>SJYV01029855.1:446299-477488 GCA_006410875.1 Neotragus pygmaeus
AAGAAACTAGGAATCGTCTCTCTTACTCTCAGTGAGTCAGCCCAACTTTGGAACCAACAAAGAAGCCTTCAGCCTCAAAAAGGAGAAAAGAAAAAGTGGTCGGGAGAATGGAAACAATCTATCATGGTAGAACAACGTTGTTGTTGTCAGGAGGAAGAGAGGCAACCACAATTCAAGAGGGAAGAAGATGGACTTGGAGGTGAAAGTCATAATAGTGATTTGGCTACCAACACATGCTGCACTTGGTGCTGGCTTTCAATCATAGATGAGACATGAAACTTGTTCCTCTAGAAGAATGAAAATTAGGGCCAACCTGTGGCTCCATAAGAACTGGCTAAAGAAGAATTTAAAGATCAATGGACTAGAGCAGAGGATCCAGGGCACACCAGGAGAAATATGAACTCTGGCTGGTTCAAGGAGAAGAGAGAAAAAGAGTAAACAAACATTTTCCAAAGGGTGTTCGTCAGACCACGATCCAGTAATGTGTTCCATGAATAAAGTTTTCTTGGACAAACAGCTTAGCAAACACTCCACAACACTGTCTCTGCTTGGTATCCAGTGAGTAAAAATTTCTGGATAATTTCTCATTATCAAAAGACAAAATATATTAAAATTTATTTCTAATTCCAACAATGACTATTGATTCTCCAGCTGGACAAGAAGGATCAGCATTGCTTAGACTTTTCCACTCATTGGCCCCAAGTTATCCTCAGTTCAGTCACTCAGTCATGTCCAACTCTTTATGACTCCATGGACTGCAGCACACCAGGCCTCCCTGTCCATCACCAACTCCTGGAGCTTGCTCAAACTCATTTCCATTGAATGGGTGATACCACCCAACCATCTCATCCTCTGTCATCCCTTTCTGCCTTCAATCTTTCCCAGCATCAAGGTCTTTTCCAATGAGTCAGTTCTTCACATCAGGTGGCCAAAGTATTGGAGTTTCAGCTTCAGCATCAGTCCTTCCAATGAATATTCAGGACTAATTTCCTTTAGGATGGACTGGTTCGATTTCCTTGCAGTCCAAGTGACTTTCAAGAGTCTTCTCCAACACCACAGTTCAAAAGCATCTATTCTTTGGCACTCAGCTTTCTTTATGGTCCAACTCTCACATCCATACATGACTACTGGAGAAACCATAGGTTTGACTAGATGGACCTTTATTGACAAATTAATGTTTCTGTTTTTTAATATGCTGTCTAGGTTGATCATAGCTTTTCTTCCAAAGAGCAAACATCTTTTAATTTCATGGCTGCAGTCACCATCTGCAGTGATTTTGGAGCCCAAGAAAAGAAAGTCTTTCACTGTTTCCATTGTTTCCCCATCTATTTGCCATGAAGTGATGGGACCAGATGCCGTGATCTTAGTTTTTTGAATGTTGAGTTTTAAACCAGCTTCTTCATTCTCCTCTCACTTTCATCAAGAAACTCTTTAGTTCCTCTTTGGTTTCTGTCATAAGGGTGGTGTTATCTGCATATCTGAGGTTATTGATATTTCTCCTTGAGAGAATCTTGATTGCAATCTTGATTGCAGCTTGTGCTTCATCCAGTCTGGCATTTCACAATATGTATTCTGCATATAAGTTAAATAAGCAAGGTGACAACATACAGCCTTCACGTATTCCTTTCCCAAATTGGAACCAGTCCATTGTTTCATGTCTAGTTCTAACTGTTGCTTCTTGACCTGCATACAGATTTCTTAGGAGGCAGGTCAGGTGGCCTGGTATTCCCATCTCTTGAAGAATTTTCCACAATTCTTTATTTCACTAATACTTTCCCCCAGCATACAGTGCTTACATCTTTCAGTTCTTGAGAAGAATTTTGACCAGCTCATACAGTTCTTCTCAGGTGCCTCAGTGATGAAGAACCCTCCTGCCAATGCAGGAGATGTAAGAGATACAGGCTAGATCCCTGCATCAGGAAGATGCCCTAGTGTAGGAAATTGTAACCCATTGCAGTGTTGTTGCCTGGAGAATCCTATGGGCAGAAGAGCCTGGTGGGCTACAGTCCATGGGGTCGCAAAGAGTCAAACAAGACTGAGCAACAACACAACGGCAGCAGCATCCAGCTCTTCTACTAATTGATTCACAAAACATTACTGTTTGGAGAAATTTAGAGGACACTCGTGCTTGCTAAGTTGCTTCAGTTGCATCCCGAATCTTTGTGACCCTACGGACGATAGCCAGGCCAGGCTCCTCTGTACATGGGATTCTCCAGGCAAGAAGGTTGAAGTGGGTTGTCATTTCCTCCTCCATAGAGGACCCTTATCTATAAACAATTTTTGAAAATCATTCTACTGACTGATGCATTTTGAAGGAAAAAACGTGTTATCTTAATAAATAGAAATAAATCTTAAGGAAACAGACTGCTCTGCTTTCATTTTGTAATGTAAGTTTTATTCTGGATAGGAAATTAAATACTAATAGCTAATTTTACAGGTTAATAAAGGACTTCCATGGTGACCCAGTGGGTAAGATGCCATGCTTCCATTACAGGGGCACAGGTCCCATCCGTGCTGTAAGATCTCTTAGATCCCTGCTCTAAGATCCCTGAACTAAGATCCCACATACCACATGGCAAATAAATAAATAAATAAATAAGGTTAATAATAATCCCTAATATAAAATTACCTTTGGCTTGAAAGGTATTTTACATTTGTGTGTGTTTATTTTTTAACAAATAATATACTGAGTAGTGAACTAAGAGTATTAATGTTAAGCCTCATAAAATGGTTGAAATTTACAAAAAGGTGAAATTCTTTCCTGGATTATCAAAATCTGAAGTTGAAAATTCCTGAGAGGCAAGAGTATAGCTAGAATGGTCATTGACTCCCTGGTGTGATTTTATAATCTGAAAAGACAATAGAAGTTTCATCCTGTTATCTCCTCAACAGTCACTAAAACCAGAGGCATCTCTCCATTTAATCCATTCTATGGATCGTTGAGTCCAGAATGTCACCGCTGTGTCCTCCTCCTCCCCTCACCTGCCAACCAGTCTGTGCTCCTCCATTCAATTTGTCTTTCTCGCAGTCAGTTTCGAGCTCCTGGAGACTAAGAACCATAGAAGAGAATGTACCATGAACCATTGAAGGATAAAAGCAGGCAGGATAGCGAAATCACGGTATGGTCCTTCTATGTGAAGACAGTGCAGCCACTGAAAATAGCATTTCCAGGGACTTCCCTGGTAGTCCAGTGGCTAAGGTTCCATGATCCCAATGCGTATGGCCCGAGTTCAGTCCCTCGTCAGGAAACTAGACCCCACATGCCTCAGCTAAGACCTGGTGCAGCCAAATAAGTAAATGTTTTTTTTTAAAAGGAAATGCCATTTCCAAAGAGGTCATATGGTTGGAAAAGGTTCAATATATTCCTTAACAAAAACCAGTGAACCAGTGGGTATAGCAGATCCAAAGAGAAATAAAACTGCTGACAACCAGGATAGATTCATAGGTTGATAATGACATGGCTCCAGTAAAACCCCAGGCTCTTATTGCTTCACATGCTGGTTGTCAGAACACTGTGTGGCATTTGTTGGGTAAATTTACGTGAGTGTGTTTCATATTTTATTTACATTAACTGGTAAAGTATACATGTTTCTTATTCTGTTGAAGGTATCCAGGCATGCTTGTACTTTTCTTTGTCTTTAAGAGTTTGAAGTAAAGAAACATATGACAATAAAAATTTCTTCTATATGCCTTCTACTGTAAAGGCATATAGGGGATTCAGACGAACCTCAATCAATAGTTTCTTGTGAGGTCCTGACGCTAAGAGCAGACACGACAGGTAAGCAGCAGAGCTTTTAGAACATAGTCTCAATAACACTGTGCTTCTTGGTTGGGCAAGCCCCATGTTACAAGAGACCACTTTTGATCCACCTAAAATCAGGCCTTGGGAATTGAAAAGAGGGAGAAGGAAAAGGGGAGAAGAAAATAGCTGTAAATGAGCACTGAATACTATTTTTCCATTTCTAGTTTCTCAGTAGGAAGCCTGAGAATATCTGGTTTTCTTTTCTTTTTAATTTATTATTATTATTTTTATCAAAAAGGAAAACTTCTGAATAATGTAGCCCATGATTCCATTTTTACCACCATGCTCCTACTGACAGAAATGCAAGAATTAAGTGATTGAATCCTTCCAAACAACTCTCTTCTTTTTTCTCCCCAAGAATAACTCAGAAAAACCATTTGTGTGGCAAATGCTGACCATGCTCCATGAGAGTCCCTGGAATGTAAGAGTCCAGTGGATTCTAGAGCATTCTAGACATCAAGTAAGAGAGACTGCTACCATTGTCCTCTTTGCACTTTGTCTCAGTGTCACTCAGTTTTGCCACTAGTGCAATTTGTTTTAGTGAGTGCAAGTCACTCAGTCGTGTCCTGCTCTTCGTGACCCCATGGACTATACAGTCCATGGAATTCTCCAGGCCAGAGTACTGGAGAGGATAGCCGTTCCCTTCTCCAGGGGATCTTCCCAACTCAGGGGTGGAATCCAGGTCTCCCACATTGCAGGTGGACTCTTTACCAGCTAAGCCACCAAGGAAGCCACCAGCGAATGTTTTAGTTGTTTACAAAATCTCTCTATCCTTGTTGAAGAGTAGAAGTAGATATTTTGCTGCTGAGATATACACTATAGCTATTTATGGTGGATCCTTGGTATCTTTTAACTGAGAATGGCTTGGTCATTTTCAGGGATACAGACTGTTTACAATTAACTGAATGTAATTTTTTGGAACTTAGATACACATAGAGAAAGAATTTCCTGTCAGTTCCTTCCCTTCTTCCATACATCCTCCTTTTTTCTTTTTCTTTTTTCCTTTCCACGACATTCCTTTTGGCTCAAAGATCACTATTAACAGAGAGATATAACACTTGGGGCTTTTCTGATGGCTCAGCAGGTAAAGAAATCCGTCAGGAAGCTAACACTGGAGCTGCAGGAGACGTGGGTTTGATCCCTGGATCAGGAAGATCTCCTGGAGGCAGGCATGGCAGCTCACTCCAGTATTCTTGTCTGAGAAATCCCATGGACAGAGTGGCCTGGCAGGCTACAATCCATGGGGTCACAAGGAATCTGATATGATTGAAGTGACTGAACATGCATGCATAGACACTAGATACTGGATTTCATGTCTGTGTTCTCTCTCCAGTCCTGCCTTAGACACCTTCTGGCAGTGGCTGAAGTACTTACAAAAGAAGGCTCTCTAGGCAAAGACATTTGGTTAGTTGTGAAATTCTTCTTAAGAGGGGGAAATAAGGAAAGACAATTTTTGAGAAAGAGTGAGAATTTTGTCTGGTGCCATTTTGTTTACACATCACTTTTATTCTCAATTAGTCTCAGTTTTAATGGTGTTTACTCACTTTCATTTGCTTCTAAAGGGAAGTTGATCCTTTTATTGATATGAAAGCTAAGCTGACTTTCAGATCTTTTGATTGAATCTCAGTTCAGTTCAGTCTCTCAGTCATATCCAACTCTTTGCCACCCCATGAATCACAGCGCACCAGGCCTCCCTGTCCATCACCAACTCCCGGAGTTCACTCAGATTCACGTCCATCGAATCAGTGATGCCATCTAGCCATCTCATCCTCTGTCGTCCCCTTCTGTTGTTTATAGATTGAACCTATAGCCTCTTAATTAGATGAAACTGTGCCTGAGCACACACACGTCCCTGAACAAAGCATGACAAATTCAGCTTCTGTCTTTGAAATCCTCCTCTTTTATCATCATCAATGCATAAATTATAGCCTCTTACTGTACCTACTCAGATGCCAATTGTATTACATAAATGCTTAAATGGTTTCACAGCCTTCATGACATGTTAATTCTGTAATAGAGTTCATCTTTTCAGCTCTTAGCCATGGTGAAAGGAAAACATAATCCAAAGAGTGTCTGATGTGTTAATCATTCATAAATCTGAAAAATATGTGTTTGATCAAGGCCATGTCTTTTCCCTTTGAGTAATTCTTTTTTTTTTTAAACATCAGCAAGTTCTTCTGAAATTCACAATTGTCTTTCTGAAAGCTCTAAACAACCAGTGTTGATTTCAAAACAGGCACTGGCCAATACTTTCTTATTTATAGTAAATCCCAAGTTGGCATTTGTGTGGATAATCAATCTTTGTTTGTTGCTTAAACCATTCAGAGTTCCTCTGATATTTATGATTTTGTTGAGTAGAAGATGCTGCATGCAAATGAGTACAGTTCAGTTACAGAAAGCAGCTGTCAGAACACATTTATATTCTAGCAACAGAGAAGAAATTAATCTCACAGTGGCTTCAATTCAAATTGGTCTGATATTCCAGTAATAAATTCCCTGCCCAGATGGAATCATTTTCTTTATCATAAATATTTTAAAACACTTAATCTGCATTCAAGTTGTACAGGACTGAAACTTATTTTAGATATTTTAAATCAAGCCCCAAAGAGAAAAAAAACATTTTGCTTGTTTTAGACTCCATTTTTAAAATATTTTCATATTTTATATGGCTTTCTCTTATCATACAAATTATTTAACCAAAGAGAAAAGTGCATCAAATGTTATTCGTGTCTGATTTGGAGCACCCAAAGAAAGCATATCTTCCTAGCCTGTATTAATTGTATCTCTGTTGTATGTTTTAATGACACCAGTCATTCTTTTAATATAGAAATAAATTCTGAAAACAGCTATTACTCTTTTCCTCTGCTTATAGACTCATGTGTGGAAGAAGAAGAGGGAGCAATGATCCCAGAATGTAAGCACTGAGAAACTGAGGTCCATAATCACAGAGTGACTTCTCCAGGTAAGCACAGCAGTTAACAGCAGGGCAGGGGCAGTAACACCCAACACCTATCATAGGGAAGTGTGTACCTGTCATTACTTTTTGCAATTTTAAGCAACCAGTCCTGGTATGATTCTTTGTGTGATTGTGTGTGTATGTGTGTGTGTGACAATTCCTCATTCCTCCACCCTAAACCTTGTGAGTCACTCCAGCCACAAGTCTTCCAAGAGCACCATGAGACAGTAGAGGACATGCGGGTTCACAGAAATGACTATACTCTTCAGGTCCCCTAGAATATGAATCAAGAATTAGGCATTTTGAAAGATTTCCCCAGTGTTCCAGTGGTTAGGACTTTGAACTTCGAATGCCGGGGTCGCAAGTCCATCTGTGGTTAGAGAACTGAGATCCCACATGCCACACAGCAAAAAAAAAAAAAGAAAGAAAGAAAGATAGGTGTTTTGAGATACTCTGCTTCTAATCCAGCCATCCCTGGAGTAGATCTGTTTCTCATCCAGACTTCCTGGAGATTAGTGACCCCTCATGAATCATCCCAGTTCCATCTTTCTTCTGAATCGGTTCTCTGAAATGCTCTAGGTGGTAGAGAGCCCAGAGGTGAAACACACTCCCTAAGGGTGAGGCTTGTATCTTTGGAATCCTCTCTTGACTTTGACTCTCAGGCAAAGGAACGTGTAGATCTGGACGTTATATTCCACTTTGAAAAAAACTGAAGGCAACAGGAGAAGGGGTGGCAAAGGATGAGATGGTTAGAGAGCATCAGTGACTCAAAGGATATGAATCTGAGCAAACTCGGGGAGATAGTAGTTGCTTTCTTGGTGGCTCAGCTGGTAAATAATCTGTCTGCAATACAGGAGACCTGGTTTCAATCCCTGGGTCGGGAAGATCCCCCTGAAGAAGGCAATGATTACCCACTCCAGTATTCTCTTTCCTGGAGAATTCCAAGAACAGAGGAACCTGGAGGGCTACAGGCCATGGGGTTGTGAAGAGTCTGACATGACTTAGCAACTGAACAACAAGTCCACTTGGACGTTCAGATGTCTGAATTGAGAAGGGTTGAGAAGCCGTGTTGGTCAGGTAGTGACTTTCTTGAACCTGGGTGTTGCTAACTTCCCAACCACTACGCTGCTCCTTGGCAAAAACTTATCCCCGAAGAATAACCCAAATCCAAACAGTAGAGTTCAAACTCTGAATTCAATCTTGAAACATAAGCTCCGGAATAAGACCCATGCTAAATACTACACAGAAGAAGTAAATCAGACATAGACTAAAACATTGAGAAATAGATAGGAGTTTTCCAAACAACTCTTCCTTACCATGGATTAAAAACAAATTGATATTTCACTTGCTGATTCTGTCTACATCCAGCCCACCTCTCAGATTACAGAATATTCATTGGCAAAATTGATGACTGGAAAATGCAACCGATGTTGGAAAATGATATCAGATTCCTTGAAGATCGGAGTCAAAGTTCTGTGTTTTTCAGATTGTAAACTATTAGAGAGGACAATCTCTATCAGATAAACCTACTTAGCTTAGGACCATGACCTGATTTGGCTGGATGTGTCATTGGCCAACTTACTTTACCTCTCAGTGATCTGATCTCCTTACCTGGAAAAACAAAAATCTGTCACATTTTCATTTGTCCAATAACTGTCTCAGAGCACTGATTACCTATCTGGCTGCTTACATACTGCAGAGTTGTGTAAGGAAGAAAGGAGGTGATCTGCAGAAAAACCTTTTAAAAGCAAGTCAATGCACAAAGGAAATATGTTATCAGAATTATCTATCCTCTACAAAAATGATCCCCAGAGGAAAAAAAGCTTAAATATTGGTCATATCGAAACCAAAAGTGCATTCCTCAAACAATGGACTTATAGATAAATACAGATGTGTACAGAAACCTGGATTAATGTTTGGCCTTCACTGTTTGGACCAATATTTGTGCTGATTCTCCAAATATATAGTAATATGTGCTATCATATTTCAATAGTCAATTGTATGTCAGGGAAAGACTGTATTGAGACAAAGAAAAGTTAGCTGGTTGCCTGGAGTCCCACCCTTAGAAAGTAGCAGAACTGGGATTTAGACCCCCAAAGATCAGACTATAAAACCACAGTCTTTTCCTTCACACTCTATGACACTGAGCTGAAAAGAGACAACTATAATGGAATTACTATAATTTCAAGGGTCAATAGAGGGCCCTTTGTCAAAAGACTTTGTTATTGAGAGGTCAACAGTTGGCAAAAAAGGTCTTCCTATTTCATCCCTATTCCCTTTGTTTATCTGGAGAAAACAGGGGAGCATTGAAATCCATGTTTTGCTCAGAAACTGCATATTATCTATGTAAGTATTGTCAAAGATAACTCTAAACTTTCAACCACTTTTTCCAAGAATAAAGATTTTCAAGGACAAAAATTATTGCAAATTGTAATTTGACAGTGAATGTTTTAAAATTCTGCAAAGTCACATTTGAAAAGAAGCCAAATTTATGAAAAAAAAATGTCTACTTCAAGAGCTTAATGAAGGCAATTTGTCAACAATTTCACACATCATTTGCCCACAACCTCTGAATAAAAGGTTTCCCAGTTTACCTTTTTCCCATGTGAACTTCAGATCATAAGCATTTAGTGATTCATCAAGCATCATCTTTCCCAGAAACTGAGATGTAAGCAGAATACAATGTAAGAGATTTTTTAAAATATATTTTGTGTGATACACTCATNCAACCCACACAAGTGTTCTTGCCTGGAGAATCCCAGGGATGGGGGAGCTTGGTCGGCTGCCGTCCATGGGGTTGCACAGAGTCAGACACGACTGAAGCGACCTAGCAGCAGCAGCAGCAGCATATTAGTACTTCTAACCATGATCTATTTTTGCATACACAATGATACATATTCTCCTTTTATGAACCAATCAATCATCTTCCTGTTATTAGAAATTTGCTCCCCCAAGTATTCCAGTCATCTTTAAAAGTTCTCAAAGCAATTGCTCACAACTTGGTCGGTCAGTAAGAGACCAAACCTCCCTTCCACTTTACTGGCCACTTTGTGCTGGCTCCCTGGGAATTCATCTGGGGAAGTTTACCTCTCATCTGCCCTTCTTAGCAAGTGCACTGACCCTGCAAGATGCTGACTCCATATGCTGGTGAAGCCCTGGCCCTGTGGTGACAAAGAATCATCAGGTTCCAGGCAGAGGTAGAGAGAATGGCTTCCTCTCTAACACATCTCTTACCTTACCATCTGGGCAATGAGGTAGTTCTGTTTCTGTGCTCATCTCAATTCTTCATGAAAAAGAGACTGGCCAGGTTCTGGTCTCCTCTAGGGCAATCCAAGGCAGTTCAAGGGACATGTATGGAATAGACCCCTTTCCCATGAGGGAAGGATAGAACCTCATTCTAGCCCCACTTAGAACTTCAAATCCCTCAGCCGGTGCTGTCGTCCTATAATTCATCCCCCATGTTATTTATCCCTCCAAAAATCTATGTATTTGTAACTCTGAATTTAAAATTCTCCCTTCCTCCTGGACCCCTAAGCTGCTTCTCCCTTCCCCACCCCCCAACCATTCCAGTATTAAAAGAAAAGAAAAGAAAAAAAAAAGCTCTGGATTCCCTGCCTCATATAGCAAATTCCCATTGGCTGTCTATTTTACATTTCAATGCTACTGCTCACATTTCAATGCTACTGCTCCCTTTTGGTTCTCAGGGAACGCAAAGCCAGTACTTTGATGACNAAAAAACGCTTGCTCCTTGGAAGAAAGGCTATGACCAACCTAGACACTATATTAAAAAGTAATTACTTTGCCAACAAAGGCCTGTCTAGTCAAAGCTATGGTTTTTCCAGTAGTCATGTATGGATGTGAGAGTTGGATGATAAAGAAAGCTGAGTGCAAAAAAATTGGTGCCTTTGAACTGTGGTGTTGGAGAAGACTCTTGAGAGTCCCTTGGACTGCAAGGAGATCCAACCAGTTCATTTTAAAGGAAATCAGTCCTGAATATTCATTGGAAGGACTGATGCTGAAGCTCCTATACTTTGCCACCTGATGTGAAAAACTGACTCATTTGGGAAAGACCCTGATGCTGGGAATGATTGAAGGCAGGAGGAAAAGGGGAAAACAGAGTATGAGATGGTTGGATGGCATCACTGACTCAATGGACATGAGTTTGAGTAAACTTTGGGAGTTGGTGATGGACAGGGAAGCCTGGCATTCTGTAGTCCATGAGGTTACAAAGAGTTGGACACGACTGAGTGGCTGAACTGCCAACTGACTGAAAACAGTTGTTCTACAAAAATTTTGTAAAGAAAATGCAGTCTAGTCACAAATTGGGATAAAATATTTGCAAAACATTTATCTAGGCTTGTAATCAAGATGATTTTTCTCATAAACCAGTTAAAAAGGGAAAAATGATTTGAGTACAGTTAATACTGATATATATTGGAGAAGGCAATGGCACCCCACTCTAGTACTCTTGCCTGGAAAATCTTATGGACAGAGGAACCTAGTTGGCTACAGTCCATAGGGTCCTGAAGAGTCGGACACAACTGAGCAATTTCACTTTCATTTTCACTTTCCACTTTCATGCATTGGAGAAGGAAATGGCAACCCACTCCAGTGTTCTTGCCTGAAGAATCCCAGGAATGGGGGAGCCTGGTGGGCTGCTGTCTATGGGGTCACACAGAGTCGGCCACGACTGAAGCAACTTAGCAGCAGCAGCAGCAGCAGCAGCAATACTCGTATATAGACCATAAAGAAGACAGAGCGCTGTAGAATTGGTGCCTTTGAACTGTAACTGGTGAAGACTCTTAAGAATCCCTTGGACAGCAAGGAGAGCCAACCACTCAATCCTAAAGGAAATTAACCCTGGATACTCATTGAAAGGACTGATTCTGAAGCTGAAGCTCCAATACTTTGGCCACCTGATGTGAACAGCCAACTCACTGGAAAAGACCCTGATGCTGGGAAAGATTGAAGGCAGAAGGAGAAGAGGCCAACAGAGGATGAGATGGTTGGAAGGCATTGATTCAAAGGACATGAACTTGGGCAAATTCCAGGAGATGGTGAGGGACAGGGAGGCCTGGTGTGCAGCAGTCCATGGGGTCAAAAAGAGTCAGGCATGACTTGACGACTGAACAACAAAAATTAATATGAGCAAGTAGTAAGTAGTAAATAAGTACATAAAGAGGTTCTCCACATATTAGTGTTAGGAGAATGTCCAGTGAAAACCACAGTGAGATACCACTACAGACCTACTGTTATGTAGGTTAGGTAAAATCAAAGGGAATAACAGCTAAAAGGAGAGAATAGCTAAAACTGAAAGCAATTATTGTGTTAGTGAGGATATGGAAAGGGAAGAAATCTTACAAGTTCAATTTTACACATATATGATGCAAAAGACTATATGCTGTATGAGTCTATCTGCATGAGTCTCTGAAAAAGGCAAAACCATAGGAACCGATTAGAAATCAGGGATGGACAGGGTTCAGGAATACAGGGAAGAAAAGTGACATTAAAGGATATGATGGGACTTGAAAGGGTTAAGGAAATGCTCTAGATCATAATCAGGATGGTGGTTAATGGTTATACACATTGATCAAAACTCCTCAAGTAATATTCCTAAAATTGGTAAACATTTTGTATGTAAGTTATACTTCAATAAAACTGACTCTTTTTAAAGTAAAAGGATAGGAAAAGATGCCCCATGAGAGTACTAATCCAAAGAGCTGGACTGCCTGTATTAATATCAGATTTCCAAACAAGGAATATTATTAGCAATAAAGAGGCCCGTTTCATAATATTAAAGGATTCATTCATCAAGAGAACATATTAAGGTTTACTTGACCGCCCACCCAGTTATTTTTAAAGCTCTTAAAATGGATCTTCCTGGCATAAGTTTACTTCCCTTTAGAGAGATTCTAAAATGACTTTGTGTTGTTGATTTAGTGTGGCTTGGAGTGAGGAAGATTTCCTTTCTTCAAATAGTGTGCCTGACTCTTTTTGGCCAATTTCTCAAGTTCTACTGTAATTACATTGGCTGGCTTTGTTCATCTGCTAGATACATTATTAATTGTCTTTCATTCAGAAGTCTGAAACTCACTGGCTTCACTGACAGATTTCCCATGTTACTCAGTGAAAAAGTAACTTAATCTGTCAGAAAGCTTCTTTCACTTTGCCTCATATTGTAATATTTAGAAAGATTAACAAATTTGAATCACCAGGACTGACTTAAACGGGGGCCAAAACTAAGCTCAGTTTTCAAAAATGATTGTTCGGTCTTAGCACTTTCCCCTCCTTCAGAATGTTTCAGTCTGATGATCAGAGTCCTCACCAACTCGATCAGCTTTTCCACTTCACCATCACACTCTAAAACGAGTTCTCCTGTCGTTACCACCATCATGGTGTCACTTGTCTCTATCTCCCAGGGTTGCCTCAGTTCCTCCTCCCACTTTCCCACCAAATCTAGTCTATTTCCCTCCCTGCTTCCCTGTCCGTGTTGCTTCCCAGCTTCCACCACAGAATTCTCCTTTGAGCACCTGGGTCCCCTTCTTCTTGCCCAAGTCGTGATAACACGGTGCTGCGGCTTCCTAACTCACCTTTGCTGCATGAGGTTTGTAAAACATTACTTTCTCTAAAAAGCTGACACTGACTTTCTTGAAATGAACATAACTCTGATGTCCAAGGAGGCCCCGCAATCTCTTGAAGTGGAGGAAACACAGTCTGGCTTTAACCCAGACATGGTGGGAAGTCCAAAACCTCCCTACATTTCTTCCTTCCCAGAGGGCTCATGTTCTTCTGGTCACTTTTGGCTCCTACGGAACTCTTGATCTCACCTCCCAGAATTTCTCTCACTTCTCTGCTCCATACTGACTGAAGCATGGAACGTTACTCATTTTCCATGAGCCCCCTCACTCCAATAAAAGCACTCACACCTAGCATTTAAATACACAGCAGACCCTGCAAATGGAAAGGTATCCTATTACCATCTTACCCCAAATTCTCCTCTACTTCTTGACATTGTTCATTTAAGAAGGCCTTCTTATCTCGCCTTGCTATTCTCTGGAACTCTGCATTCAGTTAGGTACATCTTTCCCTTTCTCCTTTGCCTTTCACTTCTCTTCTTTCCTCGGTTATTTGTGAAGCATCCTCAGACAACTACTTTGCCTTTATGTGTTTCTTTCTCTTTGGGACGTTTTGGTCACTGCCTCCCGTACAGGATCACGAACCTCTGTCCATAGTTCTTCAGGCACTGTGTCTACCAGACCTAATCCTTTGAATCTATTTCTCACTTCATGGTATAATCATAAAGGATTTGATTTAGCTCATACCTGAATGGCCTAGTGGTTTTCCCTACTTTCTTCCATTTAAGCCTGAATTTTGCAATAAGGAGCTAACGATCTGAGCCACAGTCAGCTTCAGGTCTTGTTTCTGCAGACTGTATAGAGTTTCTCCATCTTTAGCTGCAAAGAATATAATCAATCTGATTTCTGTATATGATGATGTCCACATTTGATGATGTCCACATATAGAGTCATCTCTTGTGTTGTTGAAAGAAGGTGTTTGCCATGACCAATGTGTTCTCTTGACAAAACTGTGTTAGCCTTCACCCTGTTTCATTTTGTATTCTAAGGCCAAAGTTGCCTCTTATTGCAGGTATATCTTGCAAACAATGAAAACAAGTAGAGGAAAACAATAGAATGGGAAAGACTAGAGAGCTCTTCAAGAAAATTGGAGATATCAAGGGAACATTTCATGCACAGATGGACATGATAAAGGATATAAACAGTAAGGACCTAACAGACTATGGTTTTTCCTGTAGTCATGTAAAGATGTGAGAATTGGGCCATAAGAAGGCTGAGCACCAAAGAATTTAAAATTGTGGTGCTGGAGAAGACTCTTGAGAGTTCCTTGGACTACAAGGAGATCCAACCAGTCAATACTAAAGAAAATCAACACTGTATATTCATTGGAAGGACTGATCCTGAAGCTGAAGCTCCAATACTTTGGTCACTTGATGAAAAGAACAGACTCATTGGAATGAGTCCCGACCCCGATGTTGGGAAAGATTGAGGGCAGGTGTAGAAAGGGTGACAGAGGATGAGATGGTTGGACAGTATCACTTACTCAATGGACATGAATTTGGGCAAATTCCAGAAGGTAGTAAAGGACAGGGAAGCCTGATGTGTTGCAATTCACGTGGTCCCAAGGAGTCGGACAGGACTTAATGACTGAACAACAACAAAATTCCCCTCATATTTTCACCTTCTCTTCATTTCCCTAGATCCTAACCTTTAAGGGACTCCAGGAAGTTCTTCTCCCTTCATTTTACAAAGCACACAGTGCAGCTCATGGATCCCTAATTAGCTTATGGCCTGTGTATCTGGAAAAGAGAGACTTCATGCAACCTAAAGAGAACTACAAACCTCCCTAAAGCAGAATTCCATGACAGAGGCTACTTATTGTCTTTCTCTACTTTGGGCATGAGATCCAAGATTCTAGCAGATGAACAAAGTTAATCTGATTCAGTTACCCTTACCTAATAACACCCAGAGAAGACTTTATACATTAAAATATTATGAAATTGACCTAAAATTTCAGACTGGCATTTTGCTGACCTTTGCAAATGGTGCTCAGAGCTTATGCACATTGAGTATATGAAATGAAAAATACTAGTGCTTTTTGACCTTTGAAGGTTGTGTAGCTACTGTGTTCCTTACGCTATGAATAACTGGAGTCTGCTTTAGAATGAGAACTGGTTATATATGGTTCTAATGAGATTCCTGATATCAGCATCAATTTCCTCACATGAAAAATGAAACGGTAATAGCTCTGGTCTAATTTCTGTTTTTTTCTGGGTGATTCAGGTTCTTTTGTCCTTCAACATATGGCTTTCTTAATTTCAGTTCTTACTTATTACCAGTCAGTGATATTTCCTAGTCTTCTGATTTTAACCTCAGATGGAGGAGCTGCAGCAATGCGTTCCTTTACTCTTGAGTTTTTGTGTGTGTGTCTAATCTCTGTTAGATTTGTCCTCTTTATGAGATCAGGGTCCCCTGAGCCTTACAATGACTGTATGTGTATGTTGGGATGGTTCTTTGGCAGGAAGAACCTCTTTCTACCGGGAGTCTGGACTTGAAGTTGATATACCAATTGCACATCCCTATGACGGTTTTTCTATTATATTGTTTTTAGAAGGAGCATTAGAAGATGATATCTACTCAGCCACTCCATCCTAACCCTTGATAATCAGGTGTTGGAAGACAAAGCAGAATAGATGTGGCTACCACTTGGCATTCCTGGTTTGTGTATAAGCCAACCGGGCTATGAGACCAAAACAAAACATCCATTATTTATTTGAGGATCTTATTATTATTTATTGTTTTCAGTATTAATAGTGGTATCTTTAGTAAGGCTTATCTGGTTTTGACAAATCGACTTTTTATTTATCTTAAAGTAATACATTTTAATAGAATAAACTCCTTGTGTTATTGAAAGGCTGCATTTACATAATGCCAAATATAATTTTTCCAAATTGCATGGTTAAATAATTTATTACAATTGATATTGTGTGGGCTTTGCTTAAATCTGATGCCCTCAGAATTATTTGTTACTTTATTTAAAAGAAATAAATCAACAGGTTGTTTCATTGGTGTATATTTTCAGACTGAAAAAACTTTTATCATGAGTCATGATGGCAGAAGGATCCTAGCTCAAGGGTCTAACCTATATCTGATTTAGTGAGAATTCGGATAGATGTGGGCGTTCTGATTTGTTCTGTGGGGCTGATGCAGAAGTACCCTCTCTGCACAAGAAAGATCCAGGAAGGAGAGTCATCCCTGGGAAAGATGGAGTAAAAAAGTATGAAATTTGTCTGTAACAATGGACTGGCAATGGAAGGAGAGGTCAATTTGACAATACTACTCAGACTTTGCTGTGAATAGTGGAGGGTCCACTGTTCTGGGGTCCATGCAATAATGATGGGACAGAATATTCAGGGGATGCAGCCTTCAGTTCAGTAGGTGTGGATCCTGACAGCAGGGGACGAGGAGGTCAATGTGTAAGAAGTAGAGCTACAGTGGCCGAAGTCCAGAATCAGCCTCAACATCATGGGTAGAGAACTTCCGTAAGATGGGCTGAATCATGCCCCTTCCCCCACAGAGATGTCCACTTCCAAATCTCCTGAACCTGTGAATATGTCACCTTACACAGTAAAAGGCATTTTGGTATAACTATCCTAGATTGTCTGAATGGGTCCCATGTCATCACAAAGGTCCTTTAAAGAGGGAAGCAGGGAGATCAGAGTCAGAACAAGAAGATGCAGGGAGAAAGCAGAGGGCAGAGAGAAGATGCTATGATGTTGGCTTTGAAGATGCAGGAAACAGTCATGAGTCAAGGAGTAAGGGCAGCTCCTAGAAGCTGGAGAAGATGAAAGTCTTCCCCTAGAGCCTTCTAAGGAATACAGAGTTTCTGACTCTTTGATTTCAGTGTTGTGAAAGTGACTTTGGATTTTCTGGCTTACAGAATTGTAAGAGAGCAAATTAGTATTGTCTTTTAATTTATTAAACTGTGGTCATCTGTTGAACAGGAATACAAATAGATTCACATGTCATGTCCCCACGGGCCACCATCTGCATGGACACTGATCTGAATACAGCTTCCTGGAACTGGGCAGCCACCCCTCTAGCTGCCCAGTGAGGGAAAGGCCAGGGAAATTGACGTGCTGAGAGACTCAAGGACTCGAGTTGTATGCTCTTGGGAGTCTCATCTCCCTTTAATACATTCTAATACATTCCTCTCCACCCTCATCTCTGCCTCCTGTGGCTCTCATCTCCATCTGGGCAAACAGGAAGCAGGTGTTGGGTTCTTCCCAGGTACAACCATCCTATCTTCCCAACCTTCACACACAGACCCAGATGGAGGAAAATCTGCTGTCTAACCTGTATCTGATTTAATGAGGATTCAGATACATGTGGGTGTTCTGATTTGTTAAAGAGCCAGAAGAACCACCAGTGACCATACCTAATGCACTGGCTTTCACCGAGGAGGGGAAATGTCATGTGGTGGGAGTTTCCGGGAGACCTCCTCTCCCTCCCAATGTCCTTCTCCCTTTGGTCCTTCTTATCCTTCTACATTTCCACTTTGAATCCATACTCTTTCTCAGTCTGATGACCCGACCCACTTCCTACAAAACACCACTAGACCTGTGTGCAAAGGAAGCCTGGCCCTCTGCCCCAGTGGGGGATTCGCAAACTCTCACCTTTCAGGTGGTAGCTGGGTGCATGCTGTGGTCTGGTTCATTATTTCCCCAAGAGAAGCCAACACAAGCCCTGGACTCCAAAATGGCAGTGAAGGCAGAGCGCTGTTTCCACTTTGATGTCACAGACTGAGATCAGTAGGCCCCCCAGATGACCTCAGAGCAAACATACCTTGGCCCACAATAGTTTCTCCCCTAGGAAGCCTTCAGTCTGAAATCATCTGGAGAAAGTCTTTTCACAGCCAGCACCCGGACCTCACTCCTCAAGTAAGGATCACCAAAGTGTGCTGGACCGAGGAGGCAGTAGCTCTTTGCTATGCCTGCTTTCATTATCAAGGGTCCTATTTTCTGCACTGTGGTGACCTGAATGGGAAGGAAGTCCAAAACGGAGGGCATATATGTATGTGTATGGCTGATTCATTTTGTTATACAGTAGAAACTAATGCAACATTGTAAAGCAACCATACACCGTTAAAAATTAATTTTAAAAAAAGTGTCATGGTTAGCAGAGAATAATCCAGACACAGTCATCTGGGGGATACATGGCACCATCTCCATGGACTGGTTCTGATTCCCAAACTTCTCTCTTGAAAGGAGGCAGGGGTGTCTCAGTGACTAACCTAGAGAAGCGGCATCAGAGCACAGTGAATAGGAATTGGTAGGCACTGAAACAGGTGTATTGCCATATGTGAAACAGATCGCCAGTCCAGGTTCAATGGATGAGACAGGGTGCTCAGGGCCGGTGCACTGGGATGACCCTGAGGGATGGGATGAGGAGGGATGTGGGAGGTGGTTTCAGGATGGGGGACACATGTACATCCATGGCTGATTCATGTCAATGTATGGCAAAAACCACCACAATATTATAATTAGCCTCCAATTAAAATAAATTAATTGATTAAAAAAAAGAATTGGTAGGCTTAACATGGAGCTACAGGAGTGACAGTATGTGCTTATATGAAATGTCCTGAGGTAATCACTTTCTGAACTGGTTGGGAAGAGTTTAAGGGAGGCTAAATTTCTTGCAATCCTGTGGGCAAGGCCTGAGTCAGAAAAATACTTCTCATTGCTGTTATTTCAAACTGCTTTTCCTCCGGGCTGCTGTATCCTCGAGAAACATATGTTAAATATGTTATCTTTCACAAAGAGCCGGTAAATCGAATTGTTCACAATTTGCTTCTTTCTTATTTTCCCCGTTTATGGTCATTGTAAAACATATTGTAAGAACAATAAAAGAAGTTTAAAATGAGGGAAATTACCCAGAAATCTGCCTATGAAAGCAATTCGTCTTTTATTTTCCATGTTTCCTCCCAGGAATTATCTATATGCTCGCAAAACTATTCTATGCTACTTCCCAGAATGGAAGATTTAGAGAAAGATAGAGCTTCACTTCTTAAAAGTTATGAGACACCAGTCATATCACTTAAATCTGAGCTGTCAGTTTTCTGATATTTAAAATGAAAATTTGGACTAGTCGATTTTTTTTTCATGGATGCTTCTTGCTTTAAAATTGCTTGTACCTCTGTCCTTACAACAGACTAAGTCTTACTCTGTAGCGACATATTTGGGGAAATGGACATTTTTAAAGGCTGAGAGAATGGTACTGGCAAGTAAAAATGGTAATTAAGCAACACCACAAACAATAGACAGGAGCAGAAACTGAAACTTGATAGTAAACTTTCAATAAACATAACTGCTTGTTTTGTTCTAATTCTAGAATTTCCCAAACTTATTTGCAAGACAAAGTTTTTATTGTAAGTTAGCCTTTTGTCTTGAAGGCAGGTCAANCAGGAGTTACATATAGAAATACACAGCCACTTATCAATTTCTTTTCTTATCAGTTCATTTTATGCAGAGAGAGGAGTACAGTGTCTCCAGTAGGCTGCCCTTTGCTATTCAACACTGTTTTTCCTGATTATCTGTTTGATGTATGTTAATGCCTGATTGTTCCTTGAAAACTCTTCATTTATCCCACATCCCTAACTGTTTTTTTAATAATCATAACTTGATTTTCTAAGTTTTTTAGTCTTTTTCTACTGTGTAATAGCCTACAAGGGCATTAATTTCAAGAAGATACCTGTCAGTGATGCCTTCTGTAATTTGTCTTTCTCTATCAGCCTTCCTTCACTTGTATGGTATTCACTCTATCCATCCATGATGTCGTCACTGGCATGATTCCATTGTGATTGAGGGCTCGGTAGCATTCCAGTGCAGAAGTGCAGCACTCTGACTTCATTTTCCTGTCGATGAATAACTTCACATAATTTGTTGCAGGGAGGGCTTCCCTAGTGGCCCAGCCAGTAGTGAATCCACCTGCTAATGCAGGAGATGTGGGTTCAGGCCCTGGATGAGGAAGATCCCCTGGAGAAGGCCATGGCAACCCACTCCAGTATTCTTGCCTGGAGAATCCCATGGACAGAGNTTTCACTTTCATCCATTGGAGAAGGAAATGGCAACACACTCCAGTGTTCTTGCCTGGAGAATCCCAGGGACCAAGGAGCCTGGTAGGCTGCTGTCTCTGGGGTCTCACAGAGTTGGACACGACTGAAGCGATGCAGCATCAGCATTCAGCACTAACAAGCTTACCCCCTATGCCCATCAGTATCCAGAGAGACTAAGAAGGGAACCCGGATGTCTATTCCCACCCAGAAGTAATGAAGCAATCTCCTCCACATTTTTTTCCTGCCAAAGCAGAGCCTGAGAAAACAACTAAAATGAGAGGTTTAAATAATCCAGAATTTTATAACATAGTACCCCAAATGTTCAGATTTCAAGAAAACTTACTTATCATACCAATAATCAAAAAGATCTCCAGCTGAATAGAAAAACAATCAGTAAATGCCAACTTGAAGATGACAGACCCTAGAATTATCTGTCAAAGTAGTCATCATACAAATGCATCAGTAAGCAACTATGAACATGATTGAAACAAGTGAAAAGATACAGATCATCAGCAAAGAGAAAATACAAAGAGAAGCTAGATGGAAAATTTAGAACTGAAAGTACAATAACTGAAATAAAGAACTCAGAACATAGCATGAGAGAAGAAGGGAGGGAACAGAGAAAGAAGGAGTAAGGGATGATAGAACAATAGGAGTTAATCTGAGCATCAACAAGGATAAAACAGTCTGAAAAAGGAAAATGAACAGAGCCTCAGAGACCCGTGGGACTGTACTAATTAATGTTATGTGGCAACTCGCCTAGGCCATAGTATCCAGATCATTTGTCAAATATTATTATAGATATTTTTGTGAAGGTATTTTAAGATAAGATTAACACTTAAATCAGTAGATTTTGAGTGAAGCAAATTACTCCCCATAATGTGAGTGGACTGGATACAATCATTTGAAGCCTTAATAAAAAAAAATAATTACCTCGCCAGATAAAGAGGGAATTCTTGCCAGCAGACAACTTTGGACTTGAGCTCAAACTCTTCTCTGGGTTTCCAGCCTGCCAGCCTACCCTGTCAATTCTGGACTTGCCAAGCCTCCATAAACGTGTGTGCTAGCTCCTTAAAATCTCTCTCTCTGTAGATAGATAGACACATAGATAGAATGATAGAGCTAACCAGGAAAGAGGACAGAAAAAGTGCTGAAAGAAATGATGGTGGAAAACTTCATAAATTTAGCAGAAGACATAAAATACAGATTCAAGAAACTGAGTGAAACCCAAAGAGGATAAACTCAAAGAAATCCACACCAAGAAATGCCACAAACTCCTGTGAACTTAAGACAAAGATCACATCTATAACACAGTGAATAAGGAAATGACACCTTTTCTATAGACAAAAAGTAATTTAGATGACAATGGATTTCTCTGACCAGATACCATGGAGGCCAGAAGAAAGTGCCACAATATTTTTCAAGGGCTAGAAGAAAAGAAATATTAAGCAGAAACCAAACATAACAGCAACTTGATTTTGGACTTCTAGCCTCCAAAGCTACGGCAAACCTAGACAGCATATTAAAATGCAAAGACATCACCTTGCTGATGAAGGTCAAAGCTATGATCTTTCCAGTAGTCATGTACAAACGTTAAAAGCTGAACCATAAAGAAGGCTGATCGCTGAAGAATTGATGCTTTTGAATTGTGATGCTGGAGAAGACTCTGGCAAGAGAGTCTCAACTAGTTGATCTCCTTGATTTCCTTGATCTCTAAAGGAAACAAAACCTGAATACTCATTGGAAGGACTGATGCTGAAGCTGAAGCTTCAGTACTTTGGCCACCTGATGGGAAAAGCTGCCTCCTTGGAAAATACCCTGATGCTGGAAAAGACTGAAGCCAGAAGGAGAAGAGGGCAACAGAGGATGAGATGGTTGGATGACATCACTGACTTGGTGGACGTGAACTTGTGCAAACTCTGGGAAATAGTGAGGAACAGGTAGACCTGGCTTGCAGCAGTCCATGTGGTCACAAAGAGTCAGACACAACTTAGAGAGACTGAACAACAACCACCTCCAAATGATGAGAGAGTAAATGTCTGTTGTTTAAACCACCCAGTCTGTTATAGTTTGTCATGGCAGCCTGAACTGCTCACCCAGGGAGAAACTGGTTTAAGGGTATACAATGTTTCTGTATTATTTCTAACAACTTCCTGTGAATCTATAAGCATATAAAAATTGAAAGTTTAATTAAACAATAATAAAAATTTACATAAATACCCTGAAAATGAATCTTGTCTTGCACCTGTTTTTAGAATGTCTTCATATTCCTTAAGATAATACCTCCCATTTATATGATTCAACATTGTTTCAGGTGTTTTAGAGATGATGAAACTGCAACTTCTAGCTGGAAAATAGTTGCAGAATCAGTAGGAGTTCAAGTTTTGGCACTGACTCAGGGTTTTCTTCCATTTCAACCAATCTACCTTGGGAATCACAAGTTTGCCTAGCAAGCGAAGAGGATGAATTGCCTCTGTATCCCTAACAGTAAAGTTAAAATCAATGGAGAATTATATAGGAATATATCAGGTCCAAGTTGACAATATTGGAAGCAGCATAACTTTCCACCTCCTAAGGAGCAGTCAAAGTTGATCTGACTGGTCCTTGATTGAAGATGCGTCTGAACAGGAGATGGTTAGATTGCTGACTCAATGGAAGTGAATCTGAGCAAACTCCAGGAGATGGTGGAGGACAGAGGAGCCTGGCATAGTGGCTTGGTTTGTAAAGAATCTGCCTGCAATGCAGGAGACCTGAGTTCAATGCCTGGGTTGGGAAGATACCCTGGAGAAGGTAATGCAACCCATTCCAGTACTCTTGCCTGGAGAATTCCATGGACAGAGGAGCCGGGCGGGCTACCGTCTATGAGATTGCAAAGGGTCGGACACGACTATATGACTAACTACATTAGGTCCAAGCTGACAATATTGGGAGCAGAGTGACTTTTCATCTCCCAAGGAGCAGTCAAATTTGATTTGACTGGTCTTTGATTGAAGAAGTGTCTGAACACGAGATGGTTAGATAGCCAACTCAGTGGTTGTGAATCTGAGCAAACTCCAGGAGATAGTGGAGGGCAGAGGGGCCTGGCATGCTGTAGTCCAAGCAGTCACAGTCTAATTTAGCAACTGAACAACAGCAACTGGACAGGACGCCTCTGAGAAGGCAGGGGAAGTGCGGATTCAAAGGCTTCACAAGCACACAAGGGTTAACTTCCAGTTAGTTATTCCAGCCCCAGCCCTCCAGATGAGGCTTTCCTGTGCACGCCCTCTGCATGTAGAGCTTGTAGCAAAAACCGTCTCCACAGAATACGTTCAAGTATAACTATGTAAGGAATGTATGGGGGAAAGTAGTGATCCTCTGTTTGCTTTTCATTAGGAATGGATTCCTGGTATTCACTGTCCCAAGCAGAAAATCAAGGCCAGTTCCTAAAAACCAACTGTCTTTCTTCTGTGGGCCTGGGCCAGGTTTATAGAAAATATTGTAGGATGCAAAAATAATGGAGCTGGGCTCAGAGTCCTCTTGCTCCAGCTGCACCCCCTGTGTTGGGAATTGAATCGAGTGGCAGGTTCTACCTTTCAGCCAAGAGCCCAAGGTTTTATTTTGCATTTGAGAATTCAGGACAGAAAGAGATTCCTGGGCAATTGTTATTTTGTGTGAACACACAGTAAGCTAAACTTACTTTAACAAGAGCCCATTTGAATTCAGAAACTGGCAGATGTATATGTTGACCAGTCATGATACTTGACTCATTGTTAGGACTTTAATTTCCTTCTTCAGGCTGTCAATCACCAAGGTGCTTTGACAAGAGACTTTTTAAATGTAAATGGAACTAAATTATTCACCATGTTGAGCTATGAAAACCAGAATTATCTTTCAGGTAGTCTGATGGCTCATTTGGACCTTTCATTTAACAAGAGGACCCAGTAAACAAATGATCCCCAACATCAACCTGAGCATTTTACATGATGGAAGTGCCACAAGCCACGGTCATGTAACATTAAAACAGTACACATTGGGGCAGTTGTACTGGCATCTGCCCATCTCTACTGTCAAGACTTTCCATCCCCTGTCATCACAACCATACTGCAGAAGACCACTGGAGTAGAGGACAATGACTTTGCTCAGGGCATTCATATCATCTGGATTCATTCATAACTTAATTTGCTAGTAAAAATGATAGCTTTGTTGTTTAATTGCTAAGTCGTGTCCAACTGTTTTGCAACCCCAAAAAAGTAACCCACCAGGCTCCTCTTTCCATAAGGTTTCCCAGGCAAGAATATTGGAGTGGGTTGCTATTCCACTTGGGAAGATCTCCAGGGGATCCTCCCGACCCAAGGATCAAACTCGCATCTCCTGCACTGCAAGTGGATTCTTTCCTGCTGTGCCATCAGAGAAGTCCAACAATCATAGCAACTACTTATTAAACTGCAATAATTTAGCATGTACTGACAATTGATGAGACATTGTGTCAAGTGATATTTTTAAATGCTAGGCTTTATTGGAATAAGCGTCTTACTACACATTCACAGTGATCATAGATAATAAATATCTATGTATTTATTATCTCATTATCTCATTTATGCCTCACAAGAACTGAAGAGGTGCATTAGATTAACACTGTATTACACATGAGGAAACTGAGCAGATAAATACATATCCTGAAGTTGCCTATCTGGCAAGTACAGAGGCAGAAGTGTTAAGTCTGGCTCTTAACACCCGTGTTTTTTCTCCCATTCAACTTGTTGCATTGACACTGAAACAGGACTGAGAGATTATTGTGTTGAAACAGAGTATCAGAATATTGAATTCTGTTTCTGAATCCCTACAATTTTTAAAACCTCTGATATGTCCCAAGTGTAGCAAAATAGAGGAATCCATTATGCTGAAGTAAGTGTCTTTAAACAGTTTTTCACAATTACCTTTATTAGTTGGTGACATTTTCTCTCACTTTTTGGAAGTTAAGTCCTGGACATTTGGTTTCTCAACATTTAGTGCCTTCAGAAATCCACTGTGTCCTGGTAGCAAGTTGTTTATTTTTTTGGTTACCAAGTCGTCTTACTCTTCTGTGACCATAGCCCACCAGGCTCCTCTGTCCATGGGATTTTTCAGGCAAAGATACTGGTGTGGGTTGCCATTTCCTTCTCCAGGGGATCATCCCAACCCAAGGATCAAACCTGAGTCTCCTGTGTTGGCAGGCGGTTTTTTTTTACTGTTGAGCTACCAACAAAGCCCCCTCTGGCCGCAAGAGCAAAGAGCAATCTAAGCCTGGAGACCAGGGCCTCGGTTTTGTTTTCACATTAATTTTGATTAATTTTGCAGTAATGACATTATACAGGTCAGTTCAGCAATCTGTGCCAGGGTTTTCTTAAATGTCAAAGGAAGACAATGTCAGCATTACTTTACCAGATAGGAATATTTTCAGTTGCAAGTTACAAAATACATGAATAACAGTAGTTAAAACATAAATATGTTTATTCTTTATTTAATAAAAAGTATGGGGTTGGGAAGCCTAAGCATAGAGCAGCAACTCAACAATGGTGTCAAGGACCCATTCTTCCTTACACCCATTGTACCCTATCCACTATTTGTTAACTTTCCATTCTCATGTTGTTGTCTTATGGTTCCAAAAGGGTTTCCTCAGCTCCAGCATCATATCCATGCTTGACAAGAAAATAATAAAGAAGGAACAGAACCAATTAAACTCTCCTTTGTAGCTGTTCTTTTAATCAAGAGGCATGCTCAGAAATCCCATGGCACACTTCCCCTTATGACTTCACTGTCAAAAATTAGTTCATTCAGCCACCCATCCATTCCTGAGAGATCAAGAAATTAAGCCTTTGGCTTTTCAACTCTTGGTATTGGAGGGCAGAAAGGGAGAGAAAATAGTTCAGGATGATTTGTGTAGGTAATCGTCACACATTCACGACATTAAGGGATTGTCCTCAAACCATACTTTCCTCTTTGTTATCATCCTAAATAATCTGTAACCAGTATTTCAGACATTGTGTACATCCAATGATCTTTTTTCTGGATAATGGTTTATGTATGTGAAGTACAAAAGGGCAAAGTGAATACCATATTCAGGAAATGATTTATTCCAATGCAGAAAAATGCTCACCTGTGATTTAGTGTCCAGTGAGTTTTTCAAGTTCAAAGTCACCTTTTATGTTTGTGTTCTCTTCCTATTTTAGTGAATAGTAAACTAGATGTGAGCTATGTGTAAATAATGCCAGAACATCTGGATTAAAAGGGGGAAAAATCATTTATCTGGATGTTTTGTCTACATAATAGCAAAGCATGTAGCACTATGTAGACAAAACATCTAGATGATTGAATATTTTACTTTTCATCCAGACAGTTTGTTGTCATGTGAACAAAAAGCATTGCCAAGTTAGGGACATAAGAAAAAAACAGGATATAGCAAAACTTACCTGATCTGTAGCGTTCAAGCATTGTTGTTTAGGTTATTATGGGAAAAGAGGCCAACTGATGAGATATTGTGTCAAATGATACTTTAAAATGCTAGGCTTTATTGGAATAAGCTTCTTGCTACATGTTCACAGTGATCATAATAAATGGTGGATCCATGATGAGATGCTTAATAGAAAACTTATCAACCACTTTTTCTTCGACATGGTGTTTATTTTGCAAATGAAGCAATGCATTCACAAAAAAGAACAGTGACTACTAAAATGTTCATTTATATCCTTTAAGAACAAATATAGAAATAAATTCTAATTGTCTAATCATTGGTCAACCCATCAGCACATATTCAGTTGAAATTTTGTAATTATTTAACTTTGCTCTTCTAAGCATGTTGCTGGTCACTTTTTCATGTGTAAATCATCATTTAACTNTATCCTTTAAGAACAAATATAGAAATAAATTCTAATTGTCTAATCATTGGTCAACCCATCAGCACATATTCAGTTGAAATTTTGTAATTATTTAACTTTGCTCTTCTAAGCATGTTGCTGGTCACTTTTTCATGTGTAAATCATCATTTAACTTATTCTATATTAATTTTGTGGGATTCCAGTTATTATTCCCACTTTTAGATGGGAATTTGGGTATTAAATATGAAAAAAAGTCCATAAAACCTTATAGGTTGATTATGTCTGCAAATATCATGATGCTATTTTTTTTTTTTTCACTTAGCATGACTTACTTTTTATCTATTAAATAAATGAGAGTCTTAGAAGACCAAGTTTCTAGAGTTTGGGGTTATGATTCCTATAAAGCTAGGATATATGGCTAAATACACTATGTCATTCTGTTTTGTGTCATTCTATTATTTATTTTGTTTCTTTCCCATGTTCTAAAGCCGGTATACTCACATTGAGATCTAAAGTTGACAAAGGAGGGTATTAGCATTCAACAGAAATCTATTTTATCCTTAAAAAACATGATAGAGCAATATCCTTAAATGCTATCTGTAGGGCCTCATTGAGATAACAAATTAAGTTTTATGACTCACTATTCCCATTCCTTCTTTAGGGGACTGTTCCAAATTCAATATGCAGAGGTCACTAGGGGAACATTCAGTCTTCAAAGTCAGCTTTCTGTATAGTCTCTTCTTTTTCTGGCACTGACTTAGCTGGATTGGGTGGTGAGTAAGACCTAGGAGAACTATGGAGCCAAAATTTGTGTGATCAGGACCCAATGGGTCTGGGATTTTCCAGGTCAAAAAACTTTCAAAACTACCAGCAGAAAGGGGATGGGTCTGAGCCATAAAGCAGTAAAATTTTCAACTTGGGCCAAAGTAGTATATCATTCACAACAGAGAAAGTCATCCTTGTGATAACCCCTGAGCCCTGCAGCCACTTTGTTGAAACAGATTTTTCTGATTTATGACTGTGGTATTAATATTAGGGCTGGAACAAGTCTCTGTTTTTTAAGGAAAAAACTCATATCAACTTCCAGTCCAGGAACTTCAAGGTAAAGCCTACATGCAGCCCGTTCATGCATTTCCTAGCATTACAATTCAGCTTCCAATGCTCACAATGTATTTAAAACCTGTATTGGGTTCTAGAATTAGATAGTGGCAATGACCAAACAACTTTGAAAAGATATTGAAAAGTACTGAATTGTACACTTCAAAAGGGTGAATTTTATGGTATGAGAGTTTTATCTTGGTTTAAAAACACTGTATTGGACTAATTCAAATGGCTTCTTGGACATCAAATAGATCTTACAAAGCAATATTTTGGTGATTTAAGTGTAAATGAAACAGAAACATATGGAGTACATTTCTGCAAAATTGCACATGATTTCAGAAATTAAGGGGGGAAATGTTCTTGGCAAAACTTAGTTGGGTTTCATCTAATCCAGAATATTTGAAAAATAAATTGAGACATTTCATAAACCAAAATACAGCTGTTTTTTTCCATGCAGTATGTATTTGCTATGCACTGTCTTTCTCACTAAGTACATTTCCTACTTGTATCGAAAAGTACAGTCAGTTCAGGTACCCAGGTACAAAACCATGAATATTAAAGGCATCAGACAGCATAAAGCAAGGTCATTGTTGGTAAAATTTTGCTATGGTAAATTAAACCGTATTCTCAAGGAAATATTCCTTACTGAAATAGAGAAGAAAGCCTCTTGTAAAAGCCTCTGAGTTAAACTCAAAAGCACAGAAAACTGAAATCTCTAAGACTGTTCATCAGAGGCTATCTGATCTTCATTATACATTAAAAATCTCTGGGCATATAAGTACCATTGTTACTGAAAATGCAGTCATCTATATGGCTTAATAAAACCTGGCCATTAAAATGATAGATATTTACACATACATCCAGTTTTTGAAGTTGTCATGCAAAACCTTGAAGTCCTTCTAAACCCATATATTTATTGTCTCCTTTCTCTTCTGTTTTGTCCTAGACTTCAAGCTAAGCAGCAGCTATGAGTATCCTTTTCACAGCTGATTTCTGGTGACTGATGGATGCTTTGTACCCACAAAGATGTATTAAATAAATGCTCTGGAGAGAATGGAAGTTTAACTTTCCTGCTCAAGGTCTCAAAGAGACTTTCCTTGACCACTTACAAACACTGGCTCTTTACTTTGTATTCACTGAACTTTCTTTAAATATATATGTATATATTTATTTATTTGGTTGTGCCAGGTTATTTTAGATGCAGCCTGTGAAGTCTTAGTTGCAGCATGTGGGATCTAGTTCCCTGACCAGGGATCGATCCAGGCCCCCAGCTTTGGAAGCATGGAATCTTAGCCACTGGACCACCATGGAAGTTCCTCCACTGACCTTTCTTTACTTCCTAACTTGGTTTTATATGATACAACACTATTTGTTCACTATTTGACTCTTTCACTAGGAGGTTGTTTTGTGATTCCAGGCACTTAGTTTTTTTTTTTTTTCACTGCTCTCTGATAATCGGAGGATGAATTATCAGAAGATATAGAGAAATAAGAGTTAGAATCAATCATTACTTGGACATTGGTCCCAAGGCCAGTAAAGGAAAAAATGAAAGGGGCAGCGCCTGTCTCACAAGTAGCCACTTTTAAAGTACAGAATTTACAAAGGGGACACATCGTATAGAACTACTGGACCCAGTTCATCCATCTCCACAGATTTGCTCAGATAAGGCTGTACTAAGGGCTTTGGCAACCTGACCTGTTTCCTGATGCCCATGGAGCCAGTTATTGTTTCTGCTGTGATGGTAAAACCCCACCATGATGCGATCACATGGGTTAACACCACTGAAGGTTTTCAAGAAGGAGAAACTGTCCTCCAGCTGGACATTGTTGTTGTATAATCCCTAGTACAGAGTTTAAACTGAGTTGTGTAATTGACTGAGAGTGCCAGGCTGTGATGGGGCAGGAAAGGCTGACAGGAGCCATCCCATATCTGAGGTCGGGGCAGCAGCCGAGAGTGCCAGGCTGTGACAGCACAGGAGCACCTGAGAGGAGCTACCCCATGTCCAAGGAGCGGTGACCGTGTGGGAGCAGGAGGGCCTAGAGGAGCTACTCCACGTTCAAGATCAGGAAAGGTGGCAGCGAGGAGATACCCCTCATCCAAGGTAAGGAGCAGCAGCTGTGCTTTGCTGGAGCAGCCATGAAGAAATACCCCATGTCCAAGGTAAGAAAAACCCAAGTAAGACAGTAGATGCTGCAAAAGGGCATCAGAGGGCAGACACACTGAAACCATACTCACAGAAAACTAGCCAATCTGATCACAGTAGGACCACAGCCTTCTCTAACTCAGTGAAACTGAGCCATGCCCCTGGGGCCACCCAAGACGGGAGGGTCATGGTGGAGAGGTCTGACAGAATGCGGTCCACTGGAGAAGGGAATGGCAAGCCACTTCAGTATTCTTACCTTGAGAACCCCATGAACAGTATGAAAAGGCAAAGTGATAGGATACTGAAAGAGGAACTCCCCAGGTCAGTAGGTGCATGATGTACTACTGGAGATCAGTGGAGAAATAACTCCAAAAAGAATGAAGGGATGAAGCCAAAGCTAAAACAATACCCAGTTGTGGATGTGACTGGTGATAGAAGCAAGGTCCAATGCTGTACAGAGCAAAATTGCATAGGAACCTGGAATGTCAGGTCCATGAATCAAGGCAACTTGGAAGTGGTCAAATAGGAGATGGCAAGAGTGAATATCAACATTCTAGGAATCAGCCAACTAAAATGGATTGGAATGGGTGAATTTAACTCAGACGACCATTATATCTACTACTGTGGGCAGGAATCCTTTAGAAGAAATGGAGTAGCCATCATGG
>SJYV01029855.1:480461-497555 GCA_006410875.1 Neotragus pygmaeus
GGAGATCAGCCCTGGGTGTTCTTTGGAAGGAATGATGCTGAAGCTGAAACTCCAGTACTTTGGCCACCTCATGCAAAGATTTGACTCATTGGAAAAGACTCTGATGCTGGGAGGGACTGGGAGCAGGAGAAAAAGGGGACAACAGAGGATGAGATGGCTGGATGGAATCACCGACTTGATGAATGTGAGTTTTGAGTGAATTCCGGGAGTTGGTGATGGACAGGGAGGCCTGGTATGCTGCAATTCATGGGGTTGCAAAGAGTCGGACACGACTGAGCAACTGATCTGAACTGAACTGAACTGAACACCGTTGATTCTGACAGTCTTTACCAGGGGCAAGGACCTTCAGCAGTGGGATGATGGAGCTCTAACATCTAGGTCTTACCCAGCTGGCCCCATAGAAGTCTGGTTTCTTTGGCAGCTACACAGAGTGGTTGATGCTAATGCCCCATAGACGGACCTTTGAACAGTTAAAGATGGAGCAAAACTGGCAGGTACATTGTTCATCTTTCCACCCTAATTCTGTTGGCATGTTCTGAGAAGCAAGAATTCCATTTTGCCTTACTGGAGACATTTCATATATCTGCACAACTAGCTCTGTTCTGTGAAACTATGGCCTTCTTGGTCATGCACAGATTTGAATTTGTCTTCCCCTTTCCTGCCTTTGTTTTTTCCCTTAATTGATGTTTCGTGGGATCAGAAGGTCAGCTTTGTTCTACAGTAATTCTAGGCATCTAGGCTAAGACAACTGATCATAGAAAGCTGCCCCTTGGGATAAGACTTGTCTGGAGGTGATATGCAGGCTGTGGTGGGTAGGAACAGTTACTGATGCTTTTCTCCAGTGATAACTGAGGTATTGGAAATCAAGGCATCAGGAGACAATGTGGCTTCTTTCTTGATTGGTAAGAGGGAAGTGGTAATAATAAAGATGGTGGTGAGGAGTGGGATACTTCTGTTAGCCATGGAAGACTTGTAAGAAGTAATTGAAAGGCTGGCTGCTGCTACTGCTGCTGCTAAGTCACCTCAGTCATGCCCAACTCTGTGAGACCCCATAGACGGCAGCCCATCAAGCTCCCCCATACCTAAATCACACTTTGAAAACCCCCCAAAAACCTCTCTGGCAGCTTTAAATTGAATGCTTCCTTCCTTTAGACTGAGGAAAGATTGTATGGAAAAATCAGGCACTGTATCTGGTTACCAGCATGACAGTCACAAAGGAAATTTAAAGCACACCATAGATCCTTTGTAGTAAAGGTGAGAACTGATATAAAGAGTAAGAATGGGGAATTTTATCAAAAATTTTTATTTTATATTGGAGTATAATTGATTAACAATTTGTGTTCGTTTCAGGCATACAGAAGGTGATTCAATTATACATATATATGTGTCTATTCTTTTTCAGATTCTTTTTCCCACTTAGGTTATTACAGAATATTGAAGAGAGTTCCCTGTGCTATACAATAGGTCTGTGTTGGTTATCCATTTTAAATATAGCAGTGTGTACATGTCCATAGATCAGCACATGTGATAATCTTGACCGTTCAGTTCCCAGAATTCTAACGGTCAGCAGAAGTCCCTTCTTTATCTAACACAGAAGAACAAATGTCCTTTGCCTGGTGATTTTGTAAACACTTCACCTGAACCATATGTCTCTCAATATGACTTTATTTTTTTCCCAAATGGTCTGTGGCTTTGTGTCAAACCAGTCAATCCTAAAGGAAATCAACGCTGAATATTCGCTACAAGGACTAATGCTAAATCTGAAGTTCCAATAATTTGGCCACCTGATGCCAAAGAGCCAACTAATTGGAAAAGACCCTGATGCTGGGGAAGATTGCAGGCAAAAGGAGAAAGAGGCAACAGAGGATGACATAGTTAGATGGCACCACTGACTCAATGTACATGAATTTGAGCAAACTCCAAGAGATAGTAGAGGACAGAGGAGCCAGGCATGCAGCAGTCCATGGAGTCACAAAGAGTCAGACATGACTTAGCAACTCAACAAGAACAAACAACTGTGCCTACTACCTCTTATTGTGACCAGGCTGGGTGACCACACTTAAAGGTTTGAGGTTAAGTGGATGCAATTACTCTAATAGTGATGGTGGACTAAGATTGGGAATCATAGTGTTTGATCCACAGGAATTTGTAGCAATTAGGTTTGGAAAAGTGAGAAAAGACAACAAAGTGTTTTGATAACTGTGAGGCTGCTTGAGTTGTATAACTAAAAAATCAAAGTCTGGTGAAGTCAGAAGGATGATGTCAACAGCTACAGAGAAAGTTCATCTCACTCTATTTTGAGATCTAAGTTAATTCCCAGACCCAGAGTCATATGATTGATTGGAAAGGAGGCGTGGTAAGTGGAGGAAATAAAATGGGAAGGTATTTTCCCAGTCCTACAAAGGGACCCATGGCCAATTTTCAGAGTAACCATACCCTGGGGAAAGAAGAGTACTCAAATATTAACGACCTTTTAGGTACAGAATCTGAGCAGCCATTGATCTAATCAGACCTACAATCTTTTGTGGTCTCTTGCTAGGAAGGACCAGAGAAGGCAATGGCACCCCACTCCAACACTCTTGCCTGGAGAATCCCAGGGATGGAGGAGCCTGGAGGGCTGCCATCGATGGGGTCGCACAGAGTCGGGCACGACTGAAGCGACTTAGCAGCAGCAGCAGCTAGGAAGGACACTTTCAAGAAATTTGAGGAGATGCAATAGATGGAGAGAACTTCCAAGAATGTGGGTGGGGCTAGAATTGGATACCCAGAGTGACTTTGGAAACCAGAGGTTAGGGTTGGTGGAGACAATAATTATATATGCTTAGAGAAGTTAGCAAAGGAAAAAGTATATGGCAAGATGGAAGCAAGAGAGGAAAGAATTTCAAATAGGAAATGGCTTGTCAATTAACATTCTGAGGCAATATTTCCATTTGTTCTGAGAATTAACTCTTGAGTGTTTATTTCCAGTTGTAGAACTGTGGAAGACAAGTTCTGCCCACTGAAGTTCATGATCAAAAGGCAATTCTTTTTTTTCTTTTCTTTTCAAATGGTTTTTGGAAAGAGACTGGGAAGCTTTCTCAGAGTGGGGCTTAGGACAGGGCAAGAATAGATGCTTGAAGTCACGTTTTGTCTACTGGGAATATTTGGTTTAGCTCTCACACTGCCTTCTAGCAATATAGCCTTGGGCAAGTGGGTAAATCTGGAAGGGGCTTTGGGAGTCATTAAACCGAAAAGGAACTTTGAAGACTTTTTTAGCCTGAGCTTCCTGAAAAAGAGAGCCTGAAGCAAAGTTTACAGGCTAAAACTTTATCAAATTATGCCATCCCATGTATAAGCAAGGGGATCGGGGAAGTGATTCAGGACACAAAGAAAAGACAAAAGCAAATATGGGATTACTTTACCCGTATGACCAAGAAGATACAACTCTTTGCTTGGTCAAATAAAGAGTTTTATAAATTGTTAAAATTAATAAGTGAATTTATCAAAGTCAATATAAAAATTAAATTATATATATTGGTCACATCAGAAAAGTAAATAAATTGAGAAAAAATGGAAAGGTTGTGTTATTACACTGTTGGAGTAATCTGCATCCCACCTAATTTCATAAACAGAGTCTAGAATAGACATTTTTATAATCAACTCTGAATTTTCAGTTATGCAGAAATGTCCTTAGGAAAATATTCAAGCAATTTCCCCAAAAAAGATTGTGATGGTAAAGGATGTCCTGTGACCCTTTATAGAGCTTTAATAAATTATCCTTTGATGGTTACTAGCTTTGGTTTTCCAGAAAACAGTGTATCTTCCATGATAAGCCATGCTCATGCTCAGTTGCTCTGTCGTGTGTGACTCTTTGCAACCCCCTGGACTGACTACAGCCCTTCAGACTCCTCTCTCCATGGGATTTCCCAGGCAAGAATACTGGAGTGTGTTGCCATTTCCTTCTCCAGGGGATCTTTCCCTGTGAGGATCGAACACTCATCTGTCTTGCACCTCCTGCATTGACAGGCAGAGTCTTTACCACTGGCACTGCCTGGGAAGCCCATGATAAGCCACCAGCAGAACCATTTCAAAGTTGTCTCCAAGTTCTTGATTGAGGCATCTCTCTGGTCTTCATCACACAACCCCAGTGAATCTCATCCTTTCATGATTCTCCCCAATATAGCGCCTACGTTCTGTTTGGTCCTTCTCCACTTGAACCTCTGACCCACTTCTATGAGTTGTTAGGACTTCACAGAGTTTCATGTAACACAAATCTCTTGAAGTTGAAAGCCAATATGTGTATCAACAAGAGATTATGATATTGACATAAATATAGACACAGAAATTTAAGTAACTGAAACAAACCATTCATGTTTAAACAACATGAAAATAACAGTTTTACCTCCCTGAGAAATCACTATTGACACAAGTCTTTCTCAGTCTGTTATAAAAGTCATTACCAAAAAAAAAAAAAAGTCATCACCAGCACCAGCTGCCACTTCTTGCGTCCTCCCAAGTAACTGGGTCTATTTTCCTTGATAAATTTGATGACTGTTTTTTAAAGGACCCTCCTTTAAAAGTTGGTAAATTATAGATTTAAAATGTATTTTCAGTTTACCAAACTTTTTCTAAAGTCTAACCAGAGAATCATGCACTGTTTTTCTAACCAAAATACTGCATCATTTTAGCCTTCAAACAATTTCTCTGAAGAGTGTATGAAAAATCTAGAGTACGTATCACTCAGCTTGGTGCTCTGTGTTGACCTAAAGGGATGAGATGGTGATGGGTGGGAGGGAGCCTTAAAAGGGATAGGATATATGTTTATTTCTAGCTGATTCACGTTGTTGTACAGCAGAAACTAACACAACATTGTAAAGCAATTATCCACCAAATATATATAAAAAATAAACCCTGATGAATCTTTAAAAAAAAAATCGATAATTGGGAAAAGACTGTGGATACTGTATGTGAAAACTGCCTCAGAATGGGGCACTAACCTGTGAGTGCAACATGGTAATAGTAAATGGTTAGCAAGGGGCCTATCTGTTCCCTTGGGTTTGGAGTTTGCTTTCATTTGTAGAACTTATAAGTAATCGTAATTATAATTAAGGTTTCAAGTTAAAAAAAAACAATTAGTACACAGANACTAACCTGTGAGTGCAACATGGTAATAGTAAATGGTTAGCAAGGGGCCTATCTGTTCCCTTGGGTTTGGAGTTTGCTTTCATTTGTAGAACTTATAAGTAATCGTAATTATAATTAAGGTTTCAAGTTAAAAAAAAACAATTAGTACACAGAAAGAACTATCTTGGGAGTTGTTTAAATAGCACCAACCTTCAGTCACCTACGCCACCTACCTGTATATAAAAGTCTGACACTGAATTGTACACATGTTCATAATAAATGCACAAAGTATTTGGATCTGTGAATTTTTTTTTCTCTTAGCTAAATATAGTGGGAGTGAAAATATTTATTCAATGAAAATGTCACATTTTGTGAGTAATTCATTCAACAGTTTGGTTAATTTAATTTTGTTGGGCATTTTTATAAATCTGATATATTTACCCAGAGGACTTTTGGCACTGGCAACATATTAAAATCAGTTAAAAAAAAAAAAAAAAAACCCACAAAACTATCTAGCCCAGGATGGGGAAGACTCAATTGCATCCAGATGAGGACCAAATCTACTTCATGTTTCCAAAACAAATAAAATTAATTGTGTCAAAAATTAATCCTTTGGAGACTTCTGGAATGTTTATTTATTCCCATTCTAATTACTGTGGCATTTTAGTGATCCTATTTTGCATTATCTACACATTCCCTCAACGTTCTTCTTGTGTAACTTTTTGTTCATTATCATTCTTATTTCTGTGCCAGATAGTTTTTCTGAACCCACAACTGAAACGGAGAATTGAGGCAAGGATAGAGGGGATTTGAGTAAAGAAAAACCACATGTTTTCCAAACTTAGGTCTCATTTTGGACGCCCAACTGGTTTGTTTGGCTCTGGAATCCTCATGATCTCCTTTATCCAGTGTGCCTCATCAGAGACCCCTCTTTAAACACTCTCTTGCAGCCTGTCTGTCCAAGGCTAAGTGGGCATCTTTGAATGCCTAGTGTTGAGATTCACACATGGGTGACTTCCATGGGAGACAAAGGGAGAGTTTACAGTGATTACATGTTGAACAAAGGGCACAAATTTCCAACTAGAAGATGAATAATTTCCTGAAATCTAATGCACAGCGTAGTGATAACAGTCAACAACAGTGTATAATAAAGTGCTGAGAGTAAATCCCAAAAAGAAATGACTGTTATGTGACATGATTGAGATGTAAAGTAATGCTACGGTAGTAATCACATGATAATATGCTAATGTATGAAATTAACACATTGCACACCTTAAACTTACACAATGCTATATGTCAATTATATCACAATTTAATTAAAATTGTATTAGTGAATGGATGAACAACTCTTTGAGCCCTTCCAGAAAAAAAAAAATTATAGCTTAATTATAGCTTAGTTTGGATCGAGAGAATTATTCCTAAATTTGATTTTATTTTTTACTTTGGCCATTTCCCAAGTTAAACCCAAAGACAAATAATAAACATAGTAGAATAATGTGAAACAAATTGTCAGGGCAATTTTCCTAAGGAAGTTCTAGAAAAGAGTTGAGAAATGGAGCATCTTTGGAAGAAGTACACTCTTCTAAGGTGGGCCCTGGGAGAGTCAGACTTACCTCTGAGAATGACTAAGCCTCCATGTCCCCGTTTAGCTAACAAGACCATGGTATTAACCCAGCAGTGGTGGTTCTTTTATTCAAACTTCAACTGTGTTTTTATTTCCTCTGCATGAGTTTTGACTTCCTGACATTTCTGCAGATAGTCATGTCCCCAGCAGTTTCAGAATCCTCCATAAGTTCAGAGTAGTTCTAAGGATGTAATAAGGTCACCATATTCCTATGCTGGCAGATTTTTAAATACATTTCTTCATTTTTCAATCAGCTAAGTAAGTTTAGAAAAAAGTTATTTGCTTTAACCCATGCAAACAGAATTTTGATTTGAAAATAAGTTCATTTGTATAAGTTAAATGAGCTCAGTAATCTACTTTAAATTAGAATGAATTATTTTTAAATCAGAGTAAAAGTGCAGACAAAATTTCTATATCTGGATAGTTTTCCTATTTCTTTAGCTATTTTTAGCTACTTTTATTTGCTATATTGCTTCCCATTTTAGTACCACAAAGCAGGTTGATGTGCCTTATGTAAATGATATGCTGAAGAAACTTACTGGAATTTAAAAAATTCTGTTAGACCTAAATCTGTTACTTTCTACAATGCCAGTCACAATAGGCTAAACCAAAATTCACGTGGCTTCATTTCGTCCACGTTTACAAGGAATCTAAAGACTATCCTTATTGCTGTTGTTTCCAGTGAGAACTCACCCTGGTGCTAGGAAAGATTGGAGGCAAGAAGAGAAGGATAAGATGGCCATATGGACAGAGTTTGAGCAAGCTCCAGGGGTTGGTGATGGACAGGGAGCCTGGCGTGCTGCAGTCCACGGAGTCCTAAAGAGTTGGACACAACTGAGCTACTGAACTGAGCCTAACTGAAATAACTAAGGATTTCCCTGGAGGTTCAGTGGCTGACTCCAGGCTCCCAATGCAGGGGGCCTGGGTTCAATGCCTAGTCAGGGAAATAGATCCCACATACCATGACAAAGAGTTCACATGCTGCAAATAAGATCCCACCTGCCACAGCAATGACCGAAATATAATAAAAATAAATATTAAAAAATCCAAACATCTGACATACAATTTCAGAACTTTTAAAAAATTTCTTGAACATCTACTTTGTGCCAGTAACTCCTTTTGAAAGTGACAGTGTTATGTTAGTCACTCAGTCGAGTCTGACTCTTTGTGACCCCACGGACTGTAGCCCGCCGGGCTCCTCTGTCCATGGGATTCTCCAGGCAAGAACACTGGAGTGGGTTGCTGTTTCCTCCTCCAGAGGATCATCCCGATCCACTAATTGATCCCAGGTGTCCTGCCTTGCAGGCAGTTTCTTTATCGTCTGAGCCCCCGTGGTAGCCATCACCTAATAAACAGTGGATGCTGTGAGGCATGGCCCAGATGCCCCTTCAGGACTGGCACACTCATTCCTTTGGCAGCTGGGTACATTGATAACTGTTCTGGAAGCTATTTTCTTCTCTGTAAATTGCCTTTGACCAAAGAAACTGCCCCACTCCAGCTTATGCCTCCTTCCTTGGGGGAACCCATCCAAGAGCTAGATGAAGACCTGCCCCTGGTCTCACTTTGGGAAAACTGGAGGCCATCCCTGTTCTCAGAGAGCTCCTCCTGGATTAGCTGGGGCCTCTTCTGCTTCTCAGCTCAGTGTCTCCCTCTGTCTTATCCTGCCTCTCACACTTCTGCAAGTGCTGTTGGTGGCTCATGCCCTGATCAGCCTCCGAGCTTAATCAGTCTTAATATCTTCTCCAGGCAACCAGACCTAAGACCCTCATTTCGTATTATCATACCACTTGGTGTCTTATAGCAATTCAGATACCATTTTTTCTTTTTTTGGTTACACTGGGTGTGCGTTTTCTCTTGTTTCAGCGAACGGGGCTACTCTTCATTGTGGCGCATGGGCTTCTCTTTGCCATGGCGTCTCTTGTTATGGAGCACCAGCTCTAGGCACAGGGGCTTCAGAAACTGCAACACGTGGGCTCAGTAGTTGAGTCACAGGGGCTCAGCTGCTCCGCAGCATGTGGAATCTTCCTGGATCAGTGATCAAACCCATGTGTGCTGCATGGCAGATGGATTCCTAACCACTGTGCCACCAGGGAAGTCCAGGCACTTTTTAAAAATAGTCAAGATGAAGATAATAGCTCAGCAGGAAGAAGTTTTTCAAAGAGAGGGTGTTAAAACTCATGGGACAGTAGAAATGGAGTAACACAGCAACATTCCAGGCACCTGCAGGCCGTGCTCTCTAGAAAGTGCCATGTGGCAGATGGTCCACCATTTGGCTCCATTCTAATCTGAAAATGATCCTTTCTACCAAACTGAATAGAGATTGATGGAGTTCCCCCAATTTCATGGTGAACACAGAATAAAGAAGTCAATAAAGAGAAAACTCAGATGACTGAGTCTGAAAATGCAGAACTAACCAAAAAGAAGGCACTAGAAGACATTTCTAGGTAAAAAGGGAAGTGGGGGTTAGGTATTTTGTAGAAGCAACACCTCTAGGGACTACAGAGGTGATCTTTTTTTTTTAGAATTTTTAAAAAAGTCTTAATGGGGTTTCCCAGGTGGTGCTAAGTGGTAGAGAACCCATCTACCAACACAGGAGACCTAAGAGACATGGGTTGGATTCCTTGGTGGGGAAGATTCCTTGGAGGAGGGCATGGCAACCCACCCTAGTATTATTGCCTAGAGAATCCCAGCGATACAGGAGGTTGGTGGGCTACAGTGCAGAGGGTTGCAAAGAGTCGGACAAAACTGTAGCGACTGAGCACACACCCAAAAGTCTTAACAGTGCATTTTTGGTAACTGTACAGGTAGACTGGGGTATAAGGACCACTAGGCAAGCCAAAGAAAGGGTGATGTGAGTGTGAACAGCTTAAGGCAGAAAGAAGGGACCCATAGGACCTAAATAATACAGGCAAACCAGAGATCTCTCCTTTTAAAGCAGGTCAGAGGCAATCCCATTCAATCAACCCTCTCAGTTCATTTCAGTTCAGTTGCTCAGTCGTGTCCGACTCTTTGCGACCCCATGGACAACAGCATGCCAGGCATTCGTGTCCATCATCAACTCCCAGAGTTTCCTCAAACTGACGTCCATTCAGTCGGTGATGCCATGCAACCATCTTATCCTCTGTCGTTCCCTTCTCCTCCTACCTTCAATCCTTCCCAGCATCAGGGTCTTTTCCAGTGAGTCAGCTCTTTCCATCAGGTGGCCAAAGTATTGGAGTTTCAGCTTCAACATCAGTCCTTACAATGAACACCCAGAACTGATTTACTTTAAAATGTTCTGGTTGGATCTCCTTGCAGAGTCAAGGGACTCTCAAGAGTCTTCTCCAACACCACAGTTTAAAAGCATCAATTCTTTGGCACTCAGCTTTCTTTATAGTCCAACTGTCACATCCATACATGCATACATCCTCAGATAGGAATTTCTCTGCTCCTTCAAAGGAAAGGATTTGACATTAAGATAGACAAACCTTTCTTTATATATAAACTCTCTAAATAAGAGGTTATCTTTGCATTTCTTTTGTCTCTAGGTCCCATGTGAACTAACTTTTGTAGACATCTCTGTGGAGAAACGTTTATATCACTATGGCCTTCACCAAGATTCTGGTACCTCAGGTGAGTAGGTCCATAGCATCGTTAAATAACTTTGCCCTTAAATGACTTTCCTTCTGTCTGGGTTGCTACACATAATATTTTCAGAAGGCTGTTCTTTATTGGCTGATTATCTCCTGTTGTGCAGGAGACACTGGGAGCTAGAAGAACTCAGATTGGCTTCTGATGCTCCCACTGTCAGATTGGCTTCTGACGCTTCCAGGTGGCACTAGTGGTTACCATCTGCCAAGGCAGGAGACATAACAGATAAGGGTTCGATCCCTGGGTCTGGAAGATCTCCAGTATTCTGGCCTGGAGAATCCCACGGACACAGGAGCCTGGTGGGCTACAGTCCATAGGGTTGCAAAGAGTCAGAGGCAACTGAACACATATGCATGCTCCCACTAAACTGCCCCATGTTTATAGCAAGATAGTCCACAGCTAAGTTTTGGTTTCTCTTTTTGTCTAATATATATAGTCCAGGAAAGTGTTACCCAATAAAGCTCTGACCTTTATGGAAATATCTTATGTCCTTTGCTCTCCAATATGGCAACTCTAAACCACATATATCTATTGAACACTCAAAATGTGGCTAGTGCAACTGAGAAATTCAACATTAATTTATATTTGATTAAATTATATTTAATTTTTATTTAATATATCTGAACATAAGCAGTCACACATGGCTAGTAGCTACCATATTATTTGGTGCACATCTTGGTTGACATTTAGATGCTAAAATTCCATATTGCTATCATTCCAAGAAGTTTGGAAATTCTGCCATTGGTACACAAATAGCTCTGAAATTCGATGATTTCACTGCACATAAATACTTGTTACGTTGTCTGTATGCTTGATCTGGCTAATAATTATCTTTTAGAACCTAAAACATAAGTTGGCAAACTAAGATCCTTAGGCAAATCCAGTCTGATTGCCAGTGTTTGCAAAAAAGAGAAAACCTGACAGTTGTATTGGAACAGCGTCCTGCCATTCGCTCCAGCATTGTCTTGTGCTACGGTGGCAGAACAGGGCCATGTGAGTGAGACTGTGTGACTGCAAAGCCAAAAACATTGCCATCCGGGTTTTACAGAAAAACGTTTGCCTACCATTGATTTATGATAAGGTAAATTCTCTCTTTCACTGAGTGTTATCACAATTGACTACCCTTTCTGTATTATTTTACTCTGTTTTGAAGGATAAGACTTCTGTATGGGAAGGCTGGATACCTATTTATTTTTCTCTTCATTTGGGCACCAGTTGAAGGTCATCAGCTCAGTGGGTTAGCCCTTCTCCCGGCCTCATTTTAAATTTTGACTGATGATCTGCCTCAGTTGGTGGCTGTTCCAGTAAGTTGGCCAGATGTTGCAGTAGCCTATTAGTGATTTCAAGGGACTTCAAAATCCTTCTAGGTAATTTTTTCTTTTTTTCCGTAGGAATATCAAGTCATTGATTTGCCGTATTTTTTGAGAAGGGTTTGTTCACAGAGAAAACAATATTAACTGTTGTTTGAAATACAAATATGACATCAGCCTCTCATTTGTAGCAAGGTTTGGACTTGCATAAAAAATTTTACCACATCTTTGGATCCTTTTAATTATCGAATACTAAATCATGACACTTCTCAAGCCGAAAGCATACTATCTGGTGACTACTTCAAGAAGGGGGTGTAGGTGATTATTTACCTATCAATTGATGAGCTAATATCTAAGAGGTATTAATATATTTTATTAGCACAATATGTTTATTATTTTATATAATGATATACTTAATAATGTTTAAGATTTCTTTTTTAATAGTAGGTAAATATGTGCTAACATTTTGGTTCTCACTTTTATGACTGTAATTCCTGTTTGTTTCTCAGAGTAGTGAAAACTCTGGAATGTATAAGTTCCTGTGCGTCCATATGTGGTTCAGCTTTCTGCTGTACTTAGCAAGCACAGTCTGATCTTAAAGGAGACGTTGCCTCTGGTAAAAGCAAAGAGAAGCCCACACACAAGGTGCTAAATAATTGTGAACACAAAGAGGCTTCTAATTCATTGGCAGTATTACATTTAATACCTTATTGTCTTAAGGCAATACCTTATTGCTGTAGTTGTTACTCGCATTGGTTTTCTTTCCTATTTAAAAAACATGGGGCTTCCCTGGTAATCCAGTGGTTAAGACTCCACCTGCCAATGAAGGGAACATGGGTTTAACCCCGCATCTGGGAAGATTCCACATACACGGGAGGGGCAACTAAGACCACGCTCCACAACTACCGAGCCTGCGCTCTAGAGCTCCTGTTCTGTAACANCTTTTAAAGCAGGTCAGAGGCAATCCCATTCAATCAACCCTCTCAGTTCATTTCAGTTCAGTTGCTCAGTCGTGTCCGACTCTTTGCGACCCCATGGACAACAGCATGCCAGGCATTCGTGTCCATCATCAACTCCCAGAGTTTCCTCAAACTGACGTCCATTCAGTCGGTGATGCCATGCAACCATCTTATCCTCTGTCGTTCCCTTCTCCTCCTACCTTCAATCCTTCCCAGCATCAGGGTCTTTTCCAGTGAGTCAGCTCTTTCCATCAGGTGGCCAAAGTATTGGAGTTTCAGCTTCAACATCAGTCCTTACAATGAACACCCAGAACTGATTTACTTTAAAATGTTCTGGTTGGATCTCCTTGCAGAGTCAAGGGACTCTCAAGAGTCTTCTCCAACACCACAGTTTAAAAGCATCAATTCTTTGGCACTCAGCTTTCTTTATAGTCCAACTGTCACATCCATACATGCATACATCCTCAGATAGGAATTTCTCTGCTCCTTCAAAGGAAAGGATTTGACATTAAGATAGACAAACCTTTCTTTATATATAAACTCTCTAAATAAGAGGTTATCTTTGCATTTCTTTTGTCTCTAGGTCCCATGTGAACTAACTTTTGTAGACATCTCTGTGGAGAAACGTTTATATCACTATGGCCTTCACCAAGATTCTGGTACCTCAGGTGAGTAGGTCCATAGCATCGTTAAATAACTTTGCCCTTAAATGACTTTCCTTCTGTCTGGGTTGCTACACATAATATTTTCAGAAGGCTGTTCTTTATTGGCTGATTATCTCCTGTTGTGCAGGAGACACTGGGAGCTAGAAGAACTCAGATTGGCTTCTGATGCTCCCACTGTCAGATTGGCTTCTGACGCTTCCAGGTGGCACTAGTGGTTACCATCTGCCAAGGCAGGAGACATAACAGATAAGGGTTCGATCCCTGGGTCTGGAAGATCTCCAGTATTCTGGCCTGGAGAATCCCACGGACACAGGAGCCTGGTGGGCTACAGTCCATAAGGTTGCAAAGAGTCAGAGGCAACTGAACACATATGCATGATCCCACTAAACTGCCCCATGTTTATAGCAAGATAGTCCACAGCTAAGTTTTGGTTTCTCTTTTTGTCTAATATATATAGTCCAGGAAAGTGTTACCCAATAAAGCTCTGACCTTTATGGAAATATCTTATGTCCTTTGCTCTCCAATATGGCAACTCTAAACCACATATATCTATTGAACACTCAAAATGTGGCTAGTGCAACTGAGAAATTCAACATTAATTTATTTTGATTAAATTATATTTAATTTTTATTTAATATATCTGAACACAAGCAGTCACACATGGCTAGTGGCTACCATATTATTTGGTGCACATCTTGGTTGACATTTAGATGCTAAAATTCCATGTTGCTATCATTCCAAGAAGTTTGGAAATTCTGCCATTGGTACACAAATAGCTCTGAAATTCGATGATTTCACTGCACATAAATACTTGTTACGTTGTCTGTATGCTTGATCTGGCTAATAATTATCTTTTAGAACCTAAAACATAAGTTGGCAAACTAAGATCCTTAGGCAAATCCAGTCTGATTGCCAGTGTTTGCAAAAAAGAGAAAACCTGACAGTTGTATTGGAACAGTGTCCTGCCATTCGCTCCAGCATTGTCTTGTGCTACGGTGGCAGAACAGGGCAATGTGAGTGAGACTGTGTGACTGCAAAGCCAAAAACATTGCCATCCGGGTTTTACAGAAAAACGTTTGCCTACCATTGATTTATGATAAGGTAAATTCTCTCTTTCACTGAGTGTTATCACAATTGACTACCCTTTCTGTATTATTTTACTCTGTTTTGAAGGATAAGACTTCTATATGGGAAGGCTGGATACCTATTTATTTTTCTCTTCATTTGGGCACCAGTTGAAGGTCATCAGCTCAGTGGGTTAGCCCTTCTCCCGGCCTCATTTTAAATTTTGACTGATGATCTGCCTCAGTTGGTGGCTGTTCCAGTAAGTTGGCCAGATGTTGCAGTAGCCTATTAGTGATTTCAAGGGACTTCAAAATCCTTCTAGGTAATTTTTTCTTTTTTTCCGTAGGAATATCAAGTCATTGATTTGCCGTATTTTTTGAGAAGGGTTTGTTCACAGAGAAAACAATATTAACTGTTGTTTGAAATACAAATATGACATCAGCCTCTCATTTGTAGCAAGGTTTGGACTTGCATAAAAAATTTTACCACATCTTTGGATCCTTTTAATTATCGAATACTAAATCATGACACTTCTCAAGCCGAAAGCATACTATCTGGTGACTACTTCAAGAAGGGGGTGTAGGTGATTATTTACCTATCAATTGATGAGCTAATATCTAAGAGGTATTAATATATTTTATTAGCACAATATGTTTATTATTTTATATAATGATATACTTAATAATGTTTAAGATTTCTTTTTTAATAGTAGGTAAATATGTGCTAACATTTTGGTTCTCACTTTTATGACTGTAATTCCTGTTTGTTTCTCAGAGTAGTGAAAACTCTGGAATGTATAAGTTCCTGTGCGTCCATATGTGGTTCAGCTTTCTGCTGTACTTAGCAAGCACAGTCTGATCTTAAAGGAGACGTTGCCTCTGGTAAAAGCAAAGAGAAGCCCACACACAAGGTGCTAAATAATTGTGAACACAAAGAGGCTTCTAATTCATTGGCAGTATTACATTTAATACCTTATTGTCTTAAGGCAATACCTTATTGCTGTAGTTGTTACTCGCATTGGTTTTCTTTCCTATTTAAAAAACATGGGGCTTCCCTGGTAATCCAGTGGTTAAGACTCCACCTGCCAATGAAGGGAACATGGGTTTAACCCCGCGTCTGGGAAGATTCCACATACACGGGAGGGGCAACTAAGACCACGCTCCACAACTACCGAGCCTGCGCTCTAGAGCTCCTGTTCTGTAACAGAAGAAACCACCACAGTGAGAACCTTGGCACTGCTTTGAAGACCCAGTATAGCTATCAATAAATAAAAAGAGCATGGCATTTTCTTTAGAAAAGCAACCCATCTAAAACAACCTGCTATTGCAAGCAGTGTGACACCGCAGTTTCAGTTTCCTTGGTTTTCAGAAGAACTCTGCTGGGATGAAAATTGGGTTCTTCAAAATCATAGTTACAGCTTATAACAAATTCTGCAATGCTATATTGAAAACTAGAAGTACTATATAGCATTAATATAATTTTGACTGCATATCTGTCTTGTCTGAGCTGCTATAAGAAAAGTGGTGTAAAACTGGGTGGGTTATGAACCACTGAAAATAATTTCTCACAGTTATGGAGGCTGGGAAGTCCAAGATCAAGAATTGGTGCTGGTGGGTACCCACTTCCTGATTCATAGACGACAGTCTTTTCGCTGCGTCTTCGCTTAACAGAATGGGTGAGAGAGCTCTCTGGAGTCTCTTGATAAAGGCACGAATCCCTTCCCTGAGGGCTCTGCCATCTCCAAATACTATTACACTGGGGATTCTATTTGAACATGTGTATTTGGGGAACAAAGACATTCAGTCAATGGCAGTCTCCAGTGCTGCTGGGTGTCTATCAAATGGCAGTTTTATGCACTACTTCCTGCACCAAAATAATCTCTAATGAGATGGGTACTTGCTAGGTGAGCTCCGGTCCTCATATTGCTTCTTCACCAGCTATGTGGGTGGGTTACACAGATTTAGCTGGACACCAAGGTCATTGGTGAAAATCTGTCAGATTTTTAACATCTCCTTGACAACATATTCCTGATAGCTCGGTTGGTAAAGAATCCCCCTGCAATGAGGGAGACCCCAGTTCCATTCCTGGGTCAGAAAGATACACTTGAGAAGGGATAGGCTACCCACTCCAATATTCTTGTGCTTCCCTTGTGGCTCAGCTGGTAAAGAATCTGCCTGCAATGCAAGAGATCTGGGTTCAATCCCTGAGTTGGGAAGATCCCCTGGAGAAGAGAAAGGCTACCAACTCCAGTATTCTAGCCCAGAGAATTCCCTGGACTGTATAGTCCATGCGGTCACAAAGAATCAGGCACAACTTAGCAACTTTCACTTCAATAACAACATATTTGACTTCCCTGGTGGCTCAATGGTAAAAGAATCCACCTGAAATGCAGGAGACCCAGGTTCAATCCCTGGGTTGGGAAGATCCCCTGGAGGAGGGCATGGCAACCCACTCCAGTATTCTTGCCTGGAGAATCTCCTGGGCAGAGGAGACTGACAGGCAGCAGTCAATGGGGTCACAAAGAGTTGAACACAACTGAGTGACTGAACACAAACACACAACAACATATCATTTACTTCTGGCATTTTGTAAGAATATAAGTTCTTACTTTACCCTTATTTCTCGTTTTCCATCAACACCATTCTGATCATACCTTTTAGGTGCAGATCCTATTTGTCCACAGACCCTCTGCAACATGTCTAGGAAAAACACGAGGACCTTCACACTACCTCTCAGAC
>SJYV01029855.1:499345-528337 GCA_006410875.1 Neotragus pygmaeus
AAAAAAAAAAAAAAAAGGACTACATTTCATCTTTTGACTGTGTTTGGCCATCAGAAGATTGCAGACCCGGAGCAGGTCCCCCAGGCCCATTGAACTGCACCCTCACATCAAGGCCATTGCTGGACTTCAGGAACTAGGACTCAAATCAGGTCAACTACATGTGTGAGTGACTGTTCTGCAGTGATGTTGTTGAGCATTTTACCATCACTTGCACGTGTTCTCCAAGAGCTCACTTTTCACCATCACTTCTACCCACCACCCAACAGGGAAATTTCTCTGAGCGTTGGCCTCACCAGCCAGTATTTGTTTCATTTTTATCCTAAAGATAATGTATTTGGTGCTAGCAAACACCACACCAAGTAGAGAAGTGTGGTGGAGGAAGGTGTTAATATGGTCATTGCTTATATATATTTTTTCTTCTCTTTTCTCCCATTTCTCCAGTGTCCTCATTGTTTTACCCAATGTGACTTTGTAAGCCACCACCCACGAATAGTTTCTAGAATGAGGAAAGGAGAGAGAAAGAAGAGAGGAAGGACAAAGAGGACAAGAGTGTGGCATTCTCTGTCCTATTCCAGGGACTTTTCAATATAAAACTCTCCCTTCTTAATCTTTAAATTTTGTTCACATTTTCTAAGATGATGTTTCATTTAATAACGAAAATTATTAAATATTTAGGTCTTTGATTAATTTCTCTGCCATTATTGTTTTTAAAGATACTTAAGTCATTGGTAGTGCTTTTAAGACAGAGGATGAGATGGTTGGATGGCAACACCGACTCAATGGACATGAGTTTGAGTATACTCCGGGAGTTGGTGATCATCAGGCAGGCCTGGCATGCTACAGTCTATGGGGTCGCAAAGAGTCGCACGTGACTGAGAGACTGAACTGAACTGAAGATAACAAAACATATCACTCCTAAAATGAAATTTTCCAAGATAAATATGAGAAGCTTCAAATTAGATCCCATTTAGCTTGAATGTTTCTGCATTTTCTTTTAAATGATGTCCTTTATTGTGATTGCTTTAATCATATCTTCACATTGAGGTGCATCTCATGGTACTGCAATGCCTGGGTTATCTGGACCCAGCACCCATAAGCTGCCACTCTAGGGTGAAGAGCAGGCACTATTTCAACAGAGCAGAGCAAAACTGAGAGTAATTTAAGGCAGAAAGTGAATGCTTCATCTCACTGCAGTTACGTTCAGACAGGAATCATTCATGCTAGCCCTAAGCCAGGCATCCAAGTTGACTTGACAATCATGATCAGATACCAAGGAAACTTTTGTAACCTCACAAATTCAGAAGCTTCATTTTATCATTCCAGGTTTTCTGAAAAGTTGGCAATCAGCTTCCAAATCATTCGCTCTGTTTACCAGCACGGCTTTGCAATAAAACCCCTCTTAAAGAAGTTTAAAAGTAAAATCATAAACTTTTATCCTTGGAAAGTGATGAGAAAAAAAAGAAAAATGTGAGATTAGCTATTGATATTATTTGTGGGCCCATAAGCTAGTCTTTGCTAACTTTTCTTTGCTTGACATTTTTCAACTATATTTTAGTTTCCCAAACTCTCTAAGATTCTTCTCACAGCAGGGCCTTCTGGCAGTTTCCCACTATTTTTCTCTGGCCGAGTTTTGCCCTTCAAGTTTCACTCACATGGACCTTTCTATGGCCCTAAGACTAAGTTAGGGTCTTCTGTAATATGCACCCATATAAACCTGTGCTTTTCATTTTTAGCATCTGTTACTATCATGATTCTATATTCAATGATGCCTTTAGGTTATTCATGGAAGTAGTCACATCTCTTGGGCTTCCCTGGTGGCTCAGCGGTAAAGAACTTGCCTGCCAATGCAGGAGACTCGGGTTCGATCTCTGGGGGTGGGAAAATCCCCCGGAGAAGGAAATGGCAACCCACTCCAGGATTCTTGTCTGGAAATCCCATGGACAGAGGAGCCTGGTGGGCTACAGTCCATGGGGTCACAGAAGAGTTGGACACGACATCAACTAAACAACAACAGCAAACCACATCACTTACCACAGAGCCTGGGAGGTAATGATGCCTCAGTAAGTGAAAACCAATCCTGGGAATGTCTACAACTGGAGATGAGTGGGGGAAGAAGGAAGAGGTAAGGCCACTGCATTGGAACTTCCCTGGCAGTCCAGTGGGTCCAGTGGTTAAAACTCCACCTCCCAATGCAGGGGTCGTGGGTTCAATCCCTGGTCAAGGATCTCAGATGCCACATGGTATGGCAAAAAAAGAAAAAATTGACTACTACATTCTATAAGTATTCATCAAACAATGATTATTTCAGACACTATGTTAGCTGCTATGTAAATAAAGAGAAAGCATACTGTTTTCAAATGTCTCAATTTGGAGAAAGAGAATAAGCCCATGAAATCTACAACAATGGACCTTAATGAATTACTTTTCCTGGTATCCTTGCCTGGTGTAGTTCTCTCCACAGTGGATCTGGGATAGTCTTAAGACTTACATGGATCAATAAAAGATGGGGAAAGTGAAGTTGTGAACTTTGAAGGCTCAGCCTTAAGATATGTACTTTTATCTTTTGCCACTTGAGCACATTATTTTGAACCAGACTCCATGTTTCATTAAACCCAGTCTTCATGGAGAGAATACCTAGTTTATGACCAGCCAGCTGATATCCTCATCTAAACTTCCAGCATCAGTCTTTAGTCTTATGAGTGAGCCATCTTGGATATTCCAGCCTAGCTTGAAGGATTTTGAGCATTACCTTGCTAGTAAGCAAAATAAGCACAATTGTACAGTAGTTTGAACATTCTTTGGCATTGACNATCCTCATCTAAACTTCCAGCATCAGTCTTTAGTCTTATGAGTGAGCCATCTTGGATATTCCAGCCTAGCTTGAAGGATTTTGAGCATTACCTTGCTAGTAAGCAAAATAAGCACAATTGTACAGTAGTTTGAACATTCTTTGGCATTGACTTTCTTTGGGTTTAGAATGAAAACTGACCTTTTCCAGTCCTGTGGCCACTGCTGAGTTTTCCAAATTTGCTGGCCTATTGAGTGCAGCACTTTCACAGCATCATCTTTTAGAATTTGAAATAAGTCAACTGGAATTTCATCATCTATTCTAGCTTTGTTCCTTATGCTACTTTCTAAGGCCCACTTGACTTTGCAGTCTAAGAAGTCTGGCTCTAGGTGTATGATCACATCATCGTGGTTATCTGGGTCATGAAGATCTTTATTATATAGTTCTTCTGTGTATTCATGCCATCTCTTCTTAATATCTTCTGCTTCTGTTAGGTCCATACCATTTCTGTCCTTTATTGAGCCCATCTTTGCATGAAATGTTCCCCTGATATCTCTAATTTTCTTGAAGAGATCTCTAGTCTTTCTCAGGAGAGAGGATGACATCTATTGACCTGCAGGCCATCTGGTGTCATGTCTTTTCACCTTTTCATACTGTTCATGTGGTCCTCTAGGCTAGAATACCGGAGTGGTTTGCCATTCCTTCTTCCAGTGGACCACATTTTATCAGAACTCTGTACCATGACCTGTCTGGCCCGGTATGGTATGGCTCTTCACTTCACTGAGTTACACAAGGCTCTTCAATCCATATGATCATTTTGGTTAGGTTTCTGTGATTGTGGTTTTCATACATAGTTACATTTGGGAAACTGTGTAGAGTAAAAAGCATATGTAGAAGAAGGGTGAAAAGAATTGATCTAAAAAGCTTGTTGCGTCCAATTTCCTAAAATCATTATGTATATTAGGTATGAAATGTATACTATAAGAAATGGAGCTATAAGATATTCTAAGGCTAGATACAGAAGAAGTTACATGTTTCACATTCATTCAACTAAGTATTTACTGAACACCTCTCTATTAACTGACACTGTAGTACATGTTGAAGGACCATAAATGATAATAACAACCTAGCATGACTCATGACTTCATCAAGCTTGCCAGGTAGGCAGAGAAACAGATCAAGTCGTTATGAAAGTAATGAAAGCTTAGATACAGCAGAGGAGGCTATGGCAAAAATGAAAAAAGTACTGTGAAAGGACACCAAGATGAATGAAACAAATTTTGTTTATTGTCCTGATATAATAAATCCTCAATACATGGTGGCAGTGTGGCTGACAAATTGTAGAGAAAAAGGTATATTGGTGGCAAAGAGAAAAGTTGTGAAAATATTGCCATAATCCAGGGAAATAATGAGGCCAGGGGTAGAGTGATAGGAATAGAAATGTAGAGATAGGAAGTAACATTTCAGAAGCATAGTTGGCAGACATGGAAACTAATGTCTAGATAAAAGGGAAAAGTATACTGAGGACAACTCCAGTTTTAATCATGAATAAAGAGTTTTGATCTAACAAAAGGGACAAAAATAGAAAGCACACTAGCAATCTCACAAATGTAAAGAAAAAACATGAATTTTGCTTTGTGAGCCTTGAGTATGAGGTACTTTCAGATTTCTTACTGACATTGCAGTCTGTGTTATTCCATTTATTTAAAAGTCTAGTAAATCAAAATTAATCTGTAATAGCAGAAAGGGAATCAGCGGTTACCTGGGGACAAGATTAAAGTTGTTGAAAGGGTCCAATGAAGAAATTACTCCAGATCATCAAAAAACTTTTAGGGGTGACGGATGTGTTTATTATCTTGATCATGTTTCAAACTCAAGTGTACAGCTGAAATACATTGTTTATTTTATATAAATTTTATCTCACTAAAGCCATTTCATATAAAGAAATACTAGATAAGAAGAGATTTATGAGTACCATGAAAAATTGCAAACAACATTTGAAACAAAGAGTTGAAAAAGAGCTTGAGCTATTTGTGCTGTGCAAAATAAGTTATAATTGAGTTATACAGAAAAAGAAGAATGTCATTTTACTTATGAAGAAACTCTCACATTCATCCTAAAGCACACTATCAAGACTGAACATTGGGGATATTTATTTCCGTAAGTGAGAAATGGAGGAAAAAATTTTTTAAGTTGAAAATAAAATGATCTGATTAAGAAAGCAGGTTAAACTGAGGATTTGGATAAATTTCAAAATATAAAATGTCCCAGAGAAAAGTCATTGCTTGATCAAAAACTAGGCAGAAAAAAATTATAAGCAAAAAAATAACCCCAGAAATTCACTTAAGCAGGTCAAAGATTCCTATACATTTTGAGTATTGGCATGGCCTGGGGAAAAGTCATCATAGAACATCAAAGCCAAAGGAAAAAATAGTGAAAAAAAGAAAAGCAGAAAGGAAAAGCCTTCTATTGAATAAAATATAGCAATAAGAGCAAAATAAGTGCAAATTAAATGTTATAGTTACATTAAGACTAAGATAATTTTTTTAAAAATCTAGGGCCTGTGAGTCTCTCCCTTTTATACAAAGCTAATCTGAATATTCATTTATTTGTTTACATACAAAAATATTTATTGAAATCTTTCCATGTGTCAGATCTTGTTCCAAGTGCTAAGGTTACATGGAGGGGGGATGGAGAACTTAGCATCATGGAATTTACTTTTACTTATTTTTATTGATAAATCTTAAATTCATTAACTAAATCAGTTGTTGCTGCTGCTAAGTCGCTTCAGTCGTGTCCGACTCTGTGCGACCCCATAGACGGCAGCCCACCAGGCTCTCCCGTCCCTGGGATTCTCTGGGCAAGAACACTGGAGTGAGTTGCCATTTCAGTAAATATTTCAGTTCAGTTCAGTCTCTCAGTCATGTCCGACTCTGTGCGACCCCATGAACTGCAGCACCCCAGGCCTCCCTGTCCATCACCAACTCCAGGAGTTCACCCAAACTCATGTCAATCTAGTCGGTGATGCCATCCAATCATCTCATCCTCTGTTGTCCCCTTCTTCTTTTGCCCTCAATCTTTCCCAGCATTAGGGTCTTTTCAAATGAGTCAGCTCTTTGCATCAGCTGGCCAAAGTATTGGAGTTTCAGTTTCAACATCAGTCCTTTCAATGAACACCCAGGACTGATCTCCTTTACGATGCCCTGGTTGGATCTCCTTGCAGTCCAAGGGACTCTCAAGACTCTTTCCAACACCACAGTTCAAAAGCATCAATTCTTCGGTATTCCACTTTCTTTATAGTCCAACTCTCACATCCATACATGACCCCTGGAAAAACCATAGCCTTGACTAAGACGGACCTTTGTTGGCAAAGTAATATCTCTGCTTTTTAATTGCTGTATAGGTTGGTCATAACTTTCCTTCCAAGGAGTAAGCATCTTTTAATTTCATGGCTGCAGTCACCATCTGCAGTGATTTTGGAGCCCCCCAAAATAAACTCAGCCACTGTTTCCACTGTTTCCCCATCTATTTGCCTTGAAGTGATGGGACCAGATGCCATGATCTTCATTTTCTGAATGTTGAGCTTTAAGCCAACTTTTTCACTCTCCTCTTTCACTTTCATCAAGAAGCTCTTTAGTTCTTCTTCACTTTCTACCATAAGGGTAGTGTCATCTGCATAATCTGAGGTTATTGATATTTCTTCCAGCAACCTTGATTCCAGCTTGCACTTCTTCCAGCCCAGCGTTTCTCATGATGTACTCTGGATATAAGTTAAACAAGCAGGATGACAATATACAGCCTTGATGTACTCCTTTTCCTATTTAGAACCAGTCTGTTGTTCCATGTCCAGTTCTAACTGTTGCTTCCTGACCTGCATATAGGTTTCTTAAGAGGCAGGTCAAGTGGTCTGGTATTCCCATCTCTTTCAGAATTTTCCACAGTTTATTGTGATTCACACAGTCAAAGGCTTCGGCATAGTAAATAAAGCGGAAATAGATGTTTTTCTGGAACTTTCTTGCTTTTTCCATGATCCAGCAGATGTTGGCAATTTGATCCCTGGTTCCTCTGCCTTTTCTAAAACCAGTTTGAACATCTGGAAGTTCATGGTTCACATATTGTTGAAGCCTGGCTTGGAGAATTTTGAACATTATTTTACTAGCATGTGAGATGAGTGCAATTGTGTGGTAGTTTGAGCATTCTTTGGCATTGCCTTTCTTTGGGATTGGAATGAAAACTGACCTTTTCTAGTCCTGTGGCCACTACTGAGTTTTTCAAATTTGCTGGCATATTGAGTGCAGCACTTTCACAGCATCATCTTTCAGGATTTGAAATAGCTCAACTGGTATTCCATCACCTCCACTAGTTACAATGCATTAAAATAGAGTCTCTTATTTGGGCAACATTGTGAACTTCAACATAATGCTGAATTAAAAGGGTCTCTGCTTTTCCTAGTGAATGCATTCCAAGAGTGGTGATGTCAATAGTGATTAATGCAAACTATTTTTATTCTTTACTTTGAAGAAAGATGATAAAGGAGCTATCTTTTAATATATGCTTTCAGAAGAGTAAACCTCAAAGACACATGTGCTTTCTAAAATTACAATGTCATCACCAATTTTTTTTTTCATCTACTCTGGTATTTCTAGAGTTTCTATCATTAACTTGGGTTTCTCTGATTGAGAAAAGAATTGAAAATCCTTTGCCAGATGCGTAGTTCAAAAGTCAAGATTGTAATATTATTGCCTGAAGAATTCCCAACACCAGGGAATCTCCCAAAGAATGCCAAAGCCCGTGTTCCCTTACAGCCCCTGCAGTGCTTTGCAGGCTACAGCCTGGCTGGACTTTAGGCTGCCAAAAGAAACATGAAAGTGAGAAATTATCTACAAAAAACAACACGGCCATCCTTATTGGGACTGTCTTATCACAAATCAGGATATCCAGCTCAGCTAAACATTTGAGCTTTTTAAAAAAATCACTTTTCATCATTGATGCTCGATTTGCCTGGTTGGAAGTTTGGCTGAACAACCAAGAAAAACAGTAGAAGGAAAGAGAGAAAGAGAGAGAGGAGGTGAGAAAGGAAAGAAGGAAGGAAGAAAAAGAAAATAAGAAAGAAAGCATTCTATAGCAACAAAATATGGAAATGTTCAAAATGATTTTCTTTCAGCATAAAATATTTCATCTCCTTATGCAAGCTGACCTGTGTGAGAGTTTACTTTGAACTGCATGAAAACATAGAATTGCTACAATCCTTGTGTTTGGAGAAAGTTATAATCCTTCTACAATTTTCTAACTGGTTTATTAAGTGTAAAATAGTTTGACTTTCCTTTGCCTTCTCCTCTATTACAAACAAAAATCTCCCCCATCCTAGTCAAAGTTTAGCTGTATTTCTCATTTGGGCCAAATTACTAAGAATCTCACATGTGTTCATGCGCACTCAGTCATATCCTTCTCTTTGTGACCCCATGGAGTGTAGCATGCCAGGTTCCTCTGTCCATGGAATTCTCCAGGCAAGAATAATGAAGTAAATTGCCATTTTCTACTCCAGGGGATCTTCCTGACCCAGGGATCGAACACGAGTCTCTCGAGTCTTCTGCATTGGCAGGCAGATTATTTACCGCTGCTCAACAACATGTGCAATTATACAGGAAAACAGATGATTATACCTTCAAATTAAAAGAAATGATTTATTTCACTCTTGGTGGAATACACTTCAGGTGTTGGAACTGTAAAGTAAATACCTGTAGGAATATTTTACCACCTTTATACTACGGTCATTTACACTCCTAAATATAAAAGAATGCTATTTTCAAGATAGCTTTGAGCTATGTCTTTTCTCCTAATGGAATTTTGTAAAAGTAAAAAAAATAAAATAAAATAAAATAATTTCAAGTCAGAAAAAAAAAACCTTATTTCCTGCCAAATTTAGTTTATTGACCATTAAGCTGTAAATTAATGTTTCCGTGGCATTGTGGTTGCCAAATCATGGAAACTCATGGCATCAGTATTCATGCAAGATATGTAGAAAAGCACGAAAAGTATTGTGACTCTTTGGTCTTAGATACTGTATCTGTGAAAAATCACTCAGGTCCCCCTTTATTTTTAAAGACTGATGATGTATCTCACAAGGAAAGTAGGCTTCAAAGATGCTTAAGTTCAGAGAAGTAGAAAGTATAAATGAAGATTCATCTAAAGGGGGAGAAAAAAAAAGCACCATAAGGCAGAGCCTGAAGCAAATGCAAGGCCAAAGGATATTTGGTTCGTCACTTTTTATGAAGTGCTAACAAGGAAAAGAGTCAAACTGCAAAAATCCCACTCTTTAGATAGTCTTACTGCTTGAATTTTTCTGACATGAGGTTATGGAATATGGATGTTCTTGAACAAATCTTTTAATAACTAGAGCCTACATGTTGTTTTAAAAAAATATTGATTTGTCTCCTGGAAGAGATCCCCAAAACCATAATTGTCTGACTTTATTTAGCTTGGGCTAAAAGGAAAATCCTATGCCTAAGAATATGCCACTGCCCTCCAAAATAGTTCTTTGTCCAAACCGGTTTCTTTTTGCCAGAAATAAAAATGAACACAAAGCTATTCTAATGTTCTTGCATCCAGAAGATGTAAAACAAAGATACTTGTACAAAAAAACCCTGTTGGGTTTTCTCATTGAGAAACCATCTGTCGAGGGATCTGAGATCCCTAGGAAATAAGAATTCCCATTTTCAGCCCGTGTGACACCATTCTTTGAGGATGCCTGGGGAAAGTAAATGAAGCTCTTTGAATTTACTTTTATCATCTGTATTCAAGGAAAACACACTGTCTTCATTTTAACTTCCTTTATTTATTTTAATTTGTTTTAATATTCAATAGAGCTAAAACAAAGTTTGGGTTTCACAGGTGGCTCAGTGGTAAAGAATCTTTCTGCTAATGCAGGAGACTCAGGTTTGATCCCTGGGTCAGGAAAATGCCCTGAAAGAGGAAATGGCAACCCATTCCAGTATTCCTGCCTGGGAAATCCCAGGGAGAGAGAAGTCAGGCAGATACAGTCCACGGGACCACATAGAGTCAGTCAGACTCGACTGACTGATTAAACAGCAAGAACAAAGCAAAGTTTAAAGAAAGGTGAAAAATCTTCTCGTCCTTTGGTTCAAAGAGTTGGTAAAAATGGTTCTAAAGTGAGGAAGTGTGGAGACTAACTCTAGTTACAAGTTACTTCTTTCTAATCCTAGAAACTCTGACCTGCCCCCTTATACCCTTACATCACATCAGCCTTTCAGAGGCTGTACACCCTGAGTGAAGCAATTTGATTCATTGGAGACATTTTGAAGTGAGAATTCTATAAAACCTGAGGCTATTAGCAGCTCTGTTTTTTTTTTTTTTCTTAAGACTGAAAACAGTTTATTGTAAGAATGAGGCAATAGTAGATCTTCTAAGGAAAATACACAAGCTAGGATTTATTTTGTTATGAGGTACACGGCAAGAACAATTCTAAACTCTGATCTCTCCCTAAATGATTCAGTTTGTGTGTGTGTGTTGTAAAACAAGAGTAGCATCTGAAAAGTCTTCATCTCCTCCTAAAGGTGTGTTTAAATAGCATTTCTTCTATGCGAAACAAATCCGATTGGATGTTGCTTTCAAAAGAGATCATAAGATCTAAAACTTTGTTGTTGTTGCTTAGTCGCTTTAGTCTTGTCTGACCTTTTGCGACCCCACGGACTGTAGCCTGCCAAGCTCCTCTGTCCATGGGATTTCCCAGGCAAGAATACTAGATTGGGTTGCCATTTCCTCCTCCAGGGATCTTCCCCACTCTAGGATCATGCATGTGTTTCTTGCATTGGTAGGCGGATTCTTTACCACTGAGCCACCACGGGAAGTCCCAAGGTCTAAAACACTTAAAGACTTTATGAAAAGTAAATATAAATATAAAATGCAAAATCAGGAAAGGAGAAACAGATAAATAGGTGGAACACAGAGGGTTTTTAGGGCAGTGAAAATACTCTATGGCGTTGTAGTGATGCACTCATGTCATAGCACATTTATCTAAGCTCATTGATGTACACCAGGTGTGAACCCTAATGTAAACTATTGACTTTGGTTGATTGTAACATTATCAGTGTAGGTTCATCAATTGTAACAAATATCCCACTCTGGTGGGGGGAGGTTGATAATGGGAGAGGTTGTGCTTGTCAGGGACAGAGCTTATATAAGAATTCTCTGACCTTCCTCTTTTTCTTTACATTTTCACTTCAAAATTGATACTCGAAGCACCTATTAGAAAACTTTTGTGTGCTTGGGATACATTTTGTGCTTGAAGCAACTTAGGTAACCAAACTTTTTTCAACTGAAAATTGTATATATAAATATTGATCAAGTAGTTCTTCCCAGGTGGTTCTAGTGGTAAAGAACTCACCTGTCAATTCAGGAGATATAAGGGATGTAGTTTCGATCCCTGGGTTGGGAAGATTCCCTGGAGGAGAAAATGGCAACCCACTCCAATATTCTTGCCTGGAAAGTCCCATGGACAGAGGAGCCTGGTAGGTTACAGCCCGCAAGGTCTCAAACAGTCAGACAGGACTGACGCGAATTAGCACACAAACGCACGCGCACGCACACACACGCGCACATACACATTGGGATTCCCTCATACTCAGTTGGTTAAAAGTCTGCCTGCAATGGAGGAGACCCTGGTTTGATTCCTGGGTCAAGAAGATCCTCTTGAGAAAGGATAGGCTACCCACTCCAGTATTCTTGGGCTTCCCTTGTGGCTCAGCTGGTAAAAAATCTTCCTGCAATCTGGGAGACCTGGGTTCCATTCCTGGGTTAGAAAGATCCCCTGGAGAGGATTTCACTTCACTTTCACACATTGGTCAAGCATTTCCACTTAAAATTTAGTGACCAAATGGATGGGCTGAAAATGTAAAGTACACACTACATTTAAAGACACAGTACAAAAAGAATGTAAGATATTTTTAGATTAACTGCATGTTGAAATAATATCTTAGATATGAAAGAGAGTGAAAATGAAAGTCACTCAGTCATGTCCAACTCTTTGTGATTGCGTGAACTATACAGTCTAAGGAATTCTCCAAGCCAGGATACTGGAGTGCATAGCCTTTCCCTTCTCTAGGGGATCTTCCCAACCCAGGGATCAAACCCAGGTCTCCCGCATTGCAAGAGGATTCTTTACCAGCTGAGCCACAAGGGAAGCCCAGTTTAGATACACTGGGTTTAATAAAATATATTATTAAAATTTTACAATACTCTGTATATGATACTACAATAGTGAATGCATGTGATTATACATTTATCCAAACCTATAGAACCTATTGAATCAAACCAGCCAATCCTAAAGGAAATCAGTCCTGAATATTCATTGGAAGGACTGATGCTGAAACTGAAACTCCAGTACTTTGGCCACCTAGTGTGAAGAAATGACTCGTTGGAAAAGACCCTGATGCTGGGCAAGATTGAAGGCAGGAGGAGAAGGGGATGACAGAGGGTGAGATGGTTGGATGGCATCACTGACTCAATGGACATGAGTTTGAGCAAGCTCCTGGAGTTGGTGAAGGACAGGGAAGCCTGGTGTGCTGCCGTCCATGGGGTTGCAAAGAGTCAGAGACGACTGAGCAATTGAACAGAACTGAATTGATAGAATATACAGGACTAAGATTGAACCCTAATGTAAACTGTGGACTTTGGGTGACTATGATGTGTCCTTGCAAGTTCATCAGTTGTAACAAATGTCCCTCTCTGGTGAGGGATGTTGATGATGGGGAAAGCCATGCTTGTGTGGGGACAGGTTGTATATGGGAAATGTCTGCAGTTTTAATTTCACTGTGAACCTAAAGCTGCTCTAAAGAAAATAAAGCCTAAAGAAGAAGGATGGTTAAGATGGTAGGTTTTACATTTTGTATATGCTCTTGTGTGCTCAGTCATGTTCAACTCTGTGCAACCCCATGGACTGTAGCTCGCCAGGCTCCTCTGTCCATGGGATTCTCCTGGCAAGAATACTGTAGTGGATTACCATGCCCGCCTCTGGGGATCTTCCTAACTCAGGAATCAAACCAGTGTCTCTTGTGTCTCCTGCCCTGACAGGTAGGTTCTTTACCACTAGCAGCACCTGCTATTTTACCACAATTAAAAATTTAAGCACATTTGAAAGGAAAAAAAATGGTATTGTGAATCACTCTCTTAAATGTTAACTTTCCTGACTCAGAGTTCAACTTTTTTTTGCACCATCCCCAAAAGAATGAAGACTGAGCTTGCTTTACTGGAAGATCATACTCCACAAGCTTATGCAAGGCTCCACAAAAACTATAAATGAGAATTCCTCTTAAAGTCTTTTGTAACCTGTTGTCAAACTGACCAAATTTGCCTGAACCTGAAATACTCATGAACTTCTCTGGCTCTACCCAAGTTTAATATGCAGAGCAAATCCAATGAATTTTTGTCCTGTGTACACTCCAGATGCTGGCCAGATGTGTGTGCATTACAGCCCATCGGCCTGCTTGGAGATGTCTGGACATCTATGCTACAGTCAGCTTTTGTTTTAGTATCATTGAAAGGCAATTTGCTTAAAACAGAGATTATGGAATGTGGTTATTGTCACTTGAGAACGGTCCTGCTGTGGCGTGTCATCGCTGCTGCTCCTTCTCTTCGGTATTTTCATTGTCATTCCCACTTTTAAATGAACTGACAGTCTCTCATCATTCTTTTAACACCCAGCTTCCAGGCAAGGCCTCTGGGAACCCTCTCCTTGGTCAACACCGTCACGCCTCTGCGGGATTTCCACCCAGTCTCCACGCTCCTGGGTTTTTCCTGCACACCAGCTTCCTGGTCTCCTCCATGCAAAATCTCTGCCTTTGGCAATTCATCAGTTTCAGCTGACGTCTGCTTCATACTTCATTGAAAGAATAGAGCTCTGTGAAGAGGATCACCCGCCCCTCCTTCCCTCCATGCCCCTCCCCACTTTGAATAAACATTTCCACCTTCCTTTCCAGCATCCAGACCAGGACTGAGCATGGAATGGCCCATGAGCCACTTCCCGCCCTCCGCATGTTTTTGTATGGCCCACCAGCTTCCAGTGGTTTTACATTTTAAAATAATTGGAGGGGGGCAGAAAAAAAAAAGATGAGCTGTATTTCAGGCATATGAAGGTAGTACATGCTCAGTCATGTCCGACTCTGCCACCCCATAGACTGTACCCCAGCAGTCTCCTCTGTCCATGGCATTCTCTAGGCAAGAACACTGGGGTGAGTTGCATTAATTTATATGAAATTTGAATTTCTTTGTCCATAAATAAAGAGCTCTTGGAACAGAACGTGCTCATTTGTTCACTGACTGTCTAAGTCTGCTCTAGGCTGTAACAGCCTGTTGAGAAATTGCCCAAGAGACCATATGGCACAGAAAGCTGAAAATATTTACTCTATGGCCCTTTATAGGTTTGTGGATCTCTGATCTAAAGGAATCTCTTTTGTTCCACCCAGCAAAACACAGAGAAGCTCTCTCCTCCCTTCAAAGGTGGAAACTTCCCTGTAGCCCCCTCCCTTTGCACACACCTCTCTGGAACATACCCTTTGACCCTTCAATCCTTTCTCTGCTCCCTGGACAGCCTCACTCTTGACACTGCAAATCAAAATTTCCCCCGCCTTTCTGCTCAGCATCTCTCAGGCTTTGCGTGCTTTTCCTGATCTTCAAGTGTCAGAATTTCTCAGGAATCTATACAGGCTCTTTCCTTCTTTACGCTTTTTCTGATCAGCTGTGTGCTTAGTCGTTCAGTCATGTCTGACTCTTTGCCACCCCATGGACTGTAGTCCGCCAGGCTCCTCGGTGGGATTCTTCAGGCAAGAATACTGGATTGGTTTGCCATGCCCTCCTCCAGGGGATCTTCCCAACCCAGGGATCGAACCCAGGTCTCCCTCATGGCAGGTAAAACCCCTTCAATTGCCAGATATTCAACATTCATGAGCTGCAAGTTCTCGATTTTATTTTAAGATCTTCAGCCCCAACCTCATTTCCGATATCCAGTGTCACAAGCCCACATGACAACCTCCTCAGCGTCACTGTGTCCTTAGGACACACTGACTAAGTTGGGGAAAGATGACTTNAGCTGCAAGTTCTCGATTTTATTTTAAGATCTTCAGCCCCAACCTCATCTCCGATATCCAGTGTCACAAGCCCACATGACAACCTCCTCAGCATCACTGTGTCCTTAGGACACACTGACTAAGTTGGGGAAAGATGACTTCCCCCCAAAATCTGAGCCTGTTTAGGTCTCTCCCACCTGTCCAGTTGCCTTAGCCAGATACTTGGGATTTCATCTGGACATTTCCCTTCTCTGTGCACTCCATCCACATCTAGGAAGTCCTGTTGGTTCTTGACCTTCTTGGATGTTCTAATTCAAGCCACCTCCTCCCCCCAGGCTGTAACTGGCTTTCCAGCTCATCCTCATGCACCCTTAAAATCCATACAGCATCACGAATAGCTCCACCACGCGACATTCTCCTTATTGCCTGTTCCCTCCAGAGAAGAAACCAAGTTCAGGAGCCGGCAGGCTGAGTGGAGAGTGGACCAGCTCCCTGTCCCTGTGGGAGCCCAGCCTAGCTCTCCTGCTCCCTTGAGCACCTGGCTGTCTCACAGGATAGGAAAAAATACAAAGGGGACGGAGAGGGGACCGAGGGCAGAGGCTTATCTCTGGGACCCAAAGGCTTATCTCACTGGTGAGACTGGACTGGGAGTGGAGATGATGAATTGAGGGAGGGTCATCAGACTTCATTTTCACTTTTCACTTTCATGCATTGGAGAAGGAAATGGCAACCCACTTCAGTGTTCTTGCCTGGAGAATCCCAGGGACGGGGGAGCCTGGTGGGCTGCCGTCTCGGGTCGCACAGAGTCAGACATGACTGAAGTGACTTGCAGCAGCAGCAGCAGCATCATAAATCTATAAATGAAAAACAAAACCATCACCCAAAAATGCAAAACACAGGTAAGAGTGGGGATCTTTCCTGTGCAAGACTCTTTCCAGCAGTTTCTCATGAAAAATTAGCATTATAGAAGAAAATGAACATACGCACACTAAGTGCATGCATGCTAAGTTGCTTCAGTCATGTCTGACTCTTTGAGACCCTATAGACTGTAACCCACCAGGCTCCTCTGTCCATGGGATTCTTCAGGCAAGAATACTGGAGTGGGTGGCCATTCCCTTCTCCAGGGTATCTTCCTGACCCAGGGATCGAACTCACATCTCCTGCATTGCAGGCAGATTCTTCACCACTGAGTCACCAGGGAAGCTCCCCTACACACATTGCTGCTGGTGGTGCTAAGTCGCTTCAGTTGTGTGTGACTCTGTGCCTCCCCATAGACAGAAGCCCACCAGGCTCCCTCATCCCTGGGATTCTCCAGGCAAGAACACTACTACATATAAAATAGATAAGTGGGAGGGGGATTCAGGATTGGGACCTCGTGTACACCTGTGGTGGATTCATGTCGATGTATGGCAAAGCCAATAGAGTATTGTAAAGTAAAATAAAGGGAAAAAAAAGGAAAAAAAATAAAAATTAAGTGGAATACAAAAAATAAATAAATAAAATAAAATAGATAGCTAATAAAAACCTACTGTAAAGTGCAGGAAACCCTACTCAGTATTCTGTAATGACCTATATGGGAAAAGAATCTAAAAAAGAGTGGATGGGTGTGTATATAACTGATTCACTTCGCTGCATACCAGAAACTAACACAACACTGTGAGTCAGCTATGCAGTACTCTAATACAATTTTTTTTTAAGGAAGAAAAATGAAAAGACACAGGGTGGCCCTTAGTCAAGCCCGCAGAGTCATCCATTCCCACAAGGCCACAGAGGCCAGCCAGCTGGAGCCACTTGGCCATCAATGTCCCTACCCTGNTGTGAGTCAGCTATGCAGTACTCTAATACAATTTTTTTTTAAGGAAGAAAAATGAAAAGACACAGGGTGGCCCTTAGTCAAGCCCGCAGAGTCATCCATTCCCACAAGGCCACAGAGGCCAGCCAGCTGGAGCCACTTGGCCATCAATGTCCCTACCCTGTGGAGGGGCCAGAGTGTTGGGAGGGGAGGGCAAGGCCCAGAGATGAGAGCTGGGTGGGGGTGGGGAGCTGTCACCGCTGTGGAATTAACACTGCCCAGATTAGTGCTACTGATGGATGAAGGGGAAACAGTGGAGTGTGTATGGAGGTGGAGGGAAGGGTGAAATAGGGGAGGGAGAAAGGGGGCTTCAGACAAAGCTTCTTTGAGGTCCCTGTTGCCAGGGGAACAGCTGACCTTGCCCAATACTCCCCTCCCCACTCCCTATCTGGGGTCTGCCCCCTTCTACTCATGATGGAGTTTTTCACGTTTGGGGAGAGATGGCACTCACTTCTGAGAAAGAATCAAAGGCCTCAGAGAAGTTTCTGGAAGGAAAGTTCCAGCACCGGGGAAGGAAGAATAATAAAGACCCCTATCTTTACCTCCACAATCCCCACGGCTCCTAGCCCCCAGTTACCCAGTCCTCAAGCATGTAAAGGTCACCTCTGCTTGTCTGCCTAGAGGGGAGAAGGGAACAAGAGGGTGGAACCCTGAGGTGGGCCTGGCCAAGGCACTGACTGACGGGGAACTCACCACCCTTGAATCTGAGCCACTCTCTGAGACACTCTCAGGTCCAGTCTTGACTGACAATGGGCCAGCGAGGAAAGGTTGTCAAAGGAATGGATTTTTTTCCTTTTTTTTTTTTTGCTAATAAATCATGTGTTAGTTGAACCATGAAGAAGGCTGAGCACTGAAGAACTGATGCTTCTGAACTACAGTGCTGGATAAGATGCTTGAGAGTCCCTTGGACAGTAAGGAAGGAGATCAAACTAGTCAGTCCTAAAGGAAATCAACCCTGAATATTCATTGGAAGGACTGATGCTGAAGCTGAAGCTCCAGTACTTTGGCCAACTGATGCGAAGAACTGACTCCTTAGAAAACACCCTGATCCTGGGAAAGATTGAGGGCAGGAGGAGAAGGAGGCAACAGAGGATGAAATGGTTGGATAACATCACTGACTCAATGCACATGAGTTTGAGCAAACTCTGGGAGATGGTGAAGGGCAGAGAAGCTTGGCATGCTACAGTCCATGGGATCACAAAGAGTTGGACATGGCTGAGTGACTGAACAACAAGATTAAAAGAGAAAACTGAGCCAAGACAACAGAGAGCAGAAGTTGATTTTGTGGCTGTAATCTTTCCAGAATGTGAGAAGTAAAGGTAACTTATCTTGTAAGACACCCAGAAAGAGTTAGTTCGGGATGGGGAAGATTTTAGAATTGTAGTCCAGCATAAGCATTTACATGGTGAGAGCTGGTGATTCCTGGTTTTCTTAGCTAAACAATAATGAGTCCACATCAGGGAAGCCTGGTCTGCTGCAGTCCATGGCATCATAAAGAGCTGGACACGACTGAGCGACTGAACAACAGCAACAATGTGTTAGTTTAGGCAAGATGCTTACTCTGTTCAACAGCTGCACCAAGGAGCCTATTATGCAGAGTGAAGTAAATCAGAAAGAGAAACACCAAACAGTGTATTAATGCATATATATGGAATTCAGAAAGACAGTAATGACAACTGAATATGCAAGGCAGCAAAAGAGACACAGATGTAAAGAACAGACTTTTGGACTCTGTGGGAGAAGGTGAGGGTGGGATGATCCGAGAGGATGGCACTGAAGCATGTATATTGCCATACATGAAACAGATGGTCAGTGCAAGTTTTATACATGAAGCAGGACACTCAAAGCCGGTGCCCTGGAACAACCCAGAGCGATGGGGTGAGGAGGGAGGTGGAAGTAGGTGTTCAGGATGGGGGGATACATGTACACCAGTGGTTGATTCATGTCGATGTAGGGCAAAAACCACCACAACATGGTAAAGCAATTAGCTTCCAATTAAAGTAAATAAATGAATTTAAAAAAACATTAAAAAAAAANATTAAAAGTTAAGGAAATGAAAAATGAGAGGAAAAAAATAAAAAATGAGAGGGAAGACAAAAAGAAAATGTGTTAAAAAAGAAAAAATGTGAAATAAAGTGGGCAAAAATTTTTTTATAAATTTTAAATTAAGAAAAATTAAAAAATAAAGACAAAGTGGGAAAAGAGTGAAGAAAGAAGAAAGTAATTTTAAAATTTTGAAAAAGACAAAACCCCTACAATAACAACATGATATTTTTGAAGGAAGAAATAAGCAAAGTTTGGTCAAACTTTTCAGGCAGGTGACAACCAGCATCCTGAGCCAGAAGGATGCAAACCCAGGTACTGGGCTCCTTCCTGAAATCCAGACAGAGATTAACTCCTTATGTTGATGTTCAGTCACTCAGTCGTGTCTGACTCTGCAACCCCATGGACTGCAGCATGCCAGCCTTCCTTATCCTTCAACATTTCCTGGAGCTTGCTCAAACTCATGTGCATTGAATCAGTGATGCCATCCAACATCTCATCCTCTGTCGTCCCCTCGTCCTCAGTATTTCCCAGCATCAGGCTGTTTTCTAGTGAAAATAAACAAATAGTGCTGGGGACAGTCACCCCAAGTTGCAACCACTTCAGCAGTGGTTTTCCCCTACTTTTTGACCTCAAGAACCTTTTACACTAAAAAATAATTGAGGAATTCAAAGAGCTTTGTGGGTTTTTATTTGTTTTTACATTGTTTTTATACAATAACTATCTCCATTTATCTCATTAAAAATTAAACCTGTAGGATTCTTCTGGGGCTTCTTTTTTCTTCCTAGTTTGAAAAGCCATAACAATTTTTTGAGAGATGGTATGAGGAGGGAGGTGGGAGGGGGGTTCAGGATTGGGAACACATGTACACCCGTGGCAGATTCATGTTGATGTATGNCATTAAAAATTAAACCTGTAGGATTCTTCTGTGGCTTCTTTTTTCTTCCTAATTTGAAAAGCCATAACAATTTTTTGAGAGATGGTATGAGGAGGGAGGTGGGAGGGGGGTTCAGGATTGGGAACACGTGTACACCCATGGCGGATTCATGTTGATGTATGGCAAACCAATACAGTATTGTAATATAAAATAAAATAAAATAAAATAATTTGTTTTGTGTAGACTTAAAATTTTCAATGACTTTTTCTTGAAACTCAAAATTGCCCTGCAACATAACTAGCATAACAATTATATACAAACATGTGTTTGCATAAGACTCAATAAGATACATTAGTAACACCTATAAAGCTGAAGGGAAGATAGCTTTTGGCATATTTTCAGGTCTTATTTGCAGTTTGGCCCAGTTTCTTTAGATTCCTCCCTGCCATGAGTCAGAGAACTCACTGATATGTCAGTTAAACATGAAGGTTACAGCTGTGGGTTGAGAACACAGGTCTTCTAATCTCCTTTTTTTGTCAAGTCAGACACATGTCAAATGAAAACCAAGTTTGGATTTAGGCAAGAAGGGATTCTGTTCACAAAGATGAATGCAATAGGAGGTATCATACAAATGCTATCGCAATACCGTACAACCTCAAAATGTCTCAAGGTCAGTCAGCAAGCGCTTGTCTTTTGTAAGAAGGACTAAATGATGTTAGAAAGAACTGGGTTTGGGTAGGGGGCTGAATTCATGCGATGATGGGTCTCTTGTGAAGGGAATGTCTTCCTATGTTGCTCGCTGATTCTCAGGAGAAGATTTTGTGGGAAGGGCTCTGTGCATTTCAACTCTGGCTTAACCTCAGGACAAGAGAAAAGGATAACCCACAAAACCTGATATATTTACTCTCTGGCTCTTTGCAGAAAAATGTTTGGTGACCCCTAAATACTGAGAATATTGTTCTATTTAAGATAAAGCTATGGAAATAAAATTGACCAGAATGTCAGCTTTATGACGGCCAGGAATTTTGTTAGCTTTGTACACTGCTTTATCTTTAACCCTAGAATACCGCATATGGGTACATGCTTTGTCACTCAGTCGTGTCTGACTCTTTTCTATCCTCTGGATGGTAGCCTGCCAGGCTCCTCTGTCCACAGGGTTCCCCAGGCAAGAATACTGGAGTGGATTGCCATTTCCTCCCCCAGGGAATCTTCCAATCCAGGGACTGAACCCACATCTTCTGCGTCTCCTGCATTGGCAGATGGATTCTTTACCACTGAGCCACCTGGGAAGCCCTCTCATGGCATATAGTAGGTATTCACTAAATATTTGTCAAATGAGTGAAACATTGTACAACAAAGCAATTTTAAATGTAAAATTCAATGTATTTCATCTCTGTTTCAGTTGCTAGGGACAAATGATCATTTGTTTCATTTAGTATTCCATGCTTAATCCAATGAAGTTTTTATTTGCTTTTTGGCAACATATAGATATAGCTAAAAGTTATACCAACAAAAGGAAGAAATTATGTACATAATGAATGGAAATAATGTGAACAAGGGCAAACAAAGGGTTTAAGTTTAGGGAAAATAGCAACTCACTCCATGAGTTCATCCTGCTTCCCCACAGTCAGTTCTTTCTAACCTCATTTCTGTCCTTGCGGACAGCTATTCTGAGATGGCCCAAATTCCTGGCTAGACCACAGTTCTCTATGAGAATGCATCAGTGTTCAGTTTCTTGACATATAGTGTTGACTTCAGATATTCAAACCTGTACTCGAGACGGGTTCCGTGCTACAGCCTATGCATCCAGGGATGAAATGCCATGTCTTCCCAGTGATACTCAGCCTGAGATATCCCTTCCTACACTCCAACACTCACATACAAAAAAAGGAATATAATTATAACCTGCAGATGACTGCACAGTCCTCAGGCTCCATTAAAAGTCCTCTCTGGCTTGTGTATTTGTGGTGGACCTCATTTGGTCCTCGACATCAGGAGGTCCGCTCTGCATCCCCAGTTCAGGTTCTTATTATCTCCACTGCCACACTACGGGCATCAGCTTTCTTCCTCATTTTCTTCCTTCTTCTCCACCTCTCACTCCTTACTGTTCTTTTTTGTTTCTAATTAGTTTTACACATCTTGACTTGCAGAAAAGGAGACTGTTTCAAAAACTGTGAATCAGGGTGGCTATGAATGTCCTAATGTTTTATTCTCAGGGGCTACTCCTATAGACCTAAGGCAGTCCTGAGGGTTCATTGGAAGGACTGATGTTGAAGCTGAAACTCCAGTACTTTGGCCACCTGATGCGAAGAACTGATTCATTGGAAAAGACTCTGATGGTGGGAGGGATTGAAGGCGGGAGGAGAAGGGGACGACAGAGGATGAGATAGTTGGATGGCATCACCGACTCAATGGACATGAGTTTGAGTAAGCTCCAGGAGTTGGTGATGGACAGGGAGGCCTGGCATGCTGCCATCCATGGGGTCGCAAAGAGTTGGACACAACTGAGAGACTGAACTGAACTGACCTGAACATATGTCATCAGAGTCCCCAGGTGCCCCTATCTGCTCTTTCGAATTCTCCACTCCCTAGATCTCCTACTCCTTAATGTGAAAGACCATTTTATCAGCCCTGCTTTAGGATCTAAACAGTTCTCGAATTTTCTCCTTGAATAAAACTTACCTGTCCTTTTGCCTCAGGCTTTGGAGGTTGAGATATTTCATTCAGAAGATAGTACTTGGCTCCCCCACCCTGTGTGGGGTGTCCTACCCACTTATCCTTGAAGAAAGTACTCAATCTGTTTCTCACAGGTCTGAACTTAGTGCTACAGTAGTCCTACCAGAGAATGTCTACCCAGTGGTTTAATTTTTGCAAGCACAACATTTCTCTATCCTCAACAGGAAAGAAATGAAGAATAACTGATCACCTGAAGTCTGAAATGTCCTGATGCCCCTCTTTGGGAGTAGCCCCACAAATTGCCTAAGAAAGAGAAATGGCCCATTCCTCATTGAGACTATAGAATTATTAGGTGAATAGCACAGATTTGCAGCAAACTTGTGGAGAAGGCAATGGCACCCCACTCCAGTACTCTTCCCTCGAAAATCCCATGGATGGAGGAGCCTGGTGGGTTGCAGTCCATGGGTTGGCTAAGAGTCAGACACGACTGGGTGACTTCCCTTTCACTTTTCACATTCATGCATTGGAGAAGGAAATGGCAACCCACTCTAGTGTTCTTGCCTGGAGAATCCCAGTGACGGGGGAGCCTGGTGGGCTGCCGTCTATGGGGTCGCACAGAGTTGGACACGACTGAAGCGACTTAGCAGCAGCAGCAGCAGCAAACTGGTAGAGAACACATACAGTTTCATAGCAACTCTATCATCTTTTTTCAGGACTTCTTTAGTCCCAGCTTTCTCCACTCTCAAATGAGCCTCCCCCAAAATGGAGAAAATATTCCAGATGCCATGTGTTCAGTAAAATGTCACTTTCATCTGGTCTGTGTTATTTGGAATTTTTCTTTAATGTGAATAAGCATCTTATTTGTTCTTCTGATGACTGTTGAGCACTTGGCAGCTGCCGGCATTGTTCCACAAACAGTAATTCTGACAACACCCTTGCTCAATAGAACCCAGCAGAGGGCATGGGAAAGTCAGCCTCATTTATTCGAGAAAGTATGAAATACCAATCCAAGTGAACTTTTATTTATAATACAGCCCAAGTCTGCTAATCCTTCAAAGTCTATCCAGTTGTTTTTAAAAGTGTTAATGATGTTAAGAACTCAAACCCATTGTCTGCTAACCATACGTTAAACCAACACAAATATGGTTCTGAGAATATTTTGATGCAATTAACTGTTTGTCATATTCCAACTTGGGAACAGCTGTAAGTGCAACCCCTGTAACAGTAAGATACTGACACATTTCCCTTCTTCTTTTTTTACAAGGAAAAACCACCACCACAGCAAATATTTGAAATCTCTGTACAGTAAATGCCACCAAACTACTTATGTTTCGCAGCCACCCCATTTGTGCAGGTGGTGTGTGTTAGCTGCCCAGTTGTATCCAACTCTTTGTGACCCCATGGACTGTAGCCTGCTAGGCTCCTCTGTCCACGGGGATTCTCTAGGCAAGAACACTGGAGTGCGTTGCTATTCCCTGCTCCAGGGGATCTTCCTGACCTAAGGATCAAATTCAGGTCTCTTCACTGCAGGCAGATTCTTTACTGTCTGAGCCACCAGGGGGTAGGGAATTGCAAAATTAAAGGGAAAAGATGACATAGGAGAAGCAACTGCTTTTATCCAAGATTTCGCTTCTTTTTGTTCTCCGTGTCATTCTGCATCAGTTAAACGACGGAAATTTGTGGATCCCTGGCAACCCAGTCTGCTGCTGCTAAGTCGCTTCAGTCGTGTCTGACTTCTTTAAACTGGAAACATCATGAGCCACGATAATAGAGTTCCGACTTCCAAGAGCCGTTGACCTTTAGGAGTCAGAGCACAGAAGACCTTTAGCTAGAACTGATTCACAAGTGAGGAGAGCTACAGGTTACATGAAGATTTGATTTTTCAAATCCTTTAATTTTTGTCTTTCCTGATGAAAGTCTCCCCTTATTTGTCACTTAGACACATTATGATCAAGTAACTTGGGCTGGGGCTTCTCTGGTGGTCCAGTGGTTAAAACTTCACCTCCCAAAGCAAGGGGCATGGGTTCAATCCCTGGTCAGGGAGCTATGGTTCCCCATGCTTTGCAGCCAAAATAAATAAATAAAACAAAAACAATATTGTAAAAAATTCAATAAAGACTTTTAAAATGGTCCACACTTAAAAAAAACAAAATCTTAAAAAAAAAGAAACTTGATCCAAAAGTCTGTTCTATACATCTATGTCTCTTTTGCTGTCTCACATACAGGGTTATCATTACCATCTTTTTAAATTACATATATATGTGTTAGTATACTGTATTGGTGTTTTTCTTTCTGGCTTACTTCACTCTGTGTAATCGGCTCCAGTTTCATCCATCTCATTAGAACTGATTCAAATGTATTCTTTTTCATGGCTGAGTAATACTCCATTGTGTAGATGTACCCCAGTTTTCTTATCCATTCATCTACTGATGGACATCTAGGTTGCTTCCATGTCCTGGCTATTATAAACATTGCTGCGATGAACATTGGGGTTGACATGGGAGAGGGAGAGGGTGGGATGATTTGAGAGAATGGCATTGAATCATGTATAATATCATGTAGGAAACGAATCACCAGTCTAGGTTCAATGCAGGATACAGGATGCTTGGGGCTGGTGCATTGGGATGACCCAGAGAGATGATTTGGGGAGGGAGATGGGAGTGGGGTTCAGGAAATGGGGGGGTTTAGGATAGGGAACTCATGTACACTCGTAGCAGATTCATGTTGATGTATGGCAAAACCAATACAGTATTGTAAAGCAAAATAAAGTAAAATTTTTAAAAAAACTGTATAAATAAAACATTGTTTTAAATGAAAGAAAAGAAAGAAAGAAAGAAAGAAACTTGGGCTATGGGCAAACAAGAGAAAACAGTAAAAACTTCCAAAGTCTAGAAACAGTGAAACAAATAACCATTGGAGCAATGCCATTCGAGGACACTCTGTCTGGTAGTGAGTTTCCTCTGGAAGTTGTTAGATCCTGACGTGACAACTTACTGCTAAAAGGCCTGATCTGGTGTACATGAAAAGTGTTTCCTTAATCAGCTGCTTTACTCCTGTTCAGAGTCCATACAGCAGTGAATTAAAATCCTGAATCAGTCTCATATTTACCATTTCAGAATTCCATCACTCCCTGGCCGTTGTTGTTGCTCAGTCACTCAGTAATGTCCGATTTTTTGCGACCCCATGAACTGCAGCACACCAGACTTCCCTGTCCTTCACCATCTCCTAGAGCTTGCACAAACTCATGTCCATTGAGTTGGTGATATCATCCAACCAGCTCACCCTCTGTCATCCCCTTCTCCTCCTGCCTTCAATCTCTCCCAGCATCAGAATGTTTTCTAATGAATCAGTTCTTCACATCAGGTGGGCAAAGTATTGGAGTTCCAGCTTTAGCATCAGTCCTTCCAATGAATATTCAGGATTGATTTCCTTTCAGGTGGACTGGTTGGATCTCCTTGCATTCCAAGGGACTCTCAAGGGTCTTCTCCAATACCACAATTTCAAAAGCATCAATTCTTCAACATTCAGCCTTCTTTATAGTCCAACTCTCACATCCATACACGACCACTGGAAAAACCATAGCCTTGATTATACAGACATTTGTTGGCAAAGTAATGTCTCTACTTTTTAATATGCTGTCTAGGTTTGTCATAGCTTTACTTCCAAAGAGCAAGCATCTTTTAATTTCATAATTGAAGCTCTATACAGGGAGCAAAAACAAAACAGGGAGCTGACTGTGGCTCAGATCATGAACTCCTTATTGCAAAATTCAGACTTAAGTTGAAGAAAGTAGGGAAAACCCCTAGGCCATTCAGGTATGACTTAAATAAAATCCCTTATGATTATACAATGAAAGTGACAAATAGATTTAAGGGAGTAGATCTGATGGACAGAGTGCCTGAGGAACTATGGATGGATGTTTATAACATTGTACACGAGGCAGTGATCAAAAGGTAATGGTATCTTTACCATCCCCAAGGTAAAGATACATGAAAAGGCAAAATGGTTGTCTGAGGAGGCCTTGCAAATAGCTGAGAAAAGAAGAGAAGCAAAAGGCAAAGGAGGAAAGGAAAGATATACCTATCTGAATGCAGAATTCCAAAGGATAGCAAAGAGAGATAAGAAAGCCTTCCTAAGTGAATAATGAAAAGAAATAGAAGAAAACAATAGAATGGGAAAGACTAGAGATCTCTTCAAGAAAATTAGAGATACAAAGAGAACATTTCATGCAAAAATGGGCACAATAAAGGACAGAAATAGTATGAACCTAACAGAAACAGAAGATAAGCAAGGTGGCAAGAATACACAAAGAGCTATACAAAAAAGATCTTCATGACTCAGATAACCACGATGGTATGATCACTCACCTAGAGCCAGACATCCTAGAGTGAGAAGTCAACTGGGCCTTAGGAAGCATCACTAGGAACAAAGCTAGTGGAGATGATAGAATTCCAGCTGAGCTATTTCAAACAGTCACTGGTTCCATGGCTATATTTTAGAAGTCAATCAATGCCAGCTTTCTTTTTAGTCTGTGATTGATCCATCATTCATTAAAATTTTTAGAATGAATGTTTTCTAGAAATAGCATATAGCCATAGAATTTTCAAGCTGGTAGTGTCTTAGAGATCATGGTTTTAACTCCTATACTTTACAGATGAAAAACCTGTTATCAAGAGTGAACCAATGGGAATAGCAGGGGCCCAACACTAATTTAACCTGGGTTCTTGTTTTTTCTTCTTCATCAAGGAAGGTGCCACAAAACCACAGTGGATCCTGGAGAACAGCTCCAGCTCCACTCGAGGGCTCTAAAGGAGAGAGTGACCAGAGTTTGAAGAAGCAGAGGGGATATTCAAAAGATTAGCAGCTGGTGTGGTACAGGCAGTGACCAAGCAGAACTTGTATTGGCCACACACATGGAACTGGGTTCCAGGTAACTGTTGCGCTGGGCACTAAATTTTAGCTACTGAATAAAGGTGAGGAATGGTAGGAACTGATGCCTCAGCTGGTAAAGAATCTGCCTGCCAATGCAGGAGACACAAGTTCGATCCCTGGGTCTGGAAGATTCCCTGGAGAATGAAGTGGCAACACTCTTCAGTATTCTTGCTTGGAAAATTCCATGTACAAAGGAGTCTGATGGGCTACAGTGCATGGAGTCACAAAGATTTGGACAAGACTGAGAACACGCGTGTGAACACACACTGTTGGAAACAAGGGAGGAGCTGGAGCAGCCAGGGATGGGGCTCTTGGGAAACTGACACAGAAGTATTTCAGTGTTTAAACAACTGGTATTCCATGTCATCATATGGCAGCCCTGCTCAGAAGAGTAGATACTTAAGGAAAGGGTTATAATTAACCATTCTATGTTCCAAGGACTTAATGTGAAGACTCTGTGGCACCCAGGGACATTGCCAGAGAAAAGTAAAGGGAAGTGATTCTAGGTCTAGTGTCATCAATCCCAATATCTTGTCCCACTTTGCATGTTGGAATGTGATGCACAGGCATGTTCCAAATTGCAGAATAAAATGCCACAAGAGGGTGTTGCTTTGTGGCATGTACAGAAAAGTGGAGCCAGCATGTACCATAGGATTCTGCTTGCCATCAGCAGTGCCAGCCCTCACCATGGGCACTGCAAGAGACCAAATGTCCTGACTCCTTCTTCCTCTTAAGAAACACATCATATATAAGACCTAACTCATCAGCATAGGGTCTACTGAGCTGCCAGCAATCTTTATGGTTAGTACAGAGAGTCAAGCTAGATGTAGGGCATGTTCTGGCCTCAGAGCCCTCCTTGAAAGCTCTGGGACACACTGCTGGAAGGGTAGCATTGCCACAATGATGCTGGAACTTGCAGGTGGAGGTCCCAGCTGTGCTTCCCCTGGGTATGTACTGAGACCCACCCATTGACCTGTAAGGAGAGAGGCACTCACTTTGCTTTCTCAAGGTAGCATGACTAGAAATCTATGGAACCTGACCCACTGTACTGTATTCCCTCCCCAAACATGAAAATGACAATGTATCATACTGGGACATTCTTATGAAATTAGGTATAGAACTTGACTCTCCATGAATAGAGGATCACAGGAAACCCATTGTTAATAACTGCTTGTTTCAGGGATTTTTCATTCACTCAGTCATTTACTCCTTTCCAATGGCTTTGGAATGACTTTGGTTCCTGTACTGTCTGAAGATACTGCTGAATTTAGGATCTATGCTTTGATCACTCATTAATTTATCCATTAATTTATCCATTAATTTATCCACTCATTAATTTATCCATTTACCACTCTCATTTGCTCAGAATCTGAGCAAAGCCCTGGGAATACAAAAATGCTGTGACAGTTTCATCAGAGAAATGCAAATCAATACCACAATGTGGTACCATTTCATGTCAGTCAGAATGGCTGCGATTCAAAAGTCTACAAGCAATAAATGCTGGAGAGGGTGTGGAGAAAAGGGAACCCTCTTACACTGTTGGTGGGAATGCAAACTAGTACAGCCACTATGGAGAACAGTGTGGAGATTCCTTAAAAAACTGGAAATAGAACTGCCTTATGACCCAGCAATCCCACTGCTGGGCATATACACTGAGGAAACCAGAACTGAAAGAGATACGTGCACCCCAATGTTCATCACAGCACTGTTTATAATAGCCAGGACATGGAAGCAACCTAGATGT
>SJYV01029856.1:0-24842 GCA_006410875.1 Neotragus pygmaeus
TTATTTTCCCCAATAGAATAATCAATTTCCTCCAGTAAGCTCTCCAGGATAATCTAAGCAGAAGTGCCTACTCTGAATTGCTATTGCATTTATGATCAGTCAGTCCTGCTCACGTGGTGCATTGTGTGGATTGCTTTACAGCTATTTATGACCACAAGACCTGGTGGTGCCTGAGTAACTACCCAGGAGACAGGAAAAAGAACTTGAGCTCCAGAGCCCACATTTGTTGTGGTCACACTAATTCTAGGTGACTGAATGTTTACCCTGTCATTAGCAACCCAAGGTGACTGAGGGACATCACAGAAGCTGAATGCAAGCTTGTCAAGAGCTGGGCACCCGAATTCAAATCTTCTCTAAAAGCATCAGGGGTTGAAACAGCATCTATCTTTATCAGTGTTAAAGGTTAATGTACGGACATGGTTAGCTCTGAAGAAAGAACATTTCTTCTCTTCCGGGCTTTTTGCTATGAAAAAAAAAAAAAAATCATCTTCAGAAGCCAAGAGGAGATAATTAAAAAGCAAATGCCGGTTGGCTTCCAAAGCATCCATTTTCTATGTCCGACCACATGACACTGTCCTTGCAGTGTCCTTGGCCGGGGGTCACCTGAGAGCTCTGCAGGACAAGGTGATGCTGACTCAGACAGAACTCTGCAGTCCTCATCTTAACTGCAATCTCCCTCCTCACTGGTGAATTCTCCTCCCCTACTTGCTCAGTNAAGCATCCATTTTCTATGTCCGACCACATGACACTGTCCTTGCAGTGTCCTTGGCCGGGGGTCACCTGAGAGCTCTGCAGGACAAGGTGATGCTGACTCAGACAGAACTCTGCAGTCCTCATCTTAACTGCAATCTCCCTCCTCACTGGTGAATTCTCCTCCCCTACTTGCTCAGTGAGATAATATCAGCTTACCTAGACCCAACCAATGAGTGGGTGCCTATTTATCTTCTCTCTTTTGCAGTCCCAAAGGATTTTAAAATATGCACCTAAGCCTCTAGAAGGCAAAAGGCAGAGGGAGTATCAAGCTGCCCCCATGGTTGACTCTTGACTCCAGAGTGGCTCCAGCTCTTTCTCAGAGTCAGTGCAATGATGAGGCATTTGGTTTCAGCATCTCTGTGCAAAGAACTTTGTGTGTGTCAGCTCAGCAGAAATACTGGGCCAAAAGGGCGGATTGCTAGTCTACAGTACAAACCCCCAGGAGAGACATTTTTTTTCTGCCTTCTTGCAGGGGACATCCATCACAGCCAGCAAATGCTAGGAAAGGCATGAGACGAGGTGTACCAGCTGGTCAGAGGTGGGGTGAGCATATAGCCCCAGCAGAGCTGTGCAGTAAGTCAGCACTCTTCCAATATCCAGGCAGCTGTATCTGTGAACGGAGCTGTGGCTATTTAGGTGATTGTTTCATTGTTCCACATGGAAGTAATCCCTTCAGCAGGTCTTCTTTTTTTTAATTAGGATGATGATGCTTACTCACCATAGTGAAGTGAAAGTGAAGTCGCTCAGTCGTATCTGACTCTTAGAGACCCCATTGACTGTAGCCTACCAGGCTTCTCCGTCCACGGGATTTTCCAGGCAAGAATACTGGAGTGGGTTACCATTTCCTTCTCCAGGGGATCTTTCTGACCCAGGGATCAAACCCAGGTCTCCCGCATTGCAGGCAGGCACTTTAACCTCTGAGCCACCAGGGAAGCCCAGCTCATAGAACTTAGGCAAACACTATGCCAAACCCTTTTGTAGAGAAAGCAACAAAGACACAGAAGAAAAATCATGGTGCTGAGGAGACAGGAGGCCAATGTTCTTGATCTAACTCTGTCACCAACTTTTCATACAATCAAAGGGAAGGAACCACAGCCCCTCTCTGTGTCTTGATTCTGAGGTTGCCATGAGCCGTGTCTTTCTCTTCATGTACTTTTTGCTGGAAGAACCCCCATTTTGATTGGATAGTCAGCTTCCCCTGAGCTCAAGGAAGATCAGTACTTCTCAGCCTCAGGCAATTAATATTGATTAGAGTATTTCCATTACCCTTACTGTGATCAGTATAAACATGGATATGTAAAGCAATCTGGCAAATGAGATCTAAGACAGCGTGCCTCTAAAGACATCTTCCTCACTTGTTAGAAGGGACATAGATGAGGACTTGGCCCTTCCTGCATTTGGATCTTCTCTATGAGGATGTAATTAGTGTTTGGAGCTGAGGCAACCATACTGTGACCATGAGGAGAAATGCCACCCATATAGCAAAGATGGCAGAGCAGGAAAAAAGAAAGCATTGGGGTGTTTAGGACATGCTTATGCTACTGAATCAACTCTGGGAAGGTAAAATAAATGATCTCTTGTCATTAAGCCACTCAGTCTTGTAGTTTTTAACATATAGTTAAAGTAATCCTCTAAATCTATTAACTTTGCAGCTGCAGGGTGTTTTTTTTTTTTTCTTTAATTAAAAGTTAAGGAGATAGAAATTCAATGTTCTCCAGAAACTTCTTATTAGAGAATCTGTCCACATAAAGAAAATGGGTGAAACTGGATCCTTACCTAAGGTCACTGCTATCCTTTAGGAGGAATTCAAGCACTCACCTTTCATTCCAACTTTGAGAAGGAACGATTCAGACTTCCTCTTTTAGGCTGTATTTGGACATTTTTAGAGATATAGTAAAGAGACTTAAATTCATGATTTGTGCCATAATTGCTTTGCAGTCTTAACTCTTTAGATGTCTTCTCTCTCCATGCACCCATCTAGTTGGAATGTTCAGATAAACAAGGTCATTGTCCCAGTGTGGGTGGCATCTCCTACTAAACAGAAGCTTAACAGTGGGATGTTTCTTTTGANAATTGCTTTGCAGTCTTAAGTCTTTAGATGTCTTCTCTCTCCATGCACCCATCTAGTTGGAATGTTCAGATAAACAAGGTCATTGTCCCAGTGTGGGTGGCATCTCCTACTAAACAGAAGCTTAACAGTGGGATGTTTCTTTTGACTCTAGCCTAGACTACAGGAAGACTTTCCTTTGTTACCATTTTACCTGGGCTTAGATGTTTTTCCTTCTTGTCCCTATCAATGAAACAAGACAAAATGAGAATCTGGGGTCTTCCCAGCCTTCATCTGTTGAGAATCTTAGGCCTGAGTCCCAAAAGAAGTTTTCATATTTCATAAGTGATTCAGTGCTATTTATCAGTCATAAGGGAACCTGAATCCAAAATTTAAAAGTGTCCATTTTCCCCCTTTCTATCCTTCTCATGAGACTGAAATTACAGTAGAAGACAAAATCTTAAGACAACAGTCTTAAGACAAAAGAAGCATCCTATCACAGGACTTCCCTGGTGGTCCAGTGGTTAAAACACTCCCTTCCAATGCAGGGGACATGGGTTCAATCCCTGGCTGGGAGAGCTAAGATTTCACATGCCTCTCAAACAAAAAACCAAAACATAAAACAGAAGCAATATTGTAACAAATTTAATAAAGTTAAAAATGATCCACATTAAAAAAAAAAAAAGATACATCCTATCATGGATGTAGTGCTGTTGTTTTCCCAGTATTCCTGGTTCTTCTCCCAGGCGCAAAGTAGAATAGCATTCCTTCACCCTAAGCATGGAAGTGGTTATGCGGCTGAACTTGAAATGTGAGAGTCACTTCTATTAGAAGCTGTAAGAGACAATTCATGATTTACCATGCTCTTTCTCTCTGGAACATGCCTGAAATTATTCAAAAAGGTGGTCGCCCTGTTATCTCTGGGCCCCTGGGTGACAACAATGAACCCTGCTGGGCTAGAATGGATGTGTTGCATTAACAAGAGATAAGTTTTCATTGGTTTATGCCACTGAACTTTATTTTTCTTGTTTGCTTTTTGTTTTCACAGCAAAATGTAGCTGGTAATGACAACAACAGAGGTCACTGCCTCTGGCCTCTAAGACCATGTGCAGTGGCAGAATCCCATAAGAGCTGTGGTCCTGGACTTAAATATTCTGTAATAAAATTGGAATGCTCTAAGCCTTGACCCATGAAAAATGGGTTTGGGGACTGTGTTTTGAACATGGAAGTTTTCTATGAGTAATAACCAAAATGACTAGGATGAAAAATGTATCTCTAATTATAGAATGCTTACTGGAAAATTCCCCCAGGTTTTTTATTTTTGAGTTAACATGTGGAGAATTCCTATTTGGTTGGGAGGTGGGGGGTGGAGAGGAGAGAGGGAAATGAAAGAGAGGGAGCTTTGGCGGACAGAAGTAAATTCTCATAGATTATATGCTCCATGCTAGGTCTGAGGCAAAGTTTTGCTGATGACATGAAGTAGTAAACCAGAAGACCTATATGAAACACATTAGAAAGCAAACTAATCATATCACATTTACATCTCTGAGGTGGCAAAATATAAACATTTTTGGAGTATAGAATAATTAACAGCACAAAAAAATAATACAAAGTATTAACATGTCCTTCATGCTGCCTGCCATTCAATTAAAAATAGGATGAGAAAGACCCATAAAGAAACATGCTCACTTGTAAACAGACTTGAGAATAGTAATTGAAATGATTGAGTGTGGATATTGCCTAAAAGAGATTTTTTAAATTGAAAGGAATTAATTGCTGCAATTCATGGGGTCGCAAAGAGTCGGACATGACTAAACAACTGAACTGAACTGAGTGAAAAGATAAATTTTCTTTTTCTGATTGGTAATGGGAGAAATGGGGAAATTAAAATGAAAGGAAAATGGTGTTTCAGTTATATATGTGTCTGATGTAATAACGATACAAGAAAAATAATATAAATTGCTACAAGAAAATTAGATAAATATACTCTACCAAGTAGCTCACTTAGTAGATGCAGTAGCCTGGCCCACAAAGAGGACATAAGAAAATACTGGAATCATCACTGCCACATGGAAGGGAGGAACAGGTCACCATTCTAATTGTACAAAGCTTTAGAACAAGAGTTAAAACAGGAAATAGAGATTCTGACTCCACATAAAATGAAGTTCTCTCACGGTCCAAGTGACATAATCAGAGAAGTTCCAGGTTCAGTTCAGTTCAGTTGCTGGGTCATGTCCGACTCTTTGCAACCTCATGAACCACAGCATGCCAGGCTTCCCTGCCTGTCACCAACTCCTGGAGTCCACCCAAACCCATGTCNGTTCTCTCACGGTCCAAGTGACATAATCAGAGAAGTTCCAGGTTCAGTTCAGTTCAGTTGCTGGGTCATGTCCGACTCTTCGCAACCTCATGAACCACAGCATGCCAGGCTTCCCTGCCTGTCACCAACTCCTGGAGTCCACCCAAACCCATGTCCATCAAGTCAATGATGCCATCCACCATCTCATCCTTTGTCATCCCCTTCTCCTCCTGTCCNTTCCACTGTATAATCATAAGGGATTTGATTTAGGTCATACCGGAATCGTCTAGTGGTTTTCCCTACTTTCTTCAGTTTAAGTCATAATTTGGTAATAAGGAGTTCATGATCTGAGCCACAGTCAGCTCCTGGTCTTATTTTTGCTGACTGTATAGAGCTTCTCTATCTTTGACTGCAAAAAATACAATCAATCTGTTTTCGGTTTTGACCATCTGGTTAATTCCATGTGTAGTCTTCTCTGTGTTATTGGAAGAGGGTGTTTGCTATGATCAGTGTTTTCTCTTGGCAGAATTCTGTTAGCCTTAGACCTGCTTCATCTTGTACTCCAAGGTCAAATTTTCCTGTTACTCCAGGTATCTCTTAACTTCCTACTTTTGCATTCCAGTCCCCTATAATGAAGAAGACATCTTTTGGGGGTGTTAGTTCTAGACGGTCTTGTAAGTCTTCATAGAACCCTTCAACTTCAGCTTCTTCAGCGTTACTGGTTGGGGCATAGACTTGGATTACTGTGATATTGAATGGTTGTCTTGGAAACGAACAGAGATCATTCTGTCATTTTTGAGATTGCATCCAAGTACTGCATTTCAGACTGTTTTGTTGACTATGAGGGCTACTCCATTTCTTCTAAGGGATTCTTGCTCACAGTAGTAGATATAATGATCATCTGAATTAAATTCACCCATTTGTTAAATTCACAAAGGTGAAAGAAGGAACTTGTCCTGAACATGAGTCCTCTCTTTATTCTCAATGAAGGGATTATGTTGCAAAAGGTTAAAAGGAATATTGGGGAAACTTGAGTCTCTAGGCACTAATCCAGTATCACAGACGGATAACCTCCTGGGATGATGATGTTTGCAAGAATTATTTTATACCCATACCTCTTAGAGGTACTGATCTATAAAAGTGACCCTAGGAAAGAAGCCATGCCAAAGACAGTTTTATCAGCATTCTGGGAGGAACTGCATACAGTGGTTAAGAGCATCAACTTCAGCATCAGACACACTTAAATGCACTCTTAGTTCTGACATCTGCTCACCATGTGACTTTGTACAATAGTATCTCTTGCTTTCAGTCTTCCCATCAATGAAATGGAGTTAATAATGGAATCTACCTTATAGGAAAGACTCTGAAGATTAATCAATATAATACTTGTGAAATGTTTAGTTCCTGGCATTTGGTGCAAAATCAATGTATGCATGCTATTGTTAGAGCTTAAAGTTTTCCCTTTGGGCCCGAGGAATGCCCCAACCTGATTCCAATATTAGATCAACAATCAATTGCAGTTAGAAATTTTAACTGGCTGATACTGTTGACATTCATCCCAGAATTTGGAATCCTACTTAGAATGTCTATACGATGTTCCAGGATTGATCCAAGCAACAATAGTCATTAGGAATTACAAGAGGTAATATTATTAAGCCACAGAATCAAATAATTCTTTTAGGACAAAGTGAAGTTGAAAAGATCTGAGCAGTTCTCCAAGTCTGAATTTAAAGGTCACTTGAAACGGGTCTTTTATGCTTTAGTTTGAGACCCTGTCTTCCCTTTGGATAAAAGTCCTAGAAAAGAAGAAATCAAATAAAGTCTTCATATAAGCCCACATCAGTACAGAAGGAGTGCTTGGCACCAAGTGTGCCTTAGGAAAGATCAAGTCTTTGCTCAAAGCACATCAGGTTTTGAAGTAGCTAGGAATCATGAGGATCTTCATCTCAAATTTCAGCACTCAGTACTGAATTCACAATAGTTCTATCTCCAATGTCTCAGCATATTTAAGAATGTGATCAGTACTGACATCTCTGGGACACTGAGTCAAATATTAAGAAAGATGATAGAACTTTGGTCAAATAAAGTGCTTCCCAGGAGGGGAAGAATATAAAAAGCAGAATGCAATTGGCCATAGATAACTAAACCTCTATGTAACCTCTCTCATTTGGGTCCCTTAGGTAAAGAATCTGCCTGCAATTTTGGAGACCTGAGTTCGATCCCTGGGTTGGGAAGATCCCCTGGAGGAAGGAGGGTTTGGCAACCCACTACAGTATTCTTGCCTGGAGAATTCCCACGGACAGAGGAGCCTGGTGGGCTACAATCTATGGGGTCACAACGAGTTGGACATGACTGAGCAACTAACCACAAGAATTAACTACAAGCTTTATCTCAGAAGTCAAATAATGGATTTTTGTGACTCTTTGAATTCAGTCATTCTTTATCTCATTATTTTTTTTAATCATTTATAATTTTTATAATTCACTTAGCTTGGGAGACAAATATGACATACATCTCTTTTAATTTTCCAGTTCATGTCTCTAGTGGTAACATGGTTTAATTAATACAAAGTTCAGTGCTGAAGACCTGTCCTGAATCATCCAAAGGAGATTTATGTTGAGCATATAAGTTGTTGAGAAGGATGATTTCTATTGTCCTGAAATTATGATGCAAGCACAGANCAGTACAGAAGGAGTGCTTGGCACCAAGTGTGCCTTAGGAAAGATCAAGTCTTTGCTCAAAGCACATCAGGTTTTGAAGTAGCTAGGAATCATGAGGATTTTCATCTCAAATTTCAGCACTCAGTACTGAATTCACAATAGTTCTATCTCCAATGTCTCAGCATATTTAAGAATGTGATCAGCACTGACATCTCTGGGACACTGAGTCAAATATTAAGAAAGATGATAGAACTTTGGTCAAATAAAGTGCTTCCCAGGAGGGGAAGAATATAAAAAGCAGAATGCAATTGGCCATAGATAACTAAACCTCTATGTAACCTCTCTCATTTGGGTCCCTTAGGTAAAGAATCTGCCTGCAATGTTGGAGACCTGAGTTCGATCCCTGGGTTGGGAAGATCCCCTGGAGGAAGGAGGGTTTGGCAACCCACTACAGTATTCTTGCCTGGAGAATTCCCACGGACAGAGGAGCCTGGTGGGCTACAATCTATGGGGTCACAACGAGTTGGACATGACTGAGCAACTAACCACAAGAATTAACTACAAGCTTTATCTCAGAAGTCAAATAATGGATTTTTGTGACTCTTTGAATTCAGTCATTCTTTATCTCATTATTTTTTTTAATCATTTATAATTTTTATAATTCACTTAGCTTGGGAGACAAATATGACATACATCTCTTTTAATTTTCCAGTTCATGTCTCTAGTGGTAACATGGTTTAATTAATACAAAGTTCAGTGCTGAAGACCTGTCCTGAATCATCCAAAGGAGATTTATGTTGAGCATATAAGTTGTTGAGAAGGATGATTTCTATTGTCCTGAAATTATGATGCAAGCACAGAGCAAGGGAGGAAAATATCCTAAGGACTTCACATTTTAAGGTCAAGATCTACCAACAGCTAGACCTAACCACTTCCTAATAAGGTTTGCTGACGGGCACCAGAGCAAAAAGAACTTACCACGTTAGCCATTATAGTAAGAGGATTAGGGGTGTGGGAGTAGGTTGTCAGCCTTTCGGGGGAGAACAGTGTGCCTTGAAAGAGGTTATTTCCTTCTTTTTCCATGAGAAGCCAAGGAAGGGAGATCCCAGAAAATTATTTGAGAAGAGCTCTTAAAAGAATGGTAAATTGAATTTTGTTTCTTCTTTAAATACGGAATTATCCAGCAAGACTTTCAAAGTAGTCCTGTGCTACTTAGATGAAAAAGGAACTGGAGATAAATGGTGTAGGTAAGAGAGGGAATGCGATAAAGCAACCTAAATGCCTATGTTTCTTTTTTCTTAAGGTGTGTTGGGTCTTAGCTGCGGCACGTTGGCTCTTTGTTGCGATGCACAGGCTTTTCTCTAGTGCAGGGGACGGCTCTAGTTGCCCCACTGCATGTGGGATCTTGTTTCTTTGACCAAGGATGGAACTCTGGTCCCCTGCATTGGAAGGTGGATCTTAACCACTGGATCAGCAAGGAAGTCCCAAGCCTACTGTTTCTTGTGGAAAAGGCAAAGAGTTTTCTTGGGGCTAAGTGAACACCTAGGAAACTAGGCTCGACCCCCTTTTGCAGGTATTTCACTGGATAAGGAAACTCCACCCACAGAGGCTTGGTAGTGATGGCAGGAGTTAGGGGCTTGTATTAGAGACTGAGCCAGAACTGAAATTCTTACATTACAGATTTGTGTCATGAAGAGATCACAGTAGATTCTCTGAAGAACTCTCATATATGCTCCACAAGGGAGCCAACATTTGTATATAAGCTCTTCTGAAGATAGGACAATCAGATTATGTTAGACAGAAAAACAAGGACAACTATCAAAGGAGACGCTGGATGGGGGGAGGGGTGGAGAAACACTTTCTAAACAAAAGGAAAAATCTGTGGTGGATGTAAGATCAAGTAGCTATTTAGTAGGCAAAATCAATAGGAGTCAGAGATAAATATAGGAGAGGAAGACAGAGTGTATGGTTTTTGCAGCTGCAGAAACATGATGTCTTTTCTGAGACAGAGGGCACTGAGGTAAAACAATCTGAATTAAAACCAAATTATGAATTTGGTTAATTGAAGTATACAAAGCTTTTTTTTTCTTTTTAGATTGTAAAACAATTGCATATCCATTCATATATCTTTTTAACTTTTTATTTTATATTGGAGTATAGTTGGTTAACAATGTTGTGTCAGTTTTGGGTATACAGTAAAGTAATTTGGCTATTCTTTTCCAAATTCTTTTCCCATTTAGGTTGTCACATAACATTGAGCCGAGTTCCTTATGCTGTATAGCAAGTCATTGTTGGTAATCCACTTTAAATACAGCAGTGTGTATATGTCCCTCCCAAACTGCCTAACTATCCTTTCTCTCCACCACCCCATTCCTGGGTATATATCTGGAAAAAAACAAGGTCCAAAAGGATACATGCATTCCAATGCTCATTGCAGTACTGTTTACAATATCCAGTCATATATTTTTAAACAATTTTACTTATATAATTAATTCTGTGCTAAACATAGTATGAATGAAATTAAGCACAGCTGGAAACTCAAATAAAATATGCTTAAAGCCATCTTCTCTGAAAATTCAATTCCTTGGGACTTAATAACCTTTTCATGTCACAAATTCATTCCTCTCCTCCTTTTTCTTCCTTCTTCCTCTCCTCTTCCTGCTTCTCTTCCTCCCCATCTTCCTCCACCATCTTCCTCTTCCTCCTCCTCTTCTTCTTCTCTTCCCCTGTCTCCTCCTTTCTCTCTGAAATATTTTTGAGTACCTACTACATGCCTGGTATTATTTTACATGGTACAAAGACAGTGGCAACAGCATCTGTCTTCAAGGAGTTTTAGGGAAAAAAATTAAATAAACCATCACAATATACTGTTATAAATGCTTTACAAGGGGGAAGTGGAGAATTCTGTGGGAGTACATAACAAGGATCCATAATCCAGACTTGGGGGACAGGATCAAGAATTCTTCTCAGGAAGCAGTGACATCTAAGGTAAAACCAGAAGGATAAGGAAAAGTTAGACCATCAAATGACAGGCATGAAAAGGATGAGAGATCCAAAGAGAAGAAACTAAGAGGAGAGAGAGAGGTGGATGGTGGGGAAAGAGACTTAAAGAGAAGAGGCAAAGAGAGAAGAGAGGAAGAGACAGACCATGAAATATTCAAGGAATTGTTACTAGCTTAATAAGACTAAGAGTAGACTTGGATAATAGTAATAGCAAGCGATAAGACCACTAAGAAGTTTGAACTTTTTCTTGAGAATCCTTGGAAATAATAAAAGTTTTGAATATAAAGGTTGCTAACAATATCATTAGATTTACACTTTATTGTTTTTTTAGATTTGCACTTTAGAAAAGCAAATTCTAAAGGTGTGTGTACTAGAAGAAAGGGAGATTGGACACCAAGTGATGAGCTATTGCAAGGATCCAGGTAAGAGAGAAAGTTGGCTAGTGAAAACAAAGAGAAGTGGATGGCTTAAGAACAATCTGGAAAATAGAATTGTCTGCACTTGTTCATTCATTAGGTGAATGGGAGAATGACAGAAAAAGATTTTCAGGATAAAAAAATACAGAGGTTCTGACTTTGGAATAGAATCAGTAGTTGAATCAGTTTCTTGGGAAAAGTTTATGGTTTTAGACACACTGAGTTTTGGATATCAACTGAATATCCACATAGAGATGCTTAGTCAGTAGTTGGAATTTATGAGACTGAAGCTCAAGAGGAGACTATAGGGCAAGAGATATAAATTTGATCACTATTAGTTAAATAAGATCATTAGGAAGGGGGGAAAAATGAGATAGATAAGGACATTGTGGGGAAATTCTGCATGTTGAGAAGAAGAGCAGGCTAAGTTGGAACTCTGAAAAACAGAGGCAACTAAGAGACAGCCGAGGAGTGGTGTCCGGAAAAGATATTTAGAAAAAGCAAGGAGACAGGATCTGCTTTTGTCTAATAACTAGTGAAGTGGAGCATATTTTCATGTGCCTCCTGTCCATCTGTATGTCTTCTTTGGAGAAATGTCTATTTAGGTCTTCTGCCCATTTTTTGATTGGGTTGTTTCCTTCTTTTGATATTGAGCTGCATGACCTGTTTGTAGATTAAGTCAGAAAGAGAAAAACAAATATCATATATTAACACATATGTAGAATCTAGAAAAATGGGACAGATGAACCTACTTGCAGGGCAAGAATAGAAAAGCAGAAGTAGGGAATGGACACGTGGAGCTGGGGGTGAGCGAGGGAAGCGGAGGGTGGGATGAACTGGGAGAGGAGCATTGCCATAAATACACTACCGTGTGTAAAATAGCTAGCTAGTGGGAACCTGCTGTATAGCACAGGGAGCTATGCAGCTCAGTGCTCTGTTGTGACCTAGATGAGTAAGAGGGTGGGTAGTGGGAGGGAGGTCCAAGAGGGAGGGGATATATGTATTAATATACATATAGCTGCTTTCCCAGGCAGTGCTAGTTGTAAGAATCTGCTTGCAAATGCAGGATCCCTAAGATAAACAGGTTCAATCCCTGGGTCAGGAAGAGCCCCTGGAATAGGAAATGGCAACCCATTCCAGTATTCTTGCCTGGAAAATCCCATGGATAGTGGAGCCTGGTGGGCTACAGTCCATGGGGTCACAAAGAGTAGGACATGACTGAAGCAACTTGGGATGGATGAATACATATAACTGATTCACTTCACTGAACAACGTAAACCAACACAACATTGTAAAATGACTATATCCCAATTTTTAAAAAAGAGGAAAGAATTGAGTCACAGATGTCAAAGAAGGGAGAAGGGAGAAGGGAGGGAGTGGTAATGATAGCTAACACTATCTTCTCTGAAAATTTAATTACTGAAGACTTAACCTTTTAATGTTATCAACTCTCTTCTTCTCTTTCCCTCTCTTCCATAATTTTTTTTTTTTGAGCGCCTATGACACACCTGGCATTGTTCTAGGGGCTGCAGAGAGAGTGCCAGCAGTACCTGAGAGTGGCAGAATTCTTCAAAGAGTGCAAGGCTTTGGAAAGAAAAAAAATTAATAGGCAATTACAACATAGTGCCTTCCGAAGTGGAGACTTCTACGAGAGCACAGAATAAGGACCCATAATTCAGCCTTGGAGGGCGGGATCAAGAATACTTACTGGGAGGTAGTAATGTCTAAGATAAAGGCTCAGCATACAGAGTTAAGGATGGTAAAGTAACAGGTATCAGTGATTCACAGTGTTCTGGTTCTGAATGAATGAATGATACGCCTTGTGAGATTTCAGCTACCTGCTTAAAACCTGATTTTAAAGAAGGATAGGAAACACTGTCAGACCTTCAAAGACATGCATCAAATAAAAGACCAATGCTGATGTATTACAAGGAGAATTACCCTAATCCTACAGGATTGCATACTTCATAAATAGTGATATTTCTACTGACGTGTTCTAAGGAAACATTTTTATTTTCATCTTCAGCTATGACGTTATCACCATCATTTCAGAGACTCTATTAATCCCCCTTTCTGTTAGTGCTAAATAAAGGATTCAAACCTCAAGATCACCTTTCTGGAAAAAAATCATTCGTGTGTTTCTTGGGAGTATCCATTCAGGAAGCTTAGCTTAAGTGCTTTTCATTTTCTTCTGTGGTATTGATTGTTCTGCAAGCAGAACAGGAGACTCGTTTTATCTGCTCTCCATCAAGATCTGAGCACAAAGATTAAAATGTTTACCAAGCTTCCAGAAATAATGCTGATGGCTGGCATTCATCAGGGTCACTCTGGAGAATGTATTGACAAGAAAAATGGGGGTATCAACACCTCAACATAACTGTGATGTATTTGCTCCCCCACCCACCCACCGCTTTAAATATCTCCTGAGTCATCAGGGCCTCATGCCACTCTTTGTAGCACTGTATCTATGATGGAAAACTAATAAAGCAAATTAGAAGCTCAGAGTGGCCTGATGCTCATTATTCACCATGAGGAAATATACAGGAAACTGACTCATAAGTGGCCCTCCAGTCTTACATCTCTGTGATCCATTCATCACAATAATACCAGAGTTGTTTTTATGAAACACATGTCGATGTGGGTTTGCCTTGTTCAGCATCCTTTAATGGCTTCTTTAACTTACAGGATAAAGTCATATCTCCATATTGGGGTAACAGCAACAACAACAACACAATAAACAGTAACAATAGTAAATGACACATACCAAGGACTGTTTTAAGCTTGTTAAATATACTCCATACCTTTTAAAACATTTTAAAGGACCTATGATATAGGGTCTATGAGTACCACATTTTAGAAATCATCAGCAATCCCATTCTACAGGCAAGAAAACTGAGATATGCAGGATTTCAGTGATATTTCAAAGAAGGTAAGTCTTAAGTGGTTCAGACAGGATTTTAAGTCTGGAGGTTGCTTAAAATCGAGAGCTTTTAACCACTATGGATATCCCTAGCACGGGCACAATCTCGCCAGGATTTTTTCCCATCACTCTACTTTCTGTGTTCCAACTACATCAACACTGTAACATTGCCCTTTTTTTCCTCCTGAAAATTAATCATAAAAAAAAAAAAAACAGCAAGGGACCTCCCTGGCAGTCCAGTGGTTAAGAGGTTGCCTTCTAATGCAAGGGGCACAGGTTTGATCCCTAGTCAGGAAGCTAAGATCCCACATGCCTTCAGCCAAAAAACAAAAACAGAAACAATATTGAAACAAATGCAATAAAAACTTTAAAAATGATCCACATCAAAAAAAAAATGTTTAAAAAAAACCAGTAACAATTATCATCCTGCTCCTCCATACTTCTGTGCCTTTTATATGCTATCTTTTCTTAGTGAAGTGAAGTCACTCAGTTGTGTCCGACTCTTTGCGACCCCATGGACAGTGGCCTACCAGGCTCTGCCGTCCATGGGATTTTCCAGGTAAGAATACTGGAGTGGGCTGTCATTTCCTTCTCCAGGGAATCTTCCCAACACAGGGATCAAATCTGGGTCTCCTGCATTGCAGACAGATGCTTTTACCATCTGAGCCACCAGGGAAGCCCTCATTTCTTACTCTAGGGGAAATTCTTCTTTGTTTATGTTCATGTAATAATTTTAAGTAATATTCAAGCCTCAAGTACTCTGATGGCCTTTTCTTTAATTTACCACCATCCATCCATCTAGCGTTCCCTCGTGTACCCTTGTAACAAACAGCTTTGTAATATGAGGACATATATTAATCTCCTTTGACAGGCAGGGCCAGTGAGGCTTAAAGAAACTAACCATCACTTGAAAGTTGCAAATTTGTGGGTGAGTCAAAACTTCTATGCCTAAATTTCTAAACCCAGGACCAGAAACTCCTTTTGATTTTGTATAATCATTCGTGTCAGAGGCTGAGCCAAGTATGTGGAAATTGTCAGCTACTTTTATCTGTCATTTGATTCTTTTACATATTTCTATATAAAAATGATTTGCTTTATATATAGTCTGCTGATATGGTATCTGAACTACAAAGCATCAAGACTATTTTAACATATTTTTGTATCTTATATATAAAAATATTATCTTTGTATCTCTCTTTGAAAATTATGATATTGATATGACAACCACTGCATTTTTTTTATTAACTGAGTTTTTATGTCTTTCTACATCTTGTACTTTAACCCTGCTGAATCAATAAATTTTGGCTATCTTATAAATAATATACTTATAGAATTTTTTACCCAATCTAAGAATCTACAAATTATCTTTCCTTTCTTCAACACCTGTATTCTACATATTTTTGTAACCATGAAGGAAATGCATGTTTTCATAGTAAGTTTAGAAAATAGAAAAAGATAAAAAGAAATCAAAGTACATGGATTTCTTAAGCCAATGGATATTCCAGAAGTTGCACTTTTTTTGTTTTGTTTTAGACTTTTATAATTTAATCAGAAATTATTTGTGCAGGTCCAGCCTTTTTGTTTGTTTGCTTTGCTTTTGTCTTGTTTTTGCTTTTAGGCTGATGGATCGCTGTATCAGTGTTCTCACCCTGGAAGCTCATCCAGTCAGAAATCACTGTCATACTTTGTCCCTACTCCATTTTCCCCAGCTCTCATCCCCAGTCCTATGGCTGTCTACAGTGTTTGCCTTAAGGATGTACACCCCCTGATTCAATAGGCAGGCCTCATAATACAGCTGCCCTAATGGCCATCAGAGGCAATCACCTCTGAAGTTGAAGTGTGACCACCCTGTCCCCAACGATCTATCCAACCACCAGGAATCTACCACTTCCAAAAAAGGCTACTCCACCAGACAGACATCCCACTCACCAAGAACTTCTATTTTCATTCTCTTGTTGATGCCATTATCTTTTTTGCTTTAAATCTACTTCCAGTTATTGGTCACAGGAAAAATCTCCATTCACATTTTTGTGATCATTAACTCATCCAGTTTCTTTCCTCATACTCCAATGACAATTCTCATTCCCTTTCTTCATTCTTTTACTTTCTCCTGTTTCCCAAACTCTGCCCTTTGGCCACACAAACACACAGACACTCTTTTAAAAAAAATATCTAAAATTATTAGACTATGCATTATTATTTTTTTAATATGCATCTACTCTTCCTATTTGAATAAGAGTAGCTCTAGATTATCCTGGCATTTATCTCAATGGAGGTAGGTAATTTCCATACTACTATACTATGTGAAAGTAAAAGTGTTAGACTGTCGTCTTGTCCAACTCTTTGTGACCCCATGATCTGTAGCCCACCAGGCTCATCTGTCCATGGGATTCTCCAGGCAAGAATACTGAAGTGGGTTGTCATTCCCATCTCCAGGGGATCTTCCCAACCCAGGGATCAAACCCAGGTCTCCTGCATTGTAGGTAGATTCTTTACCATCTGAGTCCCCAGGGAAGCCCCCATATTCAATATATATATTTATATACTATATTTTCCATACTATTAACTATTAATAGCTTTCCATACGATTTCTCCAACTTGTATTAGAATTCTCCCATGTGTTGTGTGGAGAAGGGATGATGTCAGCTTAAACATTTCTGACCCATGACTTAACAGTATGAGAAAGACAGAGAGGGAACTGCACTAAGAATAATCCCAGCAGGTAGATTTTTGTCTCGATATGACTTATTCTCTGTGTTTATTGAAAATATTATACCAAGGAGGTTTTCTGTATCCAGTTTCTCTTCAGCCAAGTCTCCATCTTATACTCTGTGACTTGACTGGTATTACTACTGCCTGTACCATCTGGAGGGAGCACTGCAGTAGTCAAGAATTATCCCTAGAGCATGAGGATGAGCCCTGGAACATTCTGGAAAATAAATTGAGTCAAAGCAAATTCTACAGGTTCTGTTAAGTTTGGCAGCCTCACAAAGAACCTCCAAGTGCAGCCATCTCTGGATGCAAACATCTCTGGAACAATGCCCCAAACATCCCTCCTTTTCCCTCCCTCTACCTTGCCCTAACTCCTTCCTCCCTCTCTCCCTTCTCTCTCTCCACACCCTACCCACAACTGCATGACTTGTAAATTTTCCTTGTGAGTTTCTGGCACGTTCTACCAGCAAGAGTGAGCTAGGCTTCTGACAGGTTTCATGCTGGTTCCCTTTGCCTGAGAACCAGCAAAGACTCTTTGCCTTTTGTGGCAATGACTAACACCCCTTCAGGAGATGTAAAGAAATGTGGGTTCAATCCCTGGGTCAGGAAGATCCCCTGGAGGAAGGTGCAACTGAAGTGACTTAGCTCACATGCACATACATCACTGATCCTGGTTTTCTTCTATTTTTATATTTCTTTGTTCATTTCAGCCAATTCTCATGGAAAGGGAGGGGCTGGGGTCTGAGTATTTGGGCTCCCATTGCCATCCTTTCCAGAACTCTGCAGCGTCTGTTCCTTCTAATTAAGATAATCAGCGCCATATTGGGTAAATCTGACTTGACCATTCTGCTGACAGAGATACTCTGGTTTCCCTAGCCATTGTGAAGAAGGTGCTGTTTTAAAAGACCGTGTGCCTTCTGACATGTATTATTATTTAATACATATATTTTAATTTAACTCAATTTCCAATGACTTCTCCTCCCCAGAGAGACAGAAATCAGGATCCTATGAGACAGAGGCTTTGTCTGAAGACAATGAAGATTTGATTAGAATAGATCACAGACGTTTTCCTGAAACTATTTTCCCACTGTCCTGGGAATAACCATTCACCAGTCTCCTTTGAAATGCTTTGTTTAGACCCAACCACTATGATCACTAAATACCCTTCAGTGAAAACTTACCCATTTTCATCAGTCACATAAATTAGAAAATATAACTGTCTCTAAATCAATTGCCCCTAAATCCTGTACATATTCTGGCCATTCAATGATGTTGACTTTTACCCTGGGACAAGGGCCTCTTGGTACCAGATGATCATTTGCAAAAGCAGAAGGAGTCAGGTATCTTTGCTTAATAACATATCATAGAATGTTAGCATGAGCTACAGAGAAATACGTAGTACAACCCCTCATTTTAGCAGATGTTAAATAAATAAACGTGTAAGAGTTAAAGATCAAGGGCTACACAGTCAGTTAGTAGAAAACAGTGCCCAGAATTCACTATAGTATGACCCACAGTCCAACGTTCTTCTTTCCACACTATCATTTTAAATATTCATAAAAAGCAGACACACTAACACACGTTCCATACACACACAAATCCCTTTCTTTTGTACCAAGAACTGAATGGGATATTTCCAGTGACTGTTGTATGGGACAAAAAGTATCTCACATACCCAGGAGAACATATAGTTTCCATTTATAAGAAAACCTGCACATTCCTTCTACATTGTAAAGTTAGAAGGTCCTAATATCTTCCTCTTTTCTCATGAAATAATGATGTAACTCAAAAGCCTACAGAGGGCTCCTTCATTCAGAGATAAGTCACTATTTAGACCTACCTGAGCCCCCATGGAGAAGGCAATGGCAGCCCACTCCAGTACTCTTGCCTGGAAAATCCCATGGACAGAGGAGCCTGGCAGGCTGCAGTCCATGGGGTTGCAGAGGGTCAGACACAACTGAGCGACTTCACTTTCACTTTTCACTTTCATGCATTGGAGAAGGCAATGGCAACCCACTCTAGCGCTCTTGCCTGGAGAATTCCAGGGACAGCAGGGCCTGGTGGGCTGCGGTCTATGGGTTCGCACAGAGTCGGACACGATTGAAGTGACTTAGCAGCAGCAGCAGCAGAGCCCCCCATGTGCCCTGTTTCTCCCCTTCCCACTAAGTCACTAACCACCATCCACATTTGCCTTCTTGTTCTTCTTTTCTCCTTTTGCTTCTCTTTCCTCTTTTTCTTTTCTTTTAAATATACTTATTCATGCTGTACCATAACTACTTTTAATTTCTAGATTAGCTATTTTTACAGAATTATTTTTGATTCTTAGATGAGTGAAAAATTTACTCATAAATCCATTACTGCAGACAATTTTCTAAAGAAAGAAGAGTAGGCTGTTGCAATCTACATGTGCATACAACTGAAAATACATTCTTCAGATAACATGGTATTATAATTTTCCATGGTGGAACACAGTTCTCATGCATGCTAAGTCACTTCAGTTCTGTCCAATTCTTTGTGACCCCACAGACTGTAGTTTGTCAGGCTCCACTGTTCATGGGATTCTCCAGGCAAGAATACTGGAGTGGGTTGCCTGCTATTCACTTCTCCAGGGGATCTTCCCGACCCAGGGATCCAACATCTCTTACATCTCTTGCATCTCTTACATCTCCTCCATTGGCAGGTGGGTTCTTTACCACTAGCTCCACCTCATAGCCATCTATCTTAATATAGATGATAAAAATACATTTTCTTTAAAGAAAATATTGGCAATAGGTTAAACATTGTTAATTGTTTGAATATATCTGCATATTTTGTTTGGGTCTATTTTTGCTCCATTGTTGTTGCTTTGGTTGTGTCCAGGACTTTGCAACCCCATGGACTGTAGCCCACCAGGCTCCTCTGTCTATGGAATTCTCCAAGCAAGAATACTGGAATAGGTTGCCATTTCCTTCTCCAGGAAATCTTCCCAACCCAAGATTGAGCCCACGTCTCCTGCATCGGCAGGCAGGTTCTTTACCGCTGAGCCACCTGGGAAGCCCAGAGTGCTCTTAGGGATTCCATATCAATAATGTTCACTTTCTTACCCTATGTTTTTTGGGTTTTTGTCCCATGTATGACAGGACAAAAATCATTAACCTTGATTACTCCCAGCTTTGATCTTCTAATGAGCTAATAAGACTTCTCTGTTGGCGGCTTATTCACGGTCATTATCTTGATAATTAGGGCCCTGAACAATCTGACTGCAAGCTTTGTTTCTGTTTTTTCATTCAGTAGCTTTCTTTAATGGAGAAGGCAATGGCACCCCACTCCAGTACTCTTGCCTGGAAAATCCCATGGATGGAGGAGCCTGGTAGGCTGCAGTCCATGAGGTTACTGGGAATCGGACACAACTGAGCGACTTCACTTTGACTTTTCACTTTCATGCGTTGGAAAAGGAAATGGCAACCCACTCCAGTGTTCTTACCTGGAGAATCCCAGGGACGGGGAAACCTGGTGGGCTGCCGTCTATGGGGTCGCGCAGAGTTGGACACGACTGAAGTGACTTAGCAGCAGTAGCAGCAGCAGCTTTCTTTAAAGCCATGTGCCCCTCAAAGTGGTTCACATACCACCCTTTACCCTTCACTCCCTCTACACTTTTATTAACAATGGTTCACCAATCTATAAGGTCCTTCCCCACCTTCTCTACCCACACTAAGCTCCTCTTTAGCCATCTCAGCAAACCTCTCCCCAGATCATTCCTGCCTGAAGTCAAAGCCATTATGTATCTGAGTTTTGACAGAAGTCACTGCCTGAGCAATTTGTTGACTGTTATGCATTGTGACATTGCTTTTATTGTTGCTTTGAATTATTCAAATACTTTAACGTTATTCAACTTGCTATGTATTTCCCTTCATTTTAAATGTCTCAGCACTCAGGGTTTAAATATAGCAGTCTCTTAACCAAATGTGCAGTGATATAAAAGCCATGATAATTGTTTAAAAGATAAATGATGGATTAGTGTGCTAAACAGCACAGTATCACAGAAAAAGCTTTTTATTAACTTTTTACTACTTATTTTTTCTGATGTCTCCAAACAGTTAAATGGAGAAGAGAGTCAAACAAAAAAAATTTGATGTCAAGCCTGCTGCTGCTGCTGCTGCTGCTAAGTCGCTTCAGTCGTGTCCGACTCTGTGCGACTCCATAGACCACAGCCCACCAGGCTCCGCTGTCCCCGGGATTCTCCAGGCAAGAACACTGGAGTGGGTTGCCATTTCCTTCTCCAATGCATGAAAGTGAAAAGTCAAAGTGAAGTTGCTCAGTCATGTCCGACTCTTGGNCTGCTGCTGCTGCTGCTAAGTCGCTTCAGTCGTGTCCGACTCTGTGCGACCCCATAGACCACAGCCCACCAGGCTCCGCTGTCCCCGGGATTCTCCAGGCAAGAACACTGGAGTGTGTTGCCATTTCCTTCTCCAATGCATGAAAGTGAAAAGTCAAAGTGAAGTTGCTCAGTCATGTCCGACTCTTGGCGACCCCATGGACTGCAGCCCACCAGGCTCCTCCATCCATGGGATTTTCCAGGCAAGAGTACTGGAGTGGGTTGCCACTGCCTTCTCCAGATGTCAAGCCTAGATCTTCTCAAAAATCAACTGGCATAGATGGCATTTGTTCTCAAATTCATACTGTTACTATCACCACTATACCAGTTTGGCATGAAGAAATCAGAAATCTTGACAATCTTCTAAAGCAAAATGTTACTGCTGTAATTGCTTTGACTTTTTTAGCTATAAAGTATTTTCTAATTAAAGTATGTACGTAGTTTTTCAGACGCAATGTTATTACACACTTAATAAACTACAGTATAATGTAAACATAAATTTTATATGAAGTATAAAGCCAAAAACTTCACGCTACTTTCTTTGTTGAAATATTTGTTTTATTGCAGTGGTCTGGAATTGAACACACAACATTTCTGAAGCCTGTATAGGAGACTGAACAACACCATTGACACACTTGCTCTAAGTGACACACAGACACCCTCACCACATTTTAAAACATTAAAATCACATGCTGAATCAAAGCCTCATTAACATAAATAATTATTATTTAAAAAGCAAACTATCTAGAAAATCATCTATTTTAACATTAAGAAATACACTTCTATCGAGAGGTCTGCTGTACAACATTGTGTGTCTAGTTAACAGTATTATGCTGCTGCTGCTGCTGCTGCTGCTAAGTCACTTCAATCGTGTCTGACTCTGTGCGACCCCATAGACAGCAGCCCAGCAGGCTCCCCCGTCCCTGTGATTCTCCAGGCAAGAACACTGGAGTGGGTTTCCATTTCCTTCTACAATGCATGAAAGTGAAAAGTCAAAGTGAAGTTGTTCAGTTGTGTCCAATTCCCAGCAACCTCATGGACTGCAGCCTACCAGGCTCCTCCGCCCATGGAATTTTCCAGACAAGAGTACTGGAGTGGGGTGCCATTGCCTTCTCCATAACAGTACTATCTTGTGCACATAAAATTTCTCAAAAAAGGAATCTCACGTTGTCTTTACCACAATTAGAAAAAGGCCCTGTTAAGAAACTTTGACAGCTTATTCCTTTTGAATGGAGATGTATGGTCTATGCCTATGCATCAATATATTCTGGAAGTATACAATCTGCTGTCTGGTTTCTCAGTTTCATAGCTGGAGAGAAGTTTTGCCTCAAGATTAACCATACCTCAAGTCTCACCCACATCTGATTTAGATGATATTTAGATGAGATTTGGGGCTGCAGGATGAGTTAGGACCTTGGGGTCTATTAAGATGGAGTGAATGTCTTTTGCATGCAAGAAGAACATGATTTAGAGGAGCCAGAGAATAAAATATCATGAGTTGAATTTGTGTCCCCCCAAATTCATATTCTGAGTCCTAATACTGGACTCAGTGTAAGTCCTAACACTAGATTCAAATTTCGTTATAAGAAGAGGGAATTTGGTCACAGAACACCCGAGAGGGAAGACTCAAGAAGACCCATTTCAAGCCAAGCAAAGAAGCCTCAGAAGGAACCAACGCTATAGACACCTTGATCTTAGACTTCCAGCCTCAAGAACTAGAAGACAATAAATGACTGCTGTTTAAGCCCCTGAGTCTGTAGTATTTTGTTACAGCAGCCCTAGAAAACTAATATACCATGTGATCTAGCAATTCCATTTCTGATCATATGTCCCAAAGAAGTGAAAATAGGTACTCAAACAGATATTTGTACACTCATGTTCATAGCAGCATTATTCACAATAGCAAAAAAGGTGAAACAATTTGTGTCCATTGATGGATTAATGAACAACATATAATCTATTTATGCAACAAAACATTATTGAGCCTTAAAAATGAAGAAAATTTTAACATATGCTACAACACAGATGAACATTAAAGACACTAAATGAAATAAACCAGTCAAAGGGACAAATATTGTATGATTCCATTCACACAAGGTTCCTAGATAGTCAAATTCTAGAGATAGTAAGAATGATGGTTGACAGGACTATGAAAGAAGAGAATCAGGAGTTAATATTTAACTAGGTAAAAAGTTGCATTTGTGGGTAAAGAAAAAGTTCTGAAGATGGATAGTGATGAAGGAAACACAACAACGTAAATGTATCTAATACCATAGACCAGTACATTTTAAAATGATTAAAATGGTAAATTTTGTTTTATATATTTTACAATAACAAATGAAGGAGAAATAACCACTTTCAGACAAAACATGAAAAAATTCATCAGCAGTATACTTTCATACTATGAAATATTAAAGAAAGATGGAAAATGTTACCAATTAGATACTGCTGCTGCTGCTGCTACTGCTAAGTCACTTCAGTCGTGTCCGACTCTGTGTGACCCCTTAGTTGGCAGCCCACCAGGCTTCCCCATCCCTGGGATTCTCCAGGCAAGAACACTGGAGTGGATTGCCATTCCTTCTCCAACGCATGAAAGTGAAAATTCAAAGTGAAGTCACTCAGTCATGTCTGACACCTAGCGACCCCATGGACTGCAGCCCACCAGGCCCCTCCATCCATGGGATTTTCCAGGCAAGAGTACTGGAGTGGGTTGCCATTGCCTTCTCTGAATTAGATACTGGTTCTACATACATTAATGAAGAGCATTACAGAGTTTAATATGTAGACAAGTAAAAAAGATATTTTTTATCATTTTTAATCTCTGCAAGAGATATTTGACTACTGAAAGTAAAAATAATAGTGTGTTGTGGGGTTTATGGCATACACCAAAGTAAAATGTCTGAAAATAGCTCAAAAGACAGGAGGGAAGGCTTGGGTGAATTCTGCTGTACATTTTTTAATACCATTTGTGAAGTGGTGGAATAGCACTTGAAAGATAAACCCTAACTTTCCAATGATACTAAAGTTAAATTCTAAAAAACAAAATAACGAGGTATAGATAATAAAATAATCATATTTTTGTAAACTCAATCCAAAAGAAGGAGGGGGAAGGAACAAAGAGGAAATAGGAGAAAATGACAATAAATAGCAAGATGGTAGACTGAAACTAAATTATGCTGATAATTATATTAAACATACCTTATTTCAGCTCAGGTCTTCCAAGAAACAGATGCCAAAATGAAATTAGAGGTGCGAGAGATTTGCTGGGGAACATGCTTGTGAAGGAGCAGAGGAAGACCACTTGGGTAGGCTGGAAGAGACTTTAGACCACGATACAGACCCAACATCTGTGAAAGAAGAAAAAAATGAAAAAGAAAATTGAAGTCTCAGACCATTTCACAGTTCTGAGAGTATCACAGCAGGTTAATTAAATCTCACTAGCAAAGGTTTCCCATTAGAGGCAGGAATGTCCCAACTCGAATAATGTTACCATGCTGGGAACAGCCCAAAGAAAGTACGGTTTCAGAGTGAGCAGTTATATCTAAAGGTATAATTGGAGATGTTTGTCTAACTATGCTTCCTGCAGAAGATCTGCTTGCTGAGAGAGTCTGCAGTTCCCTCCATGGCCACCACAGTCCATCTTTGTCTTGCACAGTGGCGTGTGGCTAGACATCTTCC
>SJYV01029856.1:26467-53439 GCA_006410875.1 Neotragus pygmaeus
TACAATGCATGAAAGTGAAAAGTCAAAGTGAAGTTGTTCAGTTGTGTCCAATTCCCAGCAACCTCATGGACTGCAGCCTACCAGGCTCCTCCGCCCATGGAATTTTCCAGACAAGAGTACTGGAGTGGGGTGCCATTGCCTTCTCCATAACAGTACTATCTTGTGCACATAAAATTTCTCAAAAAAGGAATCTCACGTTAATTGTCTTTACCACAATTAGAAAAAGGCCCTGTTAAGAAACTTTGACAGCTTATTCCTTTTGAATGGAGATGTATGGTCTATGCCTATGCATCAATATATTCTGGAAGTATACAATCTGCTGTCTGGTTTCTCAGTTTCATAGCTGGAGAGAAGTTTTGCCTCAAGATTAACCATACCTCAAGTCTCACCCACATCTGATTTAGATGATATTTAGATGAGATTTGGGGCTGCAGGATGAGTTAGGACCTTGGGGTCTATTAAGATGGAGTGAATGTCTTTTGCATGCAAGAAGAACATGATTTAGAGGAGCCAGAGAATAAAATATCATGAGTTGAATTTGTGTCCCCCCAAATTCATATTCTGAGTCCTAATACTGGACTCAGTGTAAGTCCTAACACTAGATTCAAATTTCGTTATAAGAAGAGGGAATTTGGTCACAGAACACCCGAGAGGGAAGACTCAAGAAGACCCATTTCAAGCCAAGCAAAGAAGCCTCAGAAGGAACCAACGCTATAGACACCTTGATCTTAGACTTCCAGCCTCAAGAACTAGAAGACAATAAATGACTGCTGTTTAAGCCCCTGAGTCTGTAGTATTTTGTTACAGCAGCCCTAGAAAACTAATATACCATGTGATCTAGCAATTCCATTTCTGATCATATGTCCCAAAGAAGTGAAAATAGGTACTCAAACAGATATTTGTACACTCATGTTCATAGCAGCATTATTCACAATAGCAAAAAAGGTGAAACAATTTGTGTCCATTGATGGATTAATGAACAACATATAATCTATTTATGCAACAAAACATTATTGAGCCTTAAAAATGAAGAAAATTTTAACATATGCTACAACACAGATGAACATTAAAGACACTAAATGAAATAAACCAGTCAAAGGGACAAATATTGTATGATTCCATTCACACAAGGTTCCTAGATAGTCAAATTCTAGAGATAGTAAGAATGATGGTTGACAGGATTATGAAAGAAGAGAATCAGGAGTTAATATTTAACTAGGTAAAAAGTTGCATTTGTGGGTAAAGAAAAAGTTCTGAAGATGGATAGTGATGAAGGAAACACAACAACGTAAATGTATCTAATACCATAGACCAGTACATTTTAAAATGATTAAAATGGTAAATTTTGTTTTATATATTTTACAATAACAAATGAAGGAGAAATAACCACTTTCAGACAAAACATGAAAAAATTCATCAGCAGTATACTTTCATACTATGAAATATTAAAGAAAGATGGAAAATGTTACCAATTAGATACTGCTGCTGCTGCTGCTACTGCTAAGTCACTTCAGTCGTGTCCGACTCTGTGTGACCCCTTAGTTGGCAGCCCACCAGGCTTCCCCATCCCTGGGATTCTCCAGGCAAGAACACTGGAGTGGATTGCCATTCCTTCTCCAACGCATGAAAGTGAAAATTCAAAGTGAAGTCACTCAGTCATGTCTGACACCTAGCGACCCCATGGACTGCAGCCCACCAGGCCCCTCCATCCATGGGATTTTCCAGGCAAGAGTACTGGAGTGGGTTGCCATTGCCTTCTCTGAATTAGATACTGGTTCTACATACATTAATGAAGAGCATTACAGAGTTTAATATGTAGACAAGTAAAAAAGATATTTTTTATCATTTTTAATCTCTGCAAGAGATATTTGACTACTGAAAGTAAAAATAATAGTGTGTTGTGGGGTTTATGGCATACACCAAAGTAAAATGTCTGAAAATAGCTCAAAAGACAGGAGGGAAGGCTTGGGTGAATTCTGCTGTACATTTTTTAATACCATTTGTGAAGTGGTGGAATAGCACTTGAAAGATAAACCCTAACTTTCCAATGATACTAAAGTTAAATTCTAAAAAACAAAATAACGAGGTATAGATAATAAAATAATCATATTTTTGTAAACTCAATCCAAAAGAAGGAGGGGGAAGGAACAAAGAGGAAATAGGAGAAAATGACAATAAATAGCAAGATGGTAGACTGAAACTAAATTATGCTGATAATTATATTAAACATACCTTATTTCAGCTCAGGTCTTCCAAGAAACAGATGCCAAAATGAAATTAGAGGTGCGAGAGATTTGCTGGGGAACATGCTTGTGAAGGAGCAGAGGAAGACCACTTGGGTAGGCTGGAAGAGACTTTAGACCACGATACAGACCCAACATCTGTGAAAGAAGAAAAAAATGAAAAAGAAAATTGAAGTCTCAGACCATTTCACAGTTCTGAGAGTATCACAGCAGGTTAATTAAATCTCACTAGCAAAGGTTTCCCATTAGAGGCAGGAATGTCCCAACTCGAATAATGTTACCATGCTGGGAACAGCCCAAAGAAAGTACGGTTTCAGAGTGAGCAGTTATATCTAAAGGTATAATTGGAGATGTTTGTCTAACTATGCTTCCTGCAGAAGATCTGCTTGCTGAGAGAGTCTGCAGTTCCCTCCATGGCCACCACAGTCCATCTTTGTCTTGCACAGTGGCGTGTGGCTAGACATCTTCCATGGTTCTGTTGACCTCTTTCCCTACACCCCTCACTGTGCAGTTGGTTTCAGGGCTACAGTCAATATTAATCATCTCCCTCCCTTACTATTCACTATAAATGTCTCTACCCTCTGCTGGTACCTAAAAGCTTTTGGTGTCTTGCGTGCTCATACATGCTCAGTTGCTTGTTGTATCCGACTCTGCAACCCCATGGCCTGTATGTAGCCCGTTATGCTCTTCTGTCCATGGGATTCTCCGGGCTAGAATACTAGAGTGGTTTCCAGGGGATCTTCCCAACCCAGGGATGGAACTCGCATCTCCTACAATGCAGGCAGATTCTTTATCACTGAACCACCAAGGAAGCCTTTTGTGTCTTACTGGGTACTTTAAACCAAACTTTTTCTGAAGAATCTGAATGTATGGTCATCATACCATCCCCAGAGATGCATGTGTTCAGTCTGAGTCACAACTGGGCAAGAGAGCACTACGAGAGATCTAAGTGCATCAGCTGGGTACCACAAATGTTGCTCTCTGCTTCTACTATGAAAAAGCAGATGTGCCTCTTTCTACTCTTGTCATCAATTACTCCTGCCAATACAATGTCTCCTCTTCTCATCTGTTGGCCCCTGTAAAACGGACTCTAAGATACTGTGGCAGTCTGGATGACATACAGTTCAATAAGATCTTGCAGTGTCTCCTAGTAACTGGGTGCCTCCTTTGGGGCAAGAATCTCTAACTTTGTAGAGCCTATAATTGCAGAGATGGGAAGCACAGACTCTACCAAAAAGACATTAGATTCCACTCAATTTTTTCTATAAACCTAAACATGTTAAATAAATAGTGCATTAATTTTTAAAAAATGAGTAGAGTCGAGTTCCTCTGTCCATGGGATTCTACAGGCAAGAATACTGGAGTGGGTTGCCATTTCCTTCTCCAGTAGATCTTTCTGACCCAGGGATAGACAGATAGAACCTGGGTCTCCTGCGTTGCAGGCCAATTCTTGAATGACTGAGCTTTGAGGGAATTCCATTAAATAAATAAATAGTATACTAATTTTTAAAAAGAGGGACGAGTCATGCCACATTATTCCTTTGTTCTGAACATTAGAGTTACTTCCTATTTTATTCAGAGTCCCAGCCAAAGATTTTTATAAGGTCGCAGTTCAATTCAGTTCAGTAGCTCAGTCGTGTCTCACTCTTTGTGACCCCGTGAATCGCAGCACGCCAGGTCTCCCTGTCCATCACCAGCTCCAGGAGTTCACTCAGACTCATGTCCATCGAGTCCGTGATGCCATCCAGCCATCTCATCCTCGGTCGTTCCCTTCTCCTCCTGCCCCCAATCCCTCCCAGCATCAAAGTCTTTTCCAATGAGTCAACTCTTCGCATGAGGTGGCCAAAGGACTGGAGNCACACACACACACACACACACACTTCCTCTCTTAGTTTGTTATAAACCCATTAAAATTTCCATTCACACTTTATTTAGCCCAGCCACAGTGTTGATATTGTGAACCTTGATTTATGACAGATAAATTTTATATTGTGTAAGATGTTGTGGACCTTATTCAGCACTGTTGAAACTGGCCTTTCTTTTTAATTAAAATAGTCTATGATGGCTCTTCAAACATCTTGGTTTATTGAACACTTTGAATAAACACTGATCTCATAATCTCATCTTGAGATTTCTAAGTCTTTATTGTTTAAATACTTTGATTTTGACTTTGCACAACTTGGTAAACTGATTTTGGAACTCCCACACTGAAACGCTTCCAATTGTAAATTAAGTATAGTTTAATAACTAATAATAATAAAAAGACATGTCTTCTTTAACTTTTCTGGTGATTTCTAACAACATTAAAGACACTATAAGATAGGCAAAATTTTACTTGTCATGGCTTCTTATTTTTTTTGGGGGGGCGGCGAGGTGAAAGAGTGGCTTTATTAATTTGCCAGACAAAGGTGGATCATGGTAGGCTAGCACCTCAAGAACTGTGATCCNGCAAGAATACTGAAGTGGTTTGCCAGTCCCTTCTCCAGTGGACCACATTCTGTCAGACCTCTCCACCATAAGACCTCATTTCATTACCTATGATTTCATCTGCTACTAAAATTTCCCTCCTATTGTTTTACTCCAGGCAAGCTTCTGGCATAGAACATCAGCACTGGACATTTTCTATCATCTGGAATGCTCTTCCCTTAGGTATCTCCATGGCTAATCCCTTATCTCCTTCAGGTCATTGCTTCAAAGAACACATAAAACATAAAACCCCCAAAAAGATAAATAAGACAAATACCCCAGTTGAAAGAAATTGGATATAAGATTTGAGTAAACTCTTCTCAAAACTGGGAATCCAAATGGTTACTAAAAAAAGAAGATATGATCAGCTCCTTAGCAAGCATGTGAAAGCAAATTAAGACCATTAAGACCAAGGTCTGACAGAAAACCATTACAGACATATTCAGTTCAGTTCAGTTCAGTCACTCAGTCGTGTCCGACTCTTTGCAACCCCATGAATCGCAGCACGCCAGGCCTCCCTGTCCAACTCCCGGAGTTCACTCAGACTCACGTCCATCGAGTCAGTGATGCCATCCAGCCATCTCATCCTCTGCCCCCTGCCCCCAATCCCTCCTGCCCCCAATCCCTCCCAGCATCACAGTCTTTTCCAATGAGTCTACTCTTCGCATGAGATGGTCAAAGGACTGGAGTTTCCAGCTTTAGCATCATTCCTTCCAAAGAACACCCAGGACTGATCTCCTTTAGAATGGACTGGTTGAATCTCCTTGCAGTCCAAGGGACTCTCAAGAGTCTTCTCCAGCACCACAGTTCCTGCATATCTGAGGTTATTGATATTTCCTTTGGCAATCTTGAAATTAGATTCACACAAAACCATACTGTCTGACGATTTCAAGTGTTGGTGAGAAAGATGAATAACAGGAACTCTCTTAGGAGTGAAAACTGGTACAAATTCTTTGCAAATAGTTTAGCATTTTCTAGTAAAGTTAAAGGTAGCATTCTACCCTGAATTAGACACACTGGAGAAACTCTAGTACACAGTTAGGAATTAGGTACAGGAGAGTTCACAGAAGCATTGTTCAAATTAGCTCCAAATTGGAAATGATCCAAGATGCATTGAGATAGAGTCAATACAAAAACGTTTACTGATATAATATTAAGCTATACAACCATAAAAAGGCATAGACTGTGGAAATATCCATCAACATGGTTGAACCTTACAAATATACTGTTGAGTGAAAGAAGCTGTCAAAAAAAAAAAATTACAATTTGCTTGTATACATTAAGAAAGCAAACAAAATCCAGCTGAAGCCCTTAGTGGGTAAACTAAGGGTTTATCCTTAGTGAAATATCTATAGAGATAAGCAAGGCCAGATAGTCACCTTTCTTTGGCTGATTTTATATCTGCTGGGTGTAGAGTCTGTTCTGATTGTGGAGAGGCATGTGGCCAGTTTACACTTGGTCTGAGTGATTCACAAATGTTGCTCTGCAGCAGTTGTTTAACCTGAACATATGTTTTATGTCCTCTTCTGTATGTATAAAACATTTCACAAGAAGAAAAATAAACCAAACTTAAAAAGACAAATTGATGATAGATCTAAATCCACAGGCATCAATATGAATGGAAGATACTGTCATAAAATTAAGCAGACATCTTGTTTATCTTTTTTCTTCACCTTTCTCACTGCTTTGGCTTGCACTGAGTACTGATTATCTGCTGTTCATGTTGCTGCCTATGCATTTTAGTAGCTGTTCACTGATCTAGTCTGACCTTCTGCTTAGTAATTTCAAGTAGTCAGCAGGAGGCATTAAATTGCATCAAGACATAATGCATTATGCAATATTGTAAAAACCAAGGTAAGATGATGCTGGGGCTTGCAAAGCAGCAATACGTAAATGAGACCCTTTGGTTACAAGACATGGCTTTAATTGGAAGAGAAATGTCACATGATTGAGGTGTAGTGGTCTCAAGAGGGAAAAAAAAAAGATTAAGAACTTTTGCTTCCTCCTGCTCCCAGGATTCTGAACTGAAATCCCTTTAATCATTTTCACACTTTTGATTTCAGTTCTGTGCAGGGCTATTACACAATTTGGCAAATCCACTTCAGAAAGACTGTTGCCAAGGTTATTTCCTAATCATGTAGGGTAGGAAGGTTTGAAAAATAAACTAAAGCAGATCTAAGTTTTGAAAGCAAGAGTCTCTAATTTCAAAAGTTTATTAGCTGCCATGTGACCTAGTCTCCCTAAAAGGGCTCTTGGTGATTTTCAGAACCATTTATTCAATCTCCTTTAGAGGCCATACTCAAGCTTCATAAAACTGGTTTGATATGTAATTGTGACTATAGAAGTTGTATGAAATCTGCCCTCTCTGAGTCAACTCAAAAATAAAATAGAAATGGTTTCAATAATACAATCAATTTGCCATTGAGAGATTTCTGTAGGTATAAGTCAAGAGATAAAATACAGTGTTACAGCATGGAAAGCTCCCTGGATCAGGATCCAAAGACCTTAGAGTTTGTATGACGTTGGGAAAATCATGCAATCTTTATATACATAATTTGTCTAACCTGCAACATGAATAACATTTATCAAGCCAATCTCATGTTGGATGAACCAAACAAGATGGAAGATATGAAAATAGTCTACACATTTTAAATCATCCTGCAAATGTTTTATTAGTATCACAAAAGCCAAATGGAGATTCTCAAAATTTCTCCTCCTTAAAGTCCTCAGATTTTGTACACATTTAATGACAATTCTCTTCCCAGTTACATGTGGCAGCACATCTCACCAGGTTTAATTGTGCCAGTAGCATCACCTCAATATGTAAAATTTGTAACTCCTCAGTGACGCACTTTATAGGGATATTAACAGGGAAAATGAATAGAAGGGCAAAACAGCACATAAGACTGGACTGAATTTTGGATTCTTATTTTCCTGTGTGACCTTAGATGTGTGTGCTATCTATTCCAAAGCTTAATATAAAGAGTGCATTGAAATAGGAGTCCTGCTGACTGTCCAGCCGTAGAACATATGCTTTGAAGTTTTCTATAATAATGATGAGGGCCTGGCTCCAACCCAACACTCACCAGGTCCTCCAGTATGGACTCATTTCCAAGATNGCTTAATATAAAGAGTGCATTGAAATAGGAGTCCTGCTGACTGTCCAGCCGTAGAACATATGCTTTGAAGTTTTCTATAATAATGATGAGGGCCTGGCTCCAACCCAACACTCACCAGGTCCTCCAGTATGGACTCATTTCCAAGATGAACCCACTAGCGTTTGCAATTTCAGACTAGAGCCATAAAAGAAATTTCTGTCCTGTGTAAACTGGATCATATGGGGTCTGAATCCATGACCTTGGCCTTGTTAGCCATGCTCTAAGTAGGTGAGGTAATAGGTCCAGATGGTAACAAGATGTAGAACACTTTGCAGAAGTCATTCGGTACTTATATAGATCAGAGATGACTTCCAAAAACTGAATCCTTTGATAGCACGTGCTGTTTCACCCCTAGGTCCTAGTCCACAGTTCTACAGAAGCAAAAGTAGGGAGACAGATGGTCAAGCTGGAGGGAAGGAAAAAGAGAACAAACATAAAGGGAAGGAAGAAAATGTTGGGATTCTGGCCAATGCCCAGAAATCTAAAATATAATAGAAAGCTGATAAATCTCAAAGCATGAGAAACTTAGGCAAAGACATCAGCTGTTTCAGTACAAAGCTTAGCCATCAACATGAAATACCTCCCCTTCAAGAGAACACACTATCATCAAAACAAAGTAGAGTACAAAATTGGATTGGTAAATATTCATGAAAGTTCTCCAACCATGAAATATGTGTTGAGATGAAGGGAAATAATACTGAGGTTAGGAACACTTGAGAAGAATTCCAAAGTTAAAGGAATCGTGAACAAGGATATGGGGTGGCTGGGGACACTTCCAGCAGCAAGGAGAGAGAGAGTTCTTTGCATCCCTTGTTACTAAGGAAATTTCAGAACTGGTCTATAAATAGCTCCCTGCCATTAGCCCGGTCAGAAACAAGGTTTTGTAGCAATACTGCAGCTCTGTGTGCTGCTGAAGGAAATTTAATTCTAACCATTTCTTTTTTCCAGTTTTTTTGCTTTCTGCCAGACAGAAAGATAAATTTCACAGAAAGAAAATGGAAGCGTGGATAGATGTATAGCTCGAGACTGCAGTGCTTCTTCTACACAAGAATTTTAACTCGTGCAACTATGAAAATAATGCATATGCATTCTTAATACTCCTTCAGAATTAAGCTAGGTAGGAGTTCAGTTGCTGAACTTTCAGGGTTGGCATCTAATGCCTGTTTTTCATGGGTCCTAAAGAAGGAATTAGTATAGTAATTTGGTATCTTTTCTTTTATTGAATAAACTCTAATTCCCTGGCAAAGTTTCTTTCATCCAAGATGTTCACATAAAAGAATTTATTTTAATTGTCAGTCTCTTATTTTGATAAACTGTAAACTTTTCCTCCTACCCATCACCATTCTTGCCTTTTTCTCCTACTATTTGTTTCTGTTTTCTTTTGAATTTGTTCCCAACAAATAACTGAGCAATTTGCAAATATTAATTTATTTAAACAAATGTAAATATCAGTTTGGGGGGAAATGACTATGATGTAACTTACTGGACATTATCCCAGCAGGTAGTTTTTATCAAAATTACTGTATTTGTAAGCTTCAAGTCTAATCTTTAGCAAATACATGGAGATAGGGAAGTTGATTTCAATATCTGCCCCCTTATTTCTTCTGCCTTTGGAACTCTCCTATCTAGAGGGTCTCTGACCATGTGTTTAAATCCACAAGATCAACTCAACTAACCCTGTTTAATCTATAGGTGTTTTGCTTTCTTCTTCCTCTCCAAAACAAAACTCTCTTCCCATATTAATTTGTAAATTCAATACAAGCAAGTGCCACTGGAACTGAGCAAATTATAACATTTGTTTGGAGGAGTAAATATACAAGAATACTCAAGAAGGGACTTCTCTGGTGGTCCAGTGGTTAAGAATTCAATTTGTAATTCAGGGGACACAAGTTCAATCCCTGGTCAGGGAACTAGGATCCCACATGCCATGGAGCAACTAAGCCTGTGGGCTGCAATTAGAGTCAGTATGCCGCAATTAAAGATCCTGCATAATGCAGTGAAGACTCAAAGCAGCCAAATAAATAAATACATTTTTTTAAAAACAAAGAGTCCACAAACATTTTAAAGGAAGAATAGGATGAATAATAAGAGAGGGATTTACCCTAGAAAATATCAAAACATGCTAAAAAACAAAAAAGTTAAAACAGTACACAAGTGAAGACAAGCAGACCAATGGACAGAGAAGAGAAACCTGATACATGACTATATATCCACCTACGTATGTATGTATATAAATATAAAATATGTAAAGATGGTATTTTAAATCACTGGGAAATGTTATTGGACAATTGGCTTTCCATCCATCAAAATAACAGGTTTCTTACCATATACTATATACAAAATTAAACTCTAAATGTTAAAGGTTTAAATGTAAAAAATTTGAAAAATACTATAATAAAATATGGAAGTCAATGTTCATAAACTCACAGTGGGATAGAAAAGAGGAAGCTCATAAATCCACAAGCTCCAAAGGAAAACATGAATATATTTGACCTTGTAAACTATCAAGTCATCAATATAATGAAAGACTATATATATAAGCATATATATTACCCAGAGAGAAAATAGTGCAAGATATATAACAAATGAAATGTTAGTATCCATTACCTAAATCTTTAAAAATAAAAAATAAAAAAGGTAAATGACTAAGTAGGAAAAATGGACAAAGAATCTGAACCATTTCAAGGAGATTAAAAAAACAGTGACTGAAACGCATAAAAAAGGATAGTCTCCCTAGAGGTCAGAAAAACACAAAATAAAATAAAATGAGATTTTTGGTTTTTAGCTACCATGTTAACAAAGATTTAAAACTGATAATATCTAGAATTAGTCAAATTATACAAAAAAGGCTGAGTGCCAAAGAACTGATGCTTTCGAACTATGATGCTGGAGAAGACTCTTGAGAGTCCCTTGGACATCAAGGAGATTAAACTCATCAATCCTAAAAGAAATCAACCCTGAATATTCATCAGAAGGATTGATGCTGAAGCTCCAATACTTTGACCACCTGATTCGAAGAGCTGACTCATTGGGAAAGACCCTAATGCTGGGAAAGATTGATGGCAGGCAGAGAAGGGGACAATAGAGGATGAGATGGTTAGATGGCATCATCAGCTCAATGTACATGAGTCTGAGCAAACTTCAGGAGATGATGAAGGACAGGGAAGCCTGGCATGCCACAGACCATGGGGTCACAAAGAGTTGGACACAANCTAAACAGTCTACAAAACGTTAACTACGCAATTGTTAACTCAGCTCCTGTACTTTATGTAAATTATATGCACTGTGGCACGTGGGTCCATTTGAATACATTTAGGGATGTTCTTTTTCAGTTGCTCAGTCGTGTCCGACTCCTTGGACTGCAGCACTCCAGGCTTCCCTGCCCTTCACTATCTCCCAGAATTTGCTCAAATTCATATCCATTCAGCCAGTAGAGCTATCTAACCATCTCATCCTCTGTTGTCCCTTTCTCCTCCTGCCCTTAATCCTTCCCAGCATCGGGGTCTTTTCCAATGAGTCAGTTCTTCGTATCAGGTGGCCAAAGTATTGGAGTTTCAGCATCAGCATCAGTCCTTCCAATGAATATTCAGGGCTGATTTCCTTTAGGATAGACTGGTTTGATCTCCTTGCTGTCCAAGGGACTCTCAAGAATCTGCCAGTGATGTACCCTCCGAGAGTAAGATGTCCAGGGCTTTGAAACTGAGACCCAGCAGGGGCCTTGGGGCCAGGCGGCAGCTCCCAGTAGGGCTACAGTCTTGACAGGGAACTGGAGGTCACATCTTGGGGCAAGCCCTGGGTGCTTCTCAGGGGGAATGAGCGCTGGGATTACTTCCTGAAATTTGTGTGCCTGAAAGGCCAGGGATGCTCACATGTAACCTGCAGTAGTGACACCTAAGGGCTGGGGTTACCCAAGGCCCCCTGGTCACCATCAGCTCCATCTCTCAGAGCCACCACCAGAAGGTGATAGTCTTTGCTGCGGACATGCACGTTTTCTCAGTCTTGCGTAAAAGTATATCTTTAGGAAAATTGGTGAATTATAGTTTGTTCAGGCTGATGAAGCACAGGACTCCTGCTGCAGAGGCTTCAACAACAGAAGTTAATTTTCTCACAATCCTGGAGGTTAGACATCTGAAATCAAAGTGTCAGTAGGGTTGATTTGTTTTAAGGTCCCTCTTTTCCTCTTTGTCTTCTGTGGCCTACCCCCTGCCTAGGTCCTTATCTCCTTTCTTCCTTTAGGCTTTTTGGTTTTTTGATCGCTCCACAGCTTTCAGGATCTTAGTTCCCCAACCAGGAATTGAACCTGCACCCTCAGCAGTGAAAGCATGGAGTCCTAACCACTGGACCGCCAGGGAATTCCTTAGACAAGGGGCTTTCTCTTTCTAATCTTTTCTTCTGATAAGGACACCAGTCATGTAAGAGTAGGGCTCACCTGTTGACTTCACTTTATCTGGTATTTTGCTCAGTTGTTCAGTCATGTCCGATTCCTTGAGGCCCCCTGGACTGTAGCCCACCAGGCTCCTCTGCCTGTGGAATTTTCCAGGCAAGAATACTGAAGTGGATTGCTATTTCCTCCTCCAGGGGATCTTCCCAAACCAGGAATTGAACTCCTGTCCATCTCTTGTGTCTCCTGCATTGGCAGGTGGGTTCTTTACCACTGACACCACCTGAGAAGTCCCCCATTTTACCCTAATTATCTCTTTACAGACCCAGTATTCAAATACAGCCAATCTGAGGAACTGGGGATTGGGACTTCAACATACAAGTTTGAGGGAGGACACAATTCAGCCAACAACGCTTGCTGATTTTTAACTGAAATTGGAAGTGAAGACAGTGCGCAGGTTAGAGAGTGGTCCCAAGACCACTCCTCAGAGATGGCCAGCTTTCCTTAGACATTCTGAGCCTCCCCCGCCTACCCAGTTGTTCTGTTGTTGTTTTTTNCCAAGGAGTAAGCGTCTTTTAATTTCATGCCTGCAATCACCATCTGCAGTGATTTTGGAGCCCAAAAAATCTTAATCCCACATTAATCATCACTGATTTATCCCTGTACTGAATCAATTTTATCTGCATACAAACCTAATCTAGCCTCATCCATCTTCACACCAGAGTATCAGAACATCTAGCTGATAGTCACTAAGCTGTGTCCGACTCTTGCAATCCCATGTACTGTAGCCTGCTACACTGTCCATGGGATTCTCCAGGCAAGAATACTGGAGTTGGTTGTCATTTCCTTCTCCAGGGGGTCTTCCTGATCCAGGGATTGAACCTGGGTCTCCTGCATTGCAGGCAGATTCTTTACCAACTGAGCTATGATGGAAGCCAGGAGTCATCAGCATCTAGATGGTATTTCACACCCCATGTTCTCCTCCAATTAACCACATGGAAGCCTAACAGTCACTACAAAACTAACATAGACAAAGCAGAATTCTTCATATATCAGATTATATCCAAGTCTACTTTTTCTTATTTTCCCCATTCCGGTAAATGGCCACCACAAACCAACCATTTGCTTAATCCCAAATTCTAATTGTTACTCTATTTATCTTATTTCATTATATCACTCATGAAATTAATAACCAAGTCTTATCTCTTTCACCTACAAAACCTGCTTCTAGCCCATTTAATTTTTCCCACTTTGCTACTAATACTCAAGCCACTCTCCTTTCTTAAATGAATTATAATGGAGTTTTAGTCTTCTCTCTTGTCTATTTGAAATCCACTCTCCACAGAGCAATTAGAAAACTTTCTAAAACATGAATCAGATCCTCTGCAATGGCTTTCCACTGGATTTAGAATGAAAAGACTGCATTCATCTGATTTCAACACATACCTTCAAGCTTATTATTTCTCATAGGCTCTAGCTGCCCAGATCTAAGTACCCTCAAAATACTAAATGTTTCAGGATCTGTCCATGTTCCTTTCTATTCCTGTTTCTCTCTGTTCTTAGCTCTCTATTTGGATGGCTATCTTTTTATATATTTCACATCTCAGTGAAACTTTTTCTAATCACCTAACCTAAAATATAAGATCATCATCACTCTCTATCACATAATCACTTTATTTTTTCATGCCTTATATAAATTCCAAATAGTTCTCTTGTTCATTTACTTGCCCATCTCCCTTCCATCCATTCCATCTCTAGGTCTTTGCTGGAATACAGGCTACATAATAGACCTCATCTGTTTGTTTGTTTGTTTGTTTTCAGAACTGTATTCTTTGTGCCTAAGGGGGGAAAAACCCAAATATAAACCAGAGATTATCCTGGATTATCTGAATGGGCCCAATGTAATCAAAACAGTCATGTAAGAAGGAGAAAGGAGGACCAGAGTCAAGGAGAGAGTATGTGAGGACAGAAGCAAAGGTCAAAGAGGAGATAGGAATGGTATGCTTCCGGCTTTAAAGATGGAGGGAGGAGTCAAACCAAGGAACGAAGGCAACCGCTACAAACTGAGAAAGGTGACAAAGTGGGTCTCCCCTAGATCCTCCAGAAGAAGGAATGCACACCTGACAACATCCTGATTTTAGCTCAGTTAAACTGATTTAATACTTCTAATCTCTAGAACTGTAAGATAATAAATTTGTGTTCTTTAAGTAGCTAAATGTGTAGTCATTTGTTACAACAGCAAGAGGAAAGTCATACAGTCTGTCATCATTTGGATTTAAATGGTTTTTAATGTAGTAATTTCACCCCAAGAAATCTATTCTATGAAAAGTCCAAACTATTCAATTCCTATAAGTTTGTTGTTCAGTGGCTAAGTCATGTCCAACTCTTTGTGACCCTGTGGACTGCAGCAGACCAAGCCTCCCTGTCCCTCACCATCTCCTGGAGTTTGCCCAAGTTCATGTCCATTGAATCAGTGATGCTATCCAACCATCTCAACCATCTCATCCTATAACTTTATATTGTCTTAAAACTATCCATTGTTGTTTTCCATTATTGTGTCAGCTTTCCATGTAAACTTTTTCCTTTCCATATAAACTTTAGAATAATTTGTTGATATCTACAAAATAGCTTGTTGAGATTTTGATTAGGATTGCCTTCGATCTATGGATCAAACAGGGAAAGACTGACATCTTAACAATATTAAGTCTTCTAATCCATGAACACAAAATCTATTTTCATTTATTTAGACCTCCTTTGATTTCATCAGTATTCTCTATCATTAAGATCCTATACATAGTATTTTTTTAGATTTGTCACTAAGCATGTTCATTTTTATGCAATGGTAAATATTATTAATTTTTTTATGTCAAATTACAATTGTTCAGTGTTAATATATAGAAAAAGCAATTGATTTTGTGTGTAACCTTGAATTCTGTAACCTTGATAAACATGCTTAGTAGTCCAGATTTTTTTCTGATAAATTTNGCAATGGTAAATATTATTAATTTTTTTATGTCAAATTACAATTGTTCAGTGTTAATATATAGAAAAAGCAATTGATTTTGTGTGTAACCTTGAATTCTGTAACCTTGATAAACATGCTTAGTAGTCCAGATTTTTTTCTGATAAATTTGGGCACTATCTCCATATACGATCAGGACTTCACAAGTGGCACGATGGTAAAGAATCTGCCTGCCAATGCAGGGGATGCAGGTTCAATCCATGGATGTGGAAGATCCCCTGGAGGAGGGCATGGCAACCCACACCAGTATTCTTGCCTGGAAAATCCCATGGACAGAGGAGGCTCATGGGCTACAGTCGCTGGGATCAGAGTTAGACAACTGAGTGACTAACATTTATGGTGATAGATATTAACTAGACTTATTATGTGATCATTTCACAATACATGCAAATAGTGAACCATATTGTTGTATACCTTAAACTAACATAATGTTATATGTCAATTAAATCTCAGTTTAAATTTTTAATAAAATAAACATAAGTCTACTAGGACTATTTCTCTTTGTATGAGTTTAGATGATTGGTTTCTTTCAATGAATTAGTCTCTGTTCTAAGTTGTCAAATTTGTGGGCACAGAATTGTTTACAATATTTATTTATTACCTTTGCCATGTCCACAGAATCAGTAATGCTGGCTTCTGTTTCATTTATATTATTGGTAATTTATGTCTTTTCTCTTTTCCCTCATTAACCAAGCTACAATTTATTGTTTTACTGATTTTTTTAATAACCAGTTTTGATACAACAGATTATTGTTACTGTTTTCCTATTTTCCATTTTACTGACTTCTGCTCTAACTTGTATTACGTCTTTTTCTACTTGCTGTAGATTTCTTTCTCTAGTTTCCTAAGGTGGAAGATTAAGTTACTGAATTTAAATCTGCCTTATTTTCTAATATACATATTTGATATAGTTATTTTAAATTTTTAAGTATTGCTTTAGCTACATCCTACAAATCTTGATTTTTTTATTTTACTNGCGCTCGCGACACAATGCCCCCTCTCGCCCGGCCCCCGCCCCCGGCCCGGCTCCGCCCACTCGCCCCGCGGACTGCCGGGACCAGTAGTTTCTGCCCAAAGTGTCTGCACGCAGAAACCACGCCCGCTCTGGAGGGCCCGGCTGGGTTAGGGCCGCTTGCAGGAAAGGCAATTTGAGCACCTTCGGGAAGTGTCACTTTTGACCCCCACCCCCACACCACTCCAACGGAAGAGATACTAATCGTCTACATTGATTAGGAGGCATTCAGACACATTTGGCAAGTGAATGAATTAACCAGTCAATGATTGAATGCACGCATTTTGATTTAAATTTCAGGAGCTGTTCAACAGAAGACCTCATGGATATTGGCAACTTTCTACGTCATAAACTGGGATGTGGGTCCATGGGTGTTTGTTTTATTGTTCTTTCTTCTCTGTGTATGTTACACATTCACGTATTCTTTTGTGCAGTTGAAATGTTTTATAAACAAATGTACTTTTATGGATATTTACAAACTTTCAGATGGATATATACATTTATACATCCTGGTCAGACCCCAGGATTTGGGTGAGGAGGATTCAAAACAAATATCTGTCAAATAGCTATTACGAATGGGTTACTGTGTTCCTTGACTAAAGAAAGACTTTCCAGTCAAATGAAGGAGAAAATTTACACAACCATGCTTTGCATGAGAAATAAGAACAGAGCATTTGAAAAGGCTCTGGAGATGGTCTTCGGCTGTAGCTGCTTTATTCCTCTATAGCACTTGTTCCAGGTGTTTTACAGAGAAGACTGGGCCCAACCCTTCCCTTCTTGAGTGCTCTTCCAACTATACTATCCATTCTGAGACAGCGGAATTAGAGACGGCCTTAGAAAAGCGTTGAGTCACTTCCCCCTTTGTAGATTTCGAGGGTACCCACCTGGTTGACTTGTGGCTGCAGTCCTGTGATTAGTCCTTTCTTAGCTTAAAATAGTGTTTCTTAATCCTGGTTCCTGTATCAGATTCACATAGGGAGGTTGTTAAAATTGCACTGCAGGATGGGCCCTGACTATTAGCAGAATTTCCCTAAGCTAAGAGCTAGGGCCGGGACAGGTATATTTTTAACAAGCCCTCTAGGTGCTTCTGATATAAAACTGGAGTTGTTACCCTCTTGTTAAAAATCAACTGCTTCTAGATAAGGTAACACACTAAAACTCAGGCATCAAGAATCACATTACATTAGGTTTATAAACTTCAAGATGACTTGAACACAGTGGATGTTCAATAACTATTGAATTTTTACCAAAAGCCTATGGAGCAGATATACACAAATACATCATGTGTGTGTATGTTCTCTTTGGTAAATCACTTATACTTTGGTTTTGTTGTTTTTTCTTTAAGAAGGGAGCAAGTATAAATAAATTTAAATTAAAATCCAAATAAATGCAATCTGTATTTCTAAAATTATACTATATCAAAGATAATAATAAATGTGTTACCAATCAAAGAAAGAAAAACAGGGACACACACACACCAACTAGTGAAAATGAGTGAGAAAGAAAAGCAGTTAATTCACACCAAGTGAGACATTTCTGACCCACAGATCTATTTATTTTCTTTGTAATCTCTAGACATACACTTTGGGTCTGATTGACTCACAAAATTAGCCCACCTAGGGGGTTGCCCATCTGGATGGAAAATCTAAGATTCTTTTCTGCAATTGAGAAATCTCTTTTTATTACATTTATGGCTCCCTCTGGCCATATTTCTGCCAGTAACCAGGACCTTTTTTCCCCCTAAGTCTTATCACATCTAATCTCTCATAATCTCACACTTTGGGAGGAGCCAGGGATAAAGTGTGCAAATCCAGGAACCAAAAGAACCTCTGTGCTATTTCAAGTTCTGCAGTCTCTACTATTTGGTTATTATTTATGACTGTTTTTAAGTGCAAAAATAAATAAAACACTCATTATATAATTTCTGTAGGAATTTCTACCAAAATCTCAGAAAAATGTTTGTTTAGGGGACAGTGTAGACAGAGAGGAAGAAGACATTTCTATTCCTTTAATTGAAGTCCTCTTCCTCCCTCCCTACAAAATTAAAACAAAGTGGTCATTTTAAAATATGTATTTCATTTTCTGATCACTAATACCTATGATTTACAATTTTGCAAAGTCGCAAACTATTGGAATTTTTGTCAGTTGTCATTTAGTCTGTTAAAGCTATCCATTCAGCTTCCATGGAAAATGAAATATTAAAACTTTATCTGCTCTCTGCCAGGAATTTGCAAACAATACCAGGTATGGCTTGATCAGGAATTCCCCTATAACACAGTCACTGCTTTCAAAGAAGCTTTTCCATCATTCACAACAAATAATCCTTACAAGACTGGCTGAGTTTCATTGGTATCTCCTCAGGTTTTTAACTTAAGGAAGTGCCCTGTAGCAAAGTTCATTGAGCTTCTTTAAATGCACTGGTGTTATCCTAATAAAATTCCCTCCATTTGTATAACTATATAGAAATGAGATAAGTGCGATGTGATGAACTAAATATGATGATCAATAACCCTGAATCAAATTGTTTAGTGGTAGTAGCTAGGACCCTAGGATTGCTAAAGCTAGAAGGATTGCTTCATGTCAAATTACATCCACAAAAGTACTATAAGATTCACATATCCATCTATATTTATTTTTAAGGGTTTATTGAGCACTTACTAAGAGCCAGACACTGCTGTTGATTTTAAGCAAAATTTAAACATTGTTTATGCAATTTATTTTTCATACAAATATCCTCAAGGTTAACTTACAAAGACTCTTCCTTCTCCTCCTGAATCAGTTAAGATTGAACATTTCTGCCACCAAATAAAAGAGAACCCAAATGATAATGACTTAAATAATATGTCTTTCACAAAAAAAAACAAGCAATCTGGAGAAAGGTGAATTCTAGTATGGGTTCACCAAGTGGAGTTTATCCCAGGAATAAAAGGTTGTACTCAAAATTCTCCAAGCCAGGCTTCAGCAATACGTGAACCGTGAACTTCCTGATGTTCAAGCTGGTTNCATCTGTTTCCTTACTGATTTCCAAGCTATTTGTTCCTTCAATCACTAATCAGAGAATGTTGAATTCTCTAACAATAGTGGATTTGTCTATTTCTTCTTTCATTTCCTTCAGTGTTTGCCTCACATATTTTAATGTTATGCTGTCAGTTACATAAACACTTAGGACTGATTTGTCTTCTTGGAAAATTGACTCCTTTATCACTATGTAATGCTTCTCTGTTTCCCTGATTATCTTCCAAGCCCTGACATCTACTTCCTCTGAAACTAACATAGACTACTCCAGCTTTCACTAGAGTGATACATCTTCTTCACTCCATTTACTTTTTAACCGGTCTGAGTCTTTACAGTTAAGTGAATTTCTTGTATACTATATGTAAATGGGTCCTTTATAGCTACACTTTTAGATCAATGGAGAATATGAAAATTGAAAGTATTTATTTTATCTTTATTTCTCTGATGCTTTTTTTATATAGATTCAATTTTTTCTGTATTTTGAATGGTGTGTGATAGCATTCACATTTAATGCAATTACTGATATAGTTGGATTGATATCTACCATGTTTGTAACTGTTTTCCATTCATCACGTTTTTTCTGTTTTTTTTTTCCTACTTTTTTCTTTTTCTGACTTCTCTGATTTTAATTAAGCATTTTATGATTCCATTTTACCCCCATTCTCTTAGCATGTCACTTATGCCTTTCTTTTTTAGCCATTGCTACTGATGCTATAGAGTTACTAATAAAAATTTTTGACTAATCTAAGTTCACCTTCCCATAAAATTATATGACCTCACATGGAGTACACATATAGGGAGGAATCCAAATTCCTTCTTCCTGTCTCTTGTGAAATTGTTTCATTCATCAATATGATGTAAATCCTCTAATAAACTGTTACTCATTTATTTAAACAAATAATTATCTTTTAGATGAGCAGAGAATATGAAAAGTAGAATTATTATTTTACTTTTATTTCTTCTTTGATGCTCTTTATTATATACATCCAATTTTTCATCCTGTATGATTTTTCTTTACTTGAAGAACTTTTAACACTTCTTGCAGTAGAGGTCTGCTGCTGATAAATTCTCTTAGTTTTTGTTGTTGTTATTTTTCGGATAGGGTCTTTTTTTTCCTCTTCACTTTGAAAGATGATGTTGTTGAATACATAATTTCCTCTCTCAGCACTTAATATTTCACATCACTCCCTTCTAACTTGCATAGTTTCTGAAAAGAAGTTTGGTATGATTCTTATCCTTGCTATGGGTAAAATGATTTTCCCTCCTGGTTTCTGTCCAGAGTAGCCTTTTGTTATTCCTTCCTGCAGTTTGTATGTGACATGCCTGCTGCTGCTGCTGCTGAGTCACTTCAGTCGTGTCCGACTCTGTGAGACCCCATAGACGGCAGCCCACCAGGCTTCCCCGTCCCTGGGATTCTCCAGGCAAGAACACTAGAGTGGATTGCCATTTCCCTCTCCAATGCATGAAAGTGAAAGCGAAGTTGCTCAGTCGTGTTCGACTCTTTGCAATCCCATGGACTGTAGCCTACCTAGGTGTGGTTAACTTTTAGTATTTATCCTGCATAGTCTACTCTCAGCTTNAGAGTGGATTGCCATTTCCCTCTCCAATGCATGAAAGTGAAAGCGAAGTTGCTCAGTCGTGTTCGACTCTTTGCAATCCCATGGACTGTAGCCTACCTAGGTGTGGTTAACTTTTAGTATTTATCCTGCATAGTCTACTCTCAGCTTCCCAAATCTCGGCTTTGTCATCTATACTTTGGAAAGCTTACAGCCATAATTAATTCAAATTTTTCTTCTGCTTCATCTTGTCTTTATTCTCTTTTTGGTATTTCAATCAAGCAAAAATTACAACTTTTGAAATTGTCCCACATTTCTTAATCTATTTTTTCTTCATTCTTCATTCTCTTTGAATTTTAGTTTGGGAAATTTCTATAGATTTAGTTTTAAGATCATTAATTCTTTCTTCAGTTGTGTTGAGTCTACTGATGGCCCATCAAATACTTTCAATTGTATTATAGTGTTTTTGATCTAACATTTGTTTTTGCTTTTTCCTTAGTTTCCATTTGCTTTTCCATTACACATTTGTTGTTATAGCTTGTCTATGTTTCACTTTTAGAGTCTTTAACAAATTAATCAGAGTTATTTTAAGTGTCCTTTTTGATAATTACAACATCTCTGTGACCTGTCTGGTTCCAATGATTATTTTGTCTCTTGAGACTGTTTTTCTTGCCTTGGGCATATATTGTAATTTTCTGTTGAAAGCTGGACTTGATGTATTAGGTAATAGGAACTGAGGTAACTAGGCCTTTGATGTGAGGATTTATATTGACTTGGCAAGGACCTTGGCTGTATTTAATGTTTTCTATAGCCAGAGGCATCAGGTTTCTTAATGTCCTTGTTTTTGTCCCCCCCCCATTGACTTTGTGCTTCCTTAGGTACTTCTCTTTGGGGAGAATCTATGCCTTGGGGCTCTTTCCATGGTAATTCACTGCAATACCAGAACTCTGTTAGTGTGATGATAAGGTATAGGGGAAGCATTCTGTCATTTTATAATTAAATCTCAGCTTTTAGCAGGACTCTGTCTATGGTCTTTGGCCTTCACAAGTGACTCTCCAGTGATTTAGCTTTTTTCCTTCCCCATTAGTTTCTCAGGCTACAATATTTCAAGTCTATTTTTTTAAAGCTCTGATCCCTTTTTGCTATATATTTACCACCTTTAGCTGATACAGGAATGGTAGAGGGTTCAAAAGTGGCAAGAACGTCCTTCCCCAGCTAAGACTGGCAAAGTCTCTTCCTCTTAGAGAAGACATTTGTTATGAAGGCAGTGGTGGCTCAGATGATAAAGAATCTGCCTGCAGTGAAGGAGACCCAGGTTCAATCCCTGGGTCAAGAAGCGCCCCTGGAGAAGGGAATGGCAGCTCCAGTATTCATGCCTGGGAAATTCCATGGACATAGGAGCCTGGTGAGCTACAGTCCCCAGGGTTGCAAAGGGTCGGATTTGACTGAGCAGCGAACACTTTCTTTCACTTTCTCCTAGCCAGAGTTTTGAGGAGCTTTTCCTTAGGTTTTCAGGAGGAAAGCCTGGTGGAGTTCATGGAGGTGATGCCCACAAAAGTGTGTGAGACCCTCTAAGAATGTTGCCTCCAGTTCCCAGTAATTCATCAAAATAACCACTAAGTTTCTCACTCATTTATGACTGCAGGGGCTTTTGCAAGCAAAAGAGATTAAGGGATTACAAGTTTTAAAAACAAATATTGTAAATCTTGAGTGAAGAATTCCACCACGAGTGATGAAATACTAAAAACAGCTCTATGACCTGAGCATTGAAGAAGTTTCTCTGGACTCTGGATAGGAAAATAAACTTCTTAGCAATTCTTAAGGTTGAACCTGTGCTTCACACAGGTTTGACATCCAAATTTACACACAGAAATAGTAGAAAAAGATATTTTAGCAATGTAGAAGTAACTGTATCAGAAGTAACTATAGTATTGTAAGTTGTGATGAGAATAGACCTTGAGTGTTCTCACTATACAACACAATGAAATAGTAATCAAGAGAAGTGAAGAATGTATTGGCTAACNCACACAGAAATAGTAGAAAAAGATATTTTAGCAATGTAGAAGTAACTGTATCAGAAGTAACTATAGTATTGTAAGTTGTGATGAGAATAGACCTTGAGTGTTCTCACTATACAACACAATGAAATAGTAATCAAGAGAAGTGAAGAATGTATTGGCTAACTTTATTGTGATAATCATTTTGCAATATATATGTGTATCGAATCATCATATTGTACAACTGAAACTTACACAATGCTATATGTCAATTACATTTCAATAAAGCTGGGGGAAAAGAAGTAAAAAATTAACCATGTGACCTCATGGATCTCTTTACAAAAAAAGTGAAAGGAAGAACTCTTCTTGTTTATAACTTTTTTCTTTTCAATACAAGCTTTAAGAAATATTACAGAAAGAATACAAGGAGTAATCATGACACTTTTCCAAGTTAATTAATTGTTTTCCTTTAGGTAGATTCATATTAATATATATGAATATGTGTATGTGTGCTTAGTCACTCAGTCATGTCTAGCTCTTTGTGATCCTTCAGACTGTAGCCCATCAGGCTCCTCTGTCCATGGGGTTCCAGGCAAGAATACTGGGGTGAGTTGCCATTTTCTTCTCCAGGGGAATCTCTCTGACCTGGGAATCGAATCTGTCTCTTGTGTCTCCTGTATTGCAGGCAGATTTCTTACCTGCTAAGCCATCAGCTAATCCCACATATGAATATATATCAATATTATTATATATAAATATAATATGTATGTGAATAATATTATATATAAGTATAATGTATACATGAATATGTTATATATAAGTATTATTTTCTCTGAATTATTTGAAAGGAAGTTGGAGACATCATGCCCCTTTACCTGGTATTTCAGTGTATATCCTTTAAGAAAAAAATTATCTTACATAAACACATTACAGCTTTCAAACTCAAGAGATTTAACTTTGATACACTATATGATACTATTCGATAGTCTACAGTCCATCATCAAGTTTTGCCAATTGCCCAATGACAATGTCTACCTGTTTGAAGATTACACACTGCATTTAATACCATGTCTCTGTAATTACCTTTGTAAGAAAATGATTTGAAATGCACAGGAGTAGCACAGCAGTCTTGGGAAAAAATTACTTCTGTGGAATGGAAGAGTGACTTCGGCTGGAGAAGCATTCCTTGGAGGTCTAAAAATAAAGAAAAGGAAGAAAATGACAATTGAAATTATTAACATTTATCAGAATCACAAAATGAGAAAACATACTGAGTCATAAGAATTATCACCAATTCAAGAAACTGCACTTTACTAACAGAATAAAGTAACTTTGCAATGAAACCTCTAATTCCTGCCAACACAAACCTACTAATGCTGATTCAGAAAAATGCAATATTTAAAGATGAAAAGAAAAAATGACAGAAAACTGCATAGTTGCAAAACCAGTCTGTGAAGAAAGAAAGAATTAAAATATTGCAACTAAAGTCTCCCCTTAAAAATCAACCATTCAACAGTACAGTGAGGAAAACTATTTAAAAAACCACTCCAACATAAACTAAACACTTTTTAAAAAGCATTTGCAAATTTTAAAAATTCCTGACTCAAATATTCAAAATATAAGAATTGAAATGATTAACACAAATGACCATCCAAATGATAAGATGAAGAAAACAGTCATGGACAATAAAACAAAAGTACAAAATACTTAAGGATGGAATTGGAAAAATAAGTCTGATATGGTTGACAACTATGTATGTACTAGAAACTGTTAGACTTTGAAGATAAATAAAAATATAATCTGAGCCTTCAGGTAACAGACCTAGTTAGTTACAAAAGAAATAAAATTATCTTGTTATCACACAACTTGAAAAAGTGTTTTTAAATGTCAAGGAGAAAAGTGTGAGATAGTTTTAGACATAGTTAAATATTTCTTTAAATATCAAAGTCAAAAGAAAAAAAAACACAGTTGACGGGTTTAAAAACTCAGAAAAGATTTAAAGAAAAAAATACATTTTGGGGGGAACATTCTAGATGATAAGTTTTATTAAACCAAGAATTTGAGGATATTGTAGCAAAAAGAATAATAACAAAAATTTAATATATTTACCTAGACATCTAAGATAAAAACAAATGTAAAGGACAAGTGAAAGGATAATATTTAACTCTTGTATAATGTAAAGAAAAAAAATAGAAGTGATTCACTAAAATAATGGGAGACTAAAAAAGAGTACAATCATCTCAGTTATTATCCCTAGATTATCAGTGAGAATTAGCTTATATTATTTAAAGAGGCTTCCCTGATGGCTTAGATGGTAAAGAATCTGCCAGCAATCTGGGAGATCTGGGTTTGATCCCTGGTTTAGGAAGATCCCCTGGAGAAGGGAATGGCTACCCACTCCAGTATTCTGGTCTTAAAACTGAAAGCCAAATAACAGAAGCCTAAATAAGGAAAACAGGATTGATGTCAGCATAGGAAAAATAATGACTAAAATATAAACAAAGCTGCCAAACATTCAGAAAGAAACATCCAAAAAAAGTAAAGAAAACACATCAAATAGAGGAAATATATAGTAAATATAGCATAATATCTCATAATATTTCACTGAGAAAAGTCAATTTTGTTTCTGTTTACAGTAATGAACAATCTGAAAAGGAAATTAAGCTCCATTAAAAACAACATCAAAAAGAAATACTTAGGAATAAATCTAATAAAGAAGGTAAAAGACTTGTACACTGAAAACTAGAAAGCATTGCTGCAAGAACTTACAGATCTAAACAAATGGAAAGACATTCTGCATTCATGCATAAGAGGAGTTGATATTATTAAGATATCAATGTTAACCAAAGTAATCTACAGATTCAATGCAGTTCTCATGAAAATTTTAAGAGTCTTTATAGTCAATCTTCAAAATCATATGGAATTGCAAGGGACCGTGAATCACCAAAACAACCTTGAAAAAGAAGAATAAAGTTGGTGGACTCACACCTCCTGAGTTTAAAACTATCTACAAAGTGATAGTTAAAACTATCTACAGTGACTAAAACAGTATGGTACAGGCGTAAGTGGAGACATATGAATCAATGGAATTGAGGAGAAAATCCAGAAGTAAACCCACACACATACGATCAATTGATTTTCAACAAGTATGCCAAGGCCATTAAGTGGAGAAATAAATGGTCCTAGGACAACAGATGGTTCTAGGAAAACTGGATATTCACATGAAAAAAAAAAAAGAAATGAAGTTGGACTCTTACCTGATACCAGACAGAAAAATTTACTCAAAATGGACCAAAAATCTAAATATAAGTGCTTAATCTACAAAATTCTCAAAAGGAAACACTGGGAAAAATCTTCATGACATTGTATTTTGCAAAGCATAGGCAACAAAAGAAAAAAATAAATCCACTTCATCAAAACTGAAAAGTTTCACTCATCAACAGACACTATTAAGAATGAAAAGACAAAGTACAGAAAGAGTGAAAATAAATGCACATCATATATCTAATAAGGAACTAGTATACAGAATAAGTAGCAAATAAATGGCAAATAGATGAGGAAACAATGGAAACAGTGAGAGATTTAATTTGAGGGGGTTCCAAAATCACTGCAGATGGTGATTGCAGCCATGAAATTAAGACGCTTACTCCTTGGCGGGAAAGTTATGACTGACCTAGACAGCATATTGAAAAGCAGAGACATTACTTTGTCAACAAAGGTCCATCTAGTCAAGGCTATGGTTTTTCCAGTGGTCATGTATGGATGTGAGAGTTGGACCATAAAGAAAGCTGAGTGCCGAAGAATTGATGCTTTTGAACTGTGGTGTTGGAGAAGACTCTTGGGAGTCCCTTGGACTGCAAGGAGATCCAACCAGTCTATCCTAAGGGAGATCAATCCTGAGTGCTCTTTGAAAGGACTGATGTTGAAGCTGAAACTCTAATATTTTGGCCACCTGATGCAAAGAGCTGACTCATTTGAAAAGACCCTGTTGCTGGGAAAGATTGAAGAAAGAAGGAGGGGATGACAGAAGATGAGATGGTTGGATGGCATCACCGACTCAATGGACATGAGTTTGGGTAGACTCCAGGAGATGGTGATGGACAGGGAGGCCTCACGTACTGC
>SJYV01029856.1:54863-85743 GCA_006410875.1 Neotragus pygmaeus
TTTTTTTTTTTTTTTTTTCTTTTTTTTTTTTTTTTTTTTTTTTTTTTTTTTTTTTGCCACATGTCTTGTGGGCTCTTAGTTCCCCAACCAGGAATTGAACTGGAGCAGGGGGATAGGCTTTGGCAGTGAGCACATGGAGTCCTAATCACTGGACCGCCAGGAATTTCCCTTATTCTTTTTTAAGAGCATGGTGTCTGGCAGAATTTATCATCCTCTTCAATAAGTTGCATCTATTATCATCACTCTGCTATGTGTCTTTCTTTCTAAACAATCTTATTATTGTGGTAAAATATACCTAGCATATATCATTTTAACCATTCATCGGTGTATAATTTGATACATTCACACTGTTGTATAACTGTCAATCCTATCCATACTTATACTTGTTATTAATTGATAATACATTATTTTTGATTACAGACATCCTAATGACTGTGAAGTGGCTTCTAATTGCAGTTTTGATTTTCATTTTCCTAATGACTACCAATGTGGAGCATAGGAGCATATTTTCTTGTGCTTATTGGCCATTTGTGTATCTTCCTTGAAGAAATACCTTTTTAAATCCAGTTTTAAAGTTAGTGTGTGTTTGTTTTTTATTTTTATTTTTCGGTTATTGTTGTCTTGTTGAATTTTAGTTCTTTTTTTTTTTTTTTTAATTTATTTATTTTTAAATTTAACTTTACAATACTCTATTGGGTTTGCCATACATCGACACGAATCCACCACAGGTGCACACAAGCTCCCAATCCCGAGTCCCCCTCCCACCTCTCACCCCACAACGTCTCTCTAGATCATCCCCGTACACCAGCCCCAAGCGTCCTGCATTGATCGGTTCAGTTCAGTTGCTCAATCATGTCCAGTTCTTTGCGACTCCATGGACTGCAACATGCCAGGTCTCCCTGTCCATTATCAACTGCCAGAGCTTGTTCAAACTCATGTCCATCAAGTCAGTGATGCCATCCAACCATCTCATCAGTGGACGACAGAGGATAAGATGGTTGGATGGCATCATCAACTCAAGGGACATGAGTTTGGGTAAACTCCAGGAGTTGGTGATGGACAGGGAGGCCTGGGATGCTGAAGTTCATGGAGTCACAAAGAGTTGGACAAATGAATTTTTTGGCCAACCCAATAATTTCGTTATTTGCTCTCTATATAAAAAGAACATAAGACAAGAAGAACACATGCTTGGGCTACTGGGACTGAGCATTCCTCTTCCAGGGCTTGTCAGAGGTTATAGAACATGTTAGAGGAGACAGTAAATGCTATCTGATCTACCAGTACAACCAATGTTCAAATGCACTCAGTAGCTTCAATAATAATACAACTGTCCAGCCCTGCCTGCCCACTTGTATCTCATAACTAAGCTGGTTATTTCTGGCTGTCAGAGAATATTTTCTTATATTCAAATAAACTGTGTCTCCTTCTGACTTCTACTTCATTGGTTTCAGCTGTACTCCTTGGAGTTAGACAGAATTTACCAGCTCCACTCTCCACATGGTATCTTTGAATATTTTTAAAGATTTTAGATGTCACCCATCTAAATCTGCTGTTCCCCATTCTGAGATAAGGGGCAATCCAAATTACTTCAGAAAATTTATAAAATGAGGTGGTTTTTTTTTTTTAATTTCTTAAAGTTCCTTTAACTCTTTCAAAACATCATCCAGTTCTTTCATGCTCCTCTTCAAGCGTATACACAGAATTAGATACAACCCTCATCCTCAGGTGTCTGTGTCTCCTGAGAGCAGCAAGAGTAAGACTGTCTGTGTTTCAGATACAGCATCTCAATCCCATTTCTCCGTTGTCCAGCTACATCACGCTGCCTCCAGCATCTTGCTCCATTTACAACTGCCCCCGTTTTCAGAGCTGATATTATCTTCTCTTTCCTGCTGCTGCTGCTGCTGCTAAGTCACTTCAGTCGTGTCCGACTCCGTGTGACCCCATAGACAGCAGCCCCTAGGTGACTGCAATTCACCCTACTTAGAAAGAGCCTCTCTCTCCCATGGAATTTCAGTGTTTTAGTTTCAGTACCTTATCTTTCCTCTTGGTCGAAAAACCTAGGGTGAAAAGTGTTTGCCAGTCTTCTGAGTGCAGTGACTAACTTTTAGTTTACATATATATAGCTGATAATTGTTTACCACAAGAAAACAAGAATGCCATATCTCCTGAAGGCTACTGAAAGCTCCATTGTTTTACCATTGCTAGCAACATGCTAGGATTTTTTCAAAACTAGGAGCTTCCCACAATCTCCATACTGACCCTCAATGACACATCTCAGTACTGACTGCATCAGAATTACCTGTGCAATTTCTTAAATGTCCTTTTTAAAATGGCCCCTCTCCCAAGTATTCTGATTCAGTGTCTTAACTGTTATTGCTGTTGTTGATGTGGATGTTATTTTTGAGCTCATAGGTGATTTTTCTATCTAAGGCTTGAGTTGAGAACAATGCTTGAGGCTCTGAAGTTTTGCTCAATCTATTAGTTATGAGATATGGGCAGTTGCTTAAAGAATGCGAACTTCAGTTTTTCACCTATGAAATGAAATATAAATAATGCATATTCCATAGGTTCTTAATATAATGCATGTAAAACATTTAGCACCATATTTGATGTAAAATTTATACTTGATTCATGGTTGCTACCTAGGCAAATCCGCCTGTGCAAATAAATGCCTGCTTACCCTTTTTGGTCTATGTTTACCACTTCCCGGAACTTCCCTTGTGGCTCAGATGGTAAGGAATCCACCTGCAATGTAAGAGACCTGGGTTTGATTCCTGGGTTGGGAAGATCCCCTGGAAAAGGGAAAGGCTACCCACTCCAGTATTCTGGCCTGGAGAATTCCATGGACTGTATAGTCCACGGGTTCGCAAAGAGTCGGACATGACTAAGCGACTTTCACTTTCACTTACCACTTCCCTATTCAAAGACAGAGTTAAAGGCTCCCAAATCTAGGTGTTAAGCACTTCACACAATCTCAATTATTGTACTTTTCAAACAATTGGATTATAAAGACCTAGCAATGAAATATTCTTCTGAACTTTTTATCAAAGCAGTATTCCTGAAGTCTTTAGCTCTGACAATTATTTTAATAACTATTCAAGTTTATTTAGTTGTGATCTTTACCAAAAACTCATAGTAGATTATACAAAACAACCAATTAAAAATCATTGTAAAGTATCCTTCACTTAGGAACACAAACTAATAGCTAAAGAATGAAATTTTATTAAAACATAACCTGTAAGATGCTTTGAAACCTTCATTTCTTTGAGGTGGTTTTTCTTTTTGTTTCTGTATTTAAAAGACACAAAGAAGAAGAAGAAAGACCTCTATATTCTAATTGCAAATCCATCATATAAATTATTGGCAGATTCACTTTTGTTGGATGAGCTAATGTAATTTTCAAAACTCCCTACTGAGCTAATGTAATTACACTGGGTTCCCATTAACTAGGGTCAGCCTCAGCGAAGTCCCTGCCCCTGACCTAACACAAGCTGGGGTCAATAATGGAAGAAAAGTCTGGCAGCTGCTCAATAGGGAAAGCATTCCAGTCACCAGATTGTATGCAGAAGAGCAAAGCTGTGTTGGTACTGCTCTCTCGTCATTTACAAAATGTCCAAAGGGGTGTATATAAGCATCTCAAAGACAGCAAACTTATAATACCAGACCTAGAAAACCTCACAGTTTAACTTCCTTTTGCACACATGAGGAAGTTAGAACCTGGAAGGGAGAAACCACTTACCTTAGGTCCAGATGGTGGCATGATATTTTCAACACACCATAAGATTTCAGATGATTTTCTAGCAAAAATGCAGGCAACCCCAGTAAAGGGCTGGGGCAAGGGGGGTGCATTTGAAAGTGCCCCAGCCATAAAATATGCTACAGAGCTTAAAAATATTTCTTCTATCCTCTCTCCCCGCATCAAAAAAAGTAAGGAGAATTATGTTGTTGTTTAATTGCTAGGTCATTTCTGACTCTTTGAGACCCCGTGAACTATAGCCCACCAGACTCCTCTGTCCATGGGATTTTCCAGGCAAGAATACTGGAATGGGTTGCCATGCCCTTCTCCAGGGTATCTTCCTGACACATGGATCAAACCCACATCTCCTGCACTGCAGGCAGATTCTTTATCACTGAGCCACCTGGCAAGCCCCAGGGAGAATTAAAAGCAACTTAAAATTAAGACTTATTTACAATGGTTTTCAAGTGATTAAAATGTTTACCCTTTCCCGGAGTTACTTATAATGAATTATGCAATGTTGTTTTTTCTCCTGTCTCTCGGGAACAGAAAAGGATTCCACACCAGGGAAATAAATTTGCTCCTAAACCAAGGAGGGCAAACCTTGATTCCAAGCTTCTGTGAATGAAGAAGCTTTGTCCATAAATGTCTTTACAAAAATGATTTGCATTGACAGGCAAAGCATGTAAAACACCCCAAGGATATTTGGAATAGCTTACTCTCCATATGTATCACATTCATATCTGTGGCTTAGCACTCAACACCAAAATAATTTCTTTCATATCTTCCCTTTTCTCCTCCTCTGCTCCTACTGTTACCCTCTCTTTTTTCTTCCCACACCTCTCTCTCATATCTCTTTGTGTGTGTTTTTCTCCCTCTCCATCACAAAATCACTCCCAGTTTTGTTTTAGATTGCTAACATACACCTAGCTCTAAGTCAATCTCATACCTAATTCATGGCAAGCATTACAAGAGACATAAACACAAAATAAATGTGTTAAAGTTGAATTAAGAAAACTGAGTAAAATTGATCAAATAATGGTATAATTTTGATGCATTTAAAGCCATAAAAATTGATGAAAGAGTATTGGACTTAGAAAGAATTATTCTCACCAAAGAAATCCCCCAGTAGCCAAAAGCCTAGATAGCTAACATGTGATTGATGAACCAAATATTCATCTTAAAATTTAAATTGAAAAGAATTGATTTTGATAAAATTAACTTTATAAAATAAAAATGAAAATGGGAAAATTGGAAATGGTTTAACTGCTCTTTTAAAAAAGCAGCCACAAAGTTAAATTGATTTAATATCATTTACTCTGTCTTAGAATTTTATCTGCATCGTAATGGCAACTAAAATGTTTGCATGAAAATGGTGAAGTCAAAATATTCTGTACCCCATGAGCAAATGCCAATAATGAGAAAAAGTTTAAGAGTAACTGGTCTAAGAGTAACTCCACAGCTTCTATCATCATAGATAATATCTTTATCTTTAATAATAAGTATATTCAAGCTTTTTAAAGTGACAAAAACCTACTGTTCTCCAGAAGCTGGTGCTTAGCTCTGAATGAAAGATTTCAGTCATGACTGATGTACACAGGCAGGTCCATAGATTATAGTACATAATTTAGCCTTACAAATTTTAGATGTCCCTTATAAATTGAAACTTCCTCTATAGTGTGGTTAATGCCAGTGTTTCAGTATTCTGTCTGGCTTTTCACTCAGTTCTTAAAAAAGCATTTTCCCAAATCGTTGATCAAAGCAACAATGAAAATGAAAGAACCTACATCTATAAGGAGATATATAGGAATGAATTGACTGCTGTCTCTCCTGAGCTATTGCTGTTACGGAAAATGGCTTAAGTACACATACAGTTGATTCATGTGGTGGTGTGTTGCATGTATGTAAATAAATATACATATGTGTATTATATTTAAACTTGAAAACGTATAGAGAGAATATTACATATATAAATATGTATATATAGGAGAAGGCAATGGCAACCCACTCCAGGACTCTTGCCTGGAGAATCCCATGGATGGAGGAGCCTGGTAGGCTGTGGTCCATGGGGTTGCGAAGAGTCTGACACGACTGAGCGACTTCACTTTCACTTTTCACTTTCACACATTGGAGAAGGAAATGGCAACCCCCTCCAGTATTCTTACCTGGAGAATCCCAGAGATGGTGGAGCCTGGTGGGCTGCCATCTATGGGGTCGCACAGAGTCAGACACAACTGAAGCGACTTTACAGCAGCAGCAGCATAATACACATTTTAATGTCTTGTAAAACATTGCAAATAAACCTCAATTTGAAGTTGCTTATAATTCTCCTTGTGGCTTCCTTGGTGGCTTAGTTGGTAAAGATTCTGCCTGCAGTGCAGGAGACCAAAGTTCAATCCCTGGGTGGGGAAGATCTCCTGAGAAAGAAATGGCAACCTACTCCAGTATTCTTGCCTGGAAAATACGGACAGAGGAACTTGGTGGGTTACAGTCCATGAGGTCGCAAAGAATCTGATAAGACTTAATGACTAAACCACCATAACGCACAATATATGTAAATGACATATACATAGTTTTGTACAAATGTACACACTTTGCAGTGGGAAAGGGAGCTTTCCAGTGTGAAATAAAATTCATATTTTATGGCAAGACAAGAAAAAAAATTAGACATAAAGAATTGTCTCTCCCCTTTTTTCTCCCCTCTACTGGGCATTGTGTGAAATCTCATCAACCAAACTTCCCCATGGGCAGAAATACCTGCTCAACCAGAAATAGCAATATTCTCCTAGCACCAACAAGACAGCTCCTTCAAAAACAGCATTCCTTCCTGATCTGATAAGAGGCCATGATGACCTCCACTTTGTACTTAAAAACCTTGGTTGTGCAAACTATCTAAGTCATTTGTCTCAAAAACTTATACAACTGAGCTTTTTTATCTTAAACAGGGGGAAACAGTTCTCAGAGCTTATTGAGAGGCTATTCCTGGATTCTAATCCACAATTTGGCTTGAATAAAATTTTCCATTTCTTTCTTAGATCATTTGATTAATTTTTTCCTCGACACCAGGCAAGGGTAGCAGCATGTTCCAAGTTTCTTCAGTGAAAAGGCAATAAGCTCAATGGGCTCCAAGTGATGCTAAGTTTCTGGACTGTGGAAGAAAAAGTTGGTGACTTCTACATATCTAATTGAATATAATGGGTTTCAATGAACAACTTACTAGTTATTTTTCCTTCCACTTTTATAAGCTCAAAGCCTAACCTAAAAGCAGCTACTTTACCCTAGGTGAAAATACAATATGGAGAATTTCCTACTCAATTATGCAAAAGAACCAAAAGCATTAAAGTCACAGACAGCAAAGGGAAAAATGTGTGAAGATGAATGGCTTAGACTGGAAGAGGAAAAAATCCATCCACCCATGAATGGCCCCAGACAAAACTGTCAAAATTAAGAACTTCTTTCCAGCTGCCTTTAATTTCTGTCTTTGTTAGATTTCCTTTTTCTTTGCTTTTTAACTCTACCTCAGTGCTCTTAGCCTGTCACCAGGGTCAACTTTGTGTTTGATTTTCAGATTTACATTTTAAAAGTGGATATTTTCATGCTGGAGTATCTAGAAGGTTACTAATATCTACAATTTACTTTAAAATGCATCTAAAACAAGATACATTAAAATGGAAAGGGGCCTGGGTAGCTAGATAGATGTGTGATAAAACCAGTAGAGTAAAAGGTTAACAGTAGAATCTAGGGATAGGAAGAAAGGTGCATATACATTGCTGTATATATGAATACTTTCCTAATAAAATGCTGAAGAAACTGTGGACATATTGGACCAAATTTGGCCAACAGAAGACTCTGCAATTTTGTTCGTGGGTCATTTTTATATGAATCTAGTGTCTTCAATAGCTTGTTTGTTATTTGTCATGACAAAATATTCCAGTCTTATCCTGTTTATGTCCTGTTTCCACCTAGAAACAGACAATTCAGTGGAAAACAGTGTTTCAAGACAAAATCAGTGTAAGCTAGGGATACTGAGACTGGGCTGGACATTGTTTTATGGGCCTTTTCAGAGGACAGAGTGGAATTGAGAAGTGGTGCCTGTGGGACACCATCCCTCCATGAAGTACAAAGCCCCCTTGATGTCCCCTGCCAGAAAAGCTGGTCTCCCGGGCCTCCCTGAGTCACAAAAGAGCAAGCTCAAGTAGCTAATGATTAGCACAATAGAGTCAGAGATCCCGTGTCTGATGTACATTCCTGAGTTGTTTTACAGTTACTATAACTACCACAAGAGGGAAAAAGCTAACTGATTGATGAGCGGAGTGCAGCCTTGACAAACTTCTCCATTTTGAGCAGTACTGAGTCTGTGACTAGCACAGTTCCAAAAACTGGCCTTAGGAGAATAGGATTGATGTGCTTTTCTACTTCAAAAATGTGAAAGCAGTGAATACATGATTTATGTAAAATTGATTTGATAAAATTCAACACTGATTTTTAAAAAAATTTTAAGCCATTAGCAAACTAAAAGTAAGATAAACTGCCTCACTTGATAAAAAAAATCTATAATAATACTGTAAGAATTCATAACTAAGAATAAAACTCGATTGCTATACCTGCTACTATTTATTCAATATTGCACTAGAGTACCTAATTTAAGTATAGGTAAGAAAAATAAATTTAAAGCAAGAATGGGATTAACACTGTTGTTCATAATAATCTATACTTACTCTTCAAGCATCAAAATAATTGAAGATTGTTCTGCCCATATACATGAACAGGCAAGTATAACTGTCAGCAAAGAGCTACACAGACACATGTTAAAATCTTCCACTCTAAGAACATGACACCCTATGTCAGCATGAAGAAGTTACAGAAGGTGAAACTTCATCCATAATCTAATAGAAATGGAATGATATTCTGACAAGTGGGGATTTATATGACCTCTTTCTGGGATGGAACTCACTGCAGGAGGCCCCTTTGTTTTAACAGGAACCTTAAATCAGGCACCCTCATGCTCTATTCATCTCTGGGCTTAGTACACCTTTCGTATCTTCTGATTACACAATATCTTTCCTAAACTATTGGCTCTTTCCATAGATCAAAGAAGCAAAAATGAAAAACCAGTACTTTACAGATGACCCAATCTCTTTCCTAGCTTTCCCTTCAGTAATCTCACAGGCACACTGCATGCAACAGATAACCCCTGAGGAAAGATCACAAGAAGTCCACAAGCCTGCACCCAGTGAGCAACGGTGATGACTCTGACCCCCATCTCAATGATTAACTGAGACTACTTCCCTTTTTCCCTTTAAAAAATTTCACAGCTGAGCAGAATCTTCGGAGATAGTTTGGGGGAACACTGACTTCACCATCTGCCCAGATTGCCAACATTCTGATCAAAAGTTGTTCTCCAACCACTGCTTCTTGGGCATTGACTTTTGAGAATGAACAGCAGGACCTGAGTTCAGTAACAAGAACTAAAATAGAGATAAAAGGAAAGAGAAGAAAGGAGATTATTTTTTTGAGATAAGATGCCTCATGAGTACATATTCATATTTCCTTTTTAAATAAATACTAGAGGAATTTCCTTTACCCAGTCCTATATTACTTCGGCATTTTTTCCACACTGAGAATCTTAATTCTCAAGGCATAGAACATGATAAAACTAGAATAACCCACAATTCCTTTTTGTTCTATCCCACATTATACAAACAACAATCTTTGAAAAGTGATACTAATATGGAAATTTTGATCATTTAAACCAATTAAAAACTTTTGCATATGTTTACCCCATTCTGCTCCTATTTTTTTAAGTAATTTTTTAACATTATCAGGGCATATAGCTATTACATACTATTCTTTTAATCCTCATTTAGTCTTATTTCTACAGGTAACTTAATGCTCATCATTGACATCTCCCTCCTCATTTTCATCTAGAATATTCTCTAGTAGATTCCTCAAGAAAAGCTCATGGAAACAATATTTTTTTAGTTCATGCTTGTTAATTACAGTTTGTGTCCTTTATAAATGAAAGTCAGTTTCTGTTAAAATCCTTAGCTCACATTTTCTTTCCTTGAATATCTTCATTACTCCATTTTCTTTAGATATGAAAAAAGTCTGTTGATAACCTAATTTTTCTCCTTAAACATCTCTTCTATTTAGACATCCAAAGGATTTTTTTGTTTCTCTTTACAGTTCAGTAGTTTTACTAGAATAAGTCTTGATATTGGTTATTCTAGATTTATATTTTCAGGTACATGGTATGTTCTTCCCATTGAGCATCGATAATAATAAGAAATACAAGAGATTGAAACCCATAAAATTATATTTAAAACTAGGTTTTTATAATCATATAATAAATCTATTGAAAAAATAATCAATTAGTCATGTTGGAGGAAAACAGGGAACCAACTCCTTAGCTTGAAAACTGATAGAGGCCCAGTGATCAAGACTTGGTCTTCCAATAGTAGATGTAGGTTCAATCCCTGGTCAAGGAGCTAAGATCCCACATGCTTCATGGCCAAAAATCCAAAACATAAACCAGAAGCAATATTGTAACAAATTCAATAAAGACATTAAAAATAGTCACATCAAAAAAATCTTAAAAAAAAATACCTAATATAGATAATAGAGCTAGATTTTCCTGAGAGTTCACTGTGTGTGGCCCTGGTGAATCTCATTTGATTCTTCCAACAAAACTTTGAGGAATGGACTATTATTTACCCCAATTTATAAATTGTACATTTCTCCTGAGTTATAGCTGGTTCCTGAAGCTAGTCACTTTTATGAAAGTGACATTTTATTGACTGACCAACACTGAGTTTGACTATGGAGAAGTTTCATAGGAGGTTTGGAAACTTCTCCAAACATGCAACAAACAAGGCAATAAAGAAAACAGGCATCAGTCTGAGAAACAAGAGATGGAAAGGATAGTGGGGAACTTTGGTCTACTTGCAATGTTTCTTACAGACATTCCCAAAGGTAGTTCCCAATTTCTCTTCCTGAGAAAGTTGCTGTGTCCAGAGAGCAGTCAGAAGGCTAGGGAGGATAAAGACCCACTTCTACACCTTCTGCATTGAAGAAGATAGGGATGAGGCTTCCTAATCTGTCCCATAAACTTGCAGAATCAACTGCCTCCAGTGTTAACAGAGCCACTGGTATAGCAGTTCCAGAACCCTAGAGGAGAACAATACTTGCAGTGATGGAGGTCCCTGTTAGAACTGACAACAGACCAGGTTATTCCACAAAACCCACACTCTATAGAAGATGAGTCACAACTTTTTGGCATAAGATACCTCAAGAGAATAGTAACAATTTCTATTAGTTCTGAAACCCAAAGAGAAATCGATGTACTAGGACAAATATCACAAAATAATAGACCTTTCCTTACTGAAAGATGAATAAATAGAAAATAACAATGAAATCTGAAAAATAAATGGAGCAGCATAAAAGAGAAAAATATGGCACACAAGGGAGAAAAAGGACATATTTTTTTAAAATTATTTATTCTAGTAAACATTGGTTTTATAACCCCAATGAAAGTGAAGAATAACCAAACATAAAGCAAAAGGTAAAAGATGATAACAATTAAAATTGAGAAGCCATTGTAAGGAAAGAACACAGGGAAATTAAGGTGGCATTGGCAGCAATAAAGGACAGAATCTATGTTCTGTTGTAGATTACAGACTTACTGCTATGATCTGAATGTTTGTGTCCCTGCAAAATTCATATGCTGATATCTCAACCACCAAGGTGATGATATGAGGCAATGGAAACTTTTAGAGGTGACTAGGTTATGTGAGCAGAACAGAGCCCTTATAAAGGAAACTCCAGAAAGTAAGCTTGTCTCTTCTGCCATGTAAGGTCACAGCAGGCTCTCATGAAACACTGAATCTCCTGATGCCATGACCTTGGATTTCTAAGCCTTCAGAAATATGAAAAATAGGCACTTCCCTGGTGGCACAGTGGATAAGAATCCACCTGCCAATACAGGGGATGTGGGTTCGGGAAGATTCCATAAGCCACAGAGCAACTAACCCTTTGTGCCACGACTCCTAAGCCTACGCTCTAGAGCCCGCAAGCCACAACTGTTGAGCCCGCATGCTGCAACTACTGAAGCCTAGAGTTAGTGCTCTGCATCAAAAGAGGTCACCACAATGAGAAGCACATACACCGAAACCAAGAGTAGCCTCTGCTTGCTGAAACTAGAGAAAGCCCAAGCAAAGCAACAAATACCCAGCACAGCCAAAAAAAAAAAAAAAAAAAAATTTTTTAAGACATGTGAGAAACAAATTCTGTTGTCACCCAGTTTGCAGTATTTTTATAGCAGCCCAAATGGATTAAAGTACAAACTTGAGAATTCTCCTAAAATGAAAAATTATGAAAGCAATCAGAATGNAACAAAAAAAAAAAAAAAAAAAAAAATTTTTTAAGACATGTGAGAAACAAATTCTGTTGTCACCCAGTTTGCAGTATTTTTATAGCAGCCCAAATGGATTAAAGTACAAACTTGAGAATTCTCCTAAAATGAAAAATTATGAAAGCAATCAGAATGAAGAGATATTAGATTATGAATAGCTTGTAACTTAAAATATGGATATTCAGTGCGTCAGTAAGATCAGAATCAACATTATAAAAGCAAAAATCAACTGCATAAAAGAAATATTTTCCCACCTATATGTACATCTGAAAATTTGTAGGACAGATCATTTAAAAAGAGTATTCACGATAGAAACCAACATTTAGATTTATGCCAGTGATTTTTTTAACTTTAAATTTGAAGAATTAATGATGCCAGCATCTAGGCAGCTACAGAGAAAAAACAGAGAGAGCTGAACTCCCAGTTATCTATAGCAACTCTAATTGCCAAAGAACAAAGAACTAAGATCTTTTGAGTGAAAATACCATGACCAAGAATTCTAAAGCCAGCCACCTTGTCATTTACTTGCAACAGAAAGTCACTCAAATATGCAAGTACTCAGACGATAACCTTTGTATATAATTTTTCTGGGAAAAAAGAACTATTTTCAAAGTAATGGGAAAAAGGCAACATTAATGAAAATATATACTGTTATAAGAAATAGAAGCAAAAACAGTAAAATATAAAATTAAATCCAGGAATCTCATATAAATGTTTTATTGTGCATATCAAAAGTACTCTTTGAATAAAATATATAGCCTTAACCTTGGATTAAATCTTTTTTTTAAGTATTTTAAAAATAAGAGTAATAAACTCCAAATAAATTTCCAAATTTTTATGACAAAAGAAAATAAATGAGTGAAGAAAAATTGGAGGCAGTAAAATTTACTAATTGACTTTTGTAATAAGAGAGACTGTTTTATTGTTGACATTGCTTGGAAAGTATAGTTTTTAAGTTTTTTTTTTTAAGAATAATAACTATGTATGAAATATCTATGAAACAGATATAGCCGTCTAAGAAAGGGCTCTTTGAAATTTAAAATATTGTACCTAAAATAGAAGAGTTAACACAGACATTGGAAATAGGGTCAAGAAAATCCACCAAAGCATATTGAATTTAATAGTATAAAATAGAAAGGTGAGACAGATGGGAGAAGAGGTAGAGGGTATGATAACAGCCTTAATCTTCTCATTTTAGACAGTAGGAAATCAAAGGACATGATCTAAATTTTATAGAATAGGAAATAAAGCTCTAACCATATTATTTAAAGTTATGAAGAAAATCAAGAGGGTAATAAAAGTAACAACAATATAATTGTCAAAATATAGGGGATAGGAAAATGGAAGAAAAGGAATAATATTAATGGGCTAAATATTTTTCTGAGCCCAGAGTCAGTGATCATTAAACATTCAGCAAATATTTGTTTAACATTTATATGCATTAAGCACTGTTCAGGATGCATGAAATCTATGAACAGACAACAAACTGCTTTTTTTCTTGGAGCTTCCATGATAAAGCAGAAAAACAGACAATAAGCAATAGATTATGATTAAGGAAGGGAGCCACTATGGAAACATGGAATTGAGAGAGGGCCATCATACAGGAACAGTGAACCTGGATCAAGTCAGTTGGCCAATATAGGATGATCCTGTCAAGAGCTCAGGTCCATGCAAGCTGAACTTCAGAGTACAGAGCATAGAGGTTTAGGGTGAAGAGTGGATGAGGAAGACATCCAATAAAACATAATAAATAAAGGATGTTGTCTTAAGTTGTTTGAAGATGACACATGCTCTAAGGGAAAGGAAACTATGGTAAGATGAATCAGAAATGATGGTGTAGGAAGGGACCTGCACTTTTAAATAAAAGTGCTCAGATAATGTCTCACTGAGAAGATTTTATTTAAGCAAATTCTTCGAAAAGGTAAAGAGGTGAGCCTTGTGGATATCTAGTGCAAAAGTATTCCAAGGAGCAGAAGCAGCCAGTGTAAACTCCAATCATGGGACCAAACTTGAAGACAGAACACAGAACATGAAAATGATCTTTCAACTTCAGTATATTAGAGAGGTAAGGGTCCAACACTGCTGCATTCATTCAAGAGACTTTTATGGATCACTAATGACATGCTTGTTATTCGTCTAGGTCTGAAGGTCCAAGATGTTTGAAGAGAGAAGTTATAAGTGTTCTGGGAGCTTACATGCTAATGGGATAAATAACAACTAGCTGTTGATACTTAAACAAGGAGATAAATAAGATGACTTAACATCATGTGTTCTGAAAGGGGCTTCCCTGGTGTCTCAGACAATAAAGAATCTGCCTGCAATGCAGGAGATCCAGGTTCAATCCTTTGGTCAGGAAGATCTCCTGGAGAAGGGAATGGCCACTCACTCCAGTATTCTTGCCTGGGAAATCTCATGGACATGTCCTGTAAGGAAAACAAAGCAAGGTAAAAATTTTTAAAAAGGAAATGGGAAGGCAGGGCCTGTTACAGATTGAGTGGTCTCCATAGGCATCTCTGAAGAAATGACCAGACACTGAAATAGTGAGGAAGCAGCCTAAGGAAGAACTGAGTTAAAGGGTTCCAGCCAGACGGATAACAAACCCAGAGATTTGGAGTGAGAGCTCAGGGCATTTACACATTTGAAAGAAGACTGGTTAAGAAATAAAAAACAAACCAGAACAAACAGAAATAATTAAGTCAGACACACAAAGACAAATATCATATGACATCACTTATATGTAGAATCTAAAAAAGTGGTACAAAGGAACCCATTTACAAAACAGAAGTTGAGTCACAGATGTAGATACAAATCAAATTTGTGGTTACCACAGAGGAAGGGAGTAGGAGAGGAATAAATTGGGAGATTGAGATTGACATATACACACAATGACAAATATAAAATAGACAGCTATCGGCTGTTGTAGAGCACTTATTATGTAGCACAGGGAGCTCTATTCAGTACTCTGTAATGACCTGTATGGGAATAGAATCTATAAAAGAGTGGATATATGTATATGAATAACTGAGTCACTTTGCTCTACAAAAAAAACTAACACAACATTGTAAATCAACTATATTCCAATAAAAAAATTAAGAAATAATTAAGCTTTGATTGTCTTTAGGATGCAAAACTGGTAATGAGGATCAACAAAGGAAAAAACGATTTGTTTTTCTGTACTATTTGATGAAATATAAAACTCTTGAAATACTGCAAGTTGTATAACAATATCAAAATATACAAAGTAAAAGCAAGGTGACATAGATATGTGTCAGAACAGTTGGAGTCTTTAATACATATCTGTCTGTCCTTCAGTTCAGTTCAGTCACTCAGTCGTGTCCGACTCTTTGCAACCGCATGAACTGCAGCACACCAGGCCTCTCTGTCCATCACCAACTCCCAGAGTCCACCCAAACCCTTGTCCATTGAGTCGGTAATGCCATCCAACCATCTCATCCTCTGTCGTCCCCTTCTCCTCCTGCCCCCAATCTTTCCCAGCATCAGGGTCTTTTCTTATGAGTCAACTCTTCTCATCACATAGCCAAAGTATTAGAGTTTCAGCTTCAACATCATTCCTTCCAGTGAACACACAGGACTGACCTCCTTTAGGATGGACCGGTTGGATTTCCTTGCAGTCCAAGGGACTCTCAAGAGTCTTCTCCAACACCACAGTTCAAAAGCATAAATTCTCTGGCACTCAGCTTTGCCTGGAAAATCCCATGGGTCTCAGAGCCTGGTAGGCTACTGTCCATGGGGTCGCAAAGAGTCAGACACGACTGAGCGACTTCACTTCACTTCACTTTCTTTATAGTGGAACTCTCACATCCATACAAATTAAATGAAAAAGGGACAAATTGGAGGAGTGGGAAGATCCTAAGCTCAGCACCTTCCACGAACTCACCAAAACTACATATAGAGCAACTGTCTCTAAGAATGACCTGAAGCCTAGCAGAAACAATCTCCTATAACTAAGGATAGAAAGATAAAACCACATTGAGATGGCTTAAGAGGAGCAGAGACAGGCTTTCCAGGTGGTGTCAGTGGTAAAGAACCTGCCTGTCAATGCAGGAGACATAAGAGACAATGAGTTCAATTCCTGAGTCAAGAAGATCTCTTGAGGGAGGGAATGGCAACCCTCTCCAGTATTCTTGCCTGGAGAAGCCCATGGACAAAGGAGCCTGGCAGGCTTTGGTTTATAGGGTCACAAAGAGTTAGACATGAGTGAAGTGATGTAGCACATGCAAGAGCAGAGGGGCAGTTCTGGCCTCAACCCATTGCATTGGCATGGCAACACACAAGTAGGAGAGGTATTTACAGTGTGGAGGTCCTCCCTGAGGAGCAAGAGATCCCCACCCCACAATTGGATACCCAGTCCAGAGAATCTGCACTGGGAAGACAAGTCCCCTAATGTCTGGCTTTGAAAACTAGCAGGGCTCAGGTCCAGAAGAGCCACACTTCACTCTTAAAAGGATCACAAAGGGACTTCCTTCGTGGTCCAGAAGTTAGTAACTCAGAGCTCCCAAGCAGGGGGCATGGGTTCCCTCCCTGATCAGGAAACTAAGATCCTGCATGTCCCTTGATATGGACAAAAAATAAATTTTAAATAGAAACACAAAAACTCTTACACTCTCAGTCCTGGTGCAGAGGCAGCAGTTTGAAAGCACCTGGGTCATACATGAAGGAGATTCATACAAATTTTAGGGCATGAACCCAATAGGCAGGGACTTGCTGGCACTTCTTCCAGGTACAAAGTTACAGGCAGGCTACCCAAAGCAATCTGCAGATTCAGTGCAAGTCTTATCAAAATACCAATGCCATTTTTCACAGAACTAGAACAAATAATACTAAAATTTGCATGGAAAAAAAAACTTTTGAGTTGGGTTTTTGATCACTGCCAACTCTTTTCTCAAGTCTCCTACCAACATTTTTATCTAATAACATTCCTCTGTCCAAATATCAAGTCTTCATTAACCTTCTAATCAATTTCTTCCACCAATACTCAGCCCCCAACCTCAGTCCCCTTTATTTCGTGATATCTCACCAGATCTTTCTGATATATAAATATAGCCAAGTTATTTGCTTATTTAAGAGGTCACTGGATCCTTCTGGTTAAAATTCATATTCCCTCCATGTGGACCACTGGATCCTTCCTGATTGGATCCCTTTACTATACTACCCCACTCTCCACCAGTTATTGTACTTTAGCCATTCCCAAAAGTTTTAGATGCCGTTCTGCTTCCCTCTTCTGTGCCTTTGTTCCTGCTACTCTTTAAATCTGGACATATGCACACTATCATGTGTAAAATAGATAGCTAGTGGGAAGCTACTCTATAGCATAGGGAGCACAGCTCAGTGCTCTGTGATGACCTCAAGGGGTGGGATGGGGCAGGGAAGGGAGGTTCAAGAGGGAGGGGATATATATATATATACTATATATATCATTATATTATATATATTAATAAGTACATATATTAACATATACATATACACTTAGAGCTGATTCATGCAGTTGTTCACCAGAAACCAACACAATATTGTAAAGCAATTATATTACAATAAAAAATAAATAAATCTGGAAAGTTCTCCCCGTCTCCTGAATCTGAGTCCTGAGGAGTGAAGAAACCCAGGCTGCAGTAAATGGTTGATCGCTAAAAAGAGAAAGCAGCAGCCTGAATTGGGATGCCTACAGAGAAAGAAGATTCTCTGGGGCCTGAGACATGTCCGTGACACTAAACGTAGAGTCGTCCTGTAGTTTCTTTGAGAGTTAACACTAGAACAGAGAAGTTTATGAGGTTGGTTCCCAAAGGTCAAAGAACTGAGGGAAATGCTTCATGATAATGAAAGAAAAAATAGAATTATACATGGGAGAGAGAAGTGTCGTGGAGAAAGTTCAAAACATGAGTTGCTACTGATAAGGACATGGGGACTGTATAAGGAACTGGAATGAGCATGAGGCCAGAAAAGCTGACATCAGAAGTACAAAAACAGTGAAAAGGAGCTTTTTAAACGTGTGCGTGAGTACTCAGTTGTGTTCAACTCTGCAAACCTATGGACTGTAGCCTGCCATGCTCCTCTGTTCATGGGATTGTCCAGGCAAGAATACTAGAGAGGGTAACTATTTCCTCCTCCGGGGGATCTTCCCAGCCCATGGATCAAATCCGTGTCTCCTGCATTGCAGGTAAATTCTTTACCCCTGAGCCAGTGAGAAGCCTTTTACATGTGTGAGCCTAGTTCAAAAAGAAAACAAGGAGATTGGTGATTCGTTCAAAGAGTTGCCCAGTTGCCCAGTTGCATAGTGGTTCCTTCAAAGAGCATCCACAGTTTTATGAATAGAGTTGGAAAGCAAAAAGAATTGCCACAAAATATGCATTTTTCCTGAGTCAAAGCCCTTGTCAGCCGGCTCATATATGTCAGAACTAGGGAGTGTTCACATTTCATGCAACTTCAGTTATGAGGTTAATAGTTAAAGCAGAAGATATGATCTGAATACACATTTTAAAATGCAACAGATGCTTTAAAAGGGTATTATTTCCTGCACCAAAGATAAAGTGCGAGTAAAAAAAGTCATGTATGAAATGTCACCTTGAAAGTATGAGGACAGCTGTACACACTATTAAATGAAGACACAAGTAAAAAATTTTTCAGTGAGAAAGAATTTAATAGAGACTAAAAACACCAAAAAAAAAGAAAAGAAAAGAAATGGAGGGGTGCAAAAGGCACATTTGACATTAATTTACAGAGCTGTAAAAGACAAATCTTTTGCAATAGCATAAAAACACTTTTCTTACAATAGAGGTGATCTGTGTACATTATACGAAGAACAAATGAGAAAAAGAAAATCACAGTCACAAATAATTACAAAATAGCAATTATACCTATTAACATTTTGACAATTCTCCTTCCATATTTCTATGCATGCATCTACCCCAAAGTAGCCTAGATACTATAGTTAATGCTTTACAACCTGATTTTTTACTTTATAAAATATCACAAACACTTTCTACATTAATTACTCTTCTAAACCATATTTTATTACTACAGTATTCAATTAAATAGATCTAGAATTCTTTATTTATAGAGAACCTACTCAAACATTTATGAAGTGTTAACTACCTTTGCTCTTATGTGCAATGTTGTTATGAACATCTGTATAGCTCAGTTTTACAGGCTTTCATAATAATGTCATTAAGATAATATTTCTCAAACCACAATATATGATGGTTTGATCTCTTGAAGTACTCCCCCACACACACAAAATGGTTCTGTAGTCAAATAAGTTTAGACAAGAGTATTTGTTTATATCTTTTGGGAATATAAAAGCTCACAATATACCTTAGCACATTAAAATTCTGAGAAATTCTCATAGTTAAAAGCTTTATTTAAGTAAGCATTTGCCAAACTGTTTAAATCACTGAAAATCCTTGCCGTTCATGTACAATCATTAATATCATTAATATGCCTCAGAAATGCTTATCTTAGAATTTCTAAAAAATTAAATTCTTCATCAAAGTGTAAGACCCTTTCAGGGTTTCTAAAATCTATTACTAAAAAGTCTTCTAAAATGAGTCTGCAGTATAAAAGACTCTCTAAACTAATGACAACAATGAGGATTATCATTTTTTGCATTTGTGAACTTGGGATTTTCTTTCCAGTGTTATTATTACATAATTGACATACAGCACTGTACAGGCTTAAGGTATTGTTCTGCCTTACATATGTCATGAAATGACTACAACAAATTTAGTGAACCTCCATTATCTTGTATAGATACAAATTTTTTAAAGAAGAAACAAAGATCTTTCCTTGTGATGAGAACTCAGGATTTACTCTCTTAATCATTAATTATAGTAATCATGTTGTATATTACATCCTCTGTACTCAGCTTCCCTTCATAACTGGAACTTTGTACCTTTTGATCACCTTCATTCATTCCTCCCACCTCCATCTCCCACCACTGCCACCTCCAGTAACCACAAGTCTGATCTCTCTTTATTTCTCTGAGTCTGTTTGTCCTTTTTTGTTGGTTACTTTACAGTGTTGTGTTAGTTTCAAGTGCGTTGCAAAGTGATTCAGTTATACATATAGTTTATGTTTAGTCTTTTTCAGATTATTTTCCATTATGTTATTACAAAATATTGAATACGGTTCCCTATGCTATACAGTAGCTTGTTCATTTCATATATAGTACTGTGTATTATGTTAATCTCAAACTCCTAATTTATCTCTTCCCCTCTTATCTCCTTTAATATGTTTGTTCTTGAGGTATGTTACCTACAACACTGTGTTGTTTCCTGGTGCACAACATATTGATTCAATATCTCTATACATAACTAAGTGATCATCAGGATAAGTAGAGTAACTTGTCACTATACAAAGAGCTTACGTTATTATTGACTCTTTCCCATGCTGTACATTTAATCCTCATGATTCATTCATTTCGTAACTGGACATTAGTATCTCATAATCGTCCACCTATTTCATTCATCTCTTCATCTCTGTCCCCTCTAGAAACCACCAGTTCATTCTTGAATCTGTGACTCTGTTTCTGTTTTGTTGTGTTTGTTCATTTCCTTTGTTTTTTAGATTCTGTGTAGAAGTAATCCTACAGTGTTTGTCTCATGTATTTCACTGTCTCAGATATTTTCAAATATTTTTATGTTTTAAAATCTTAGTTATTTCTTTTTGCACAAACAAAACTGGGAAAATGTTCATGCCTGATTTCTGCCTCATTGTCAGTAGTAGAAGGTTTTCCCCACTTAAAAATCATATAAGCTTTGACTACTAAACTAACAAGAAAGATCAGGAAGGAAATATACAAGGTACAAAAGCAATATACCACAGTCAATATATTTTCTATTAAAAGATTCTATTTACCATAAAAGAAGCAAATGCTATAAAATTTCTAGGAATAAACTTTATAAGAAGTATGCAAGACTTTTATGGAAATACTATAAAATTTTATTGAAGGACATAAAAAGAATCCAGAATAAGTGGGAAAATATCATATGATATTGAAAAGTAAAACTCAATATTGCAAAGACATCAAACTTTCCAAATTAATCTCTAAAGTTGATTCAATTTTAATAAAACCTCAAAGAATTTTTTTAAACTTGACAATCTAATTTCAGAATTAATATGAAAATGTAAACATGTAGGAACAGCCAAGAAAATTGAGAAAGCATTAGCAAATATTAAGAATTATAATATGTGATAGCTAATGTATAGGACTAGAAAAATAACTCACTGAAATAGAATAAATAGCTCAAAACAAACCCATATGTACAATGTATGCATTTTAGTATACTACAAAAGTGACATTTCAAGTTAGAAGAAGCAACTATTCACTAAGTACTGTTGGAACCAGTGATCATCTACTTAAAAAATAAAGAAAGTTAGATCCCAACTCATGTCACATAAAACAAAGCAAAAAAAAAAAAACTAAACTAAACTAAAAACTAAAAGAATTAGAGGAAAATATAGTGTATATCTTTTCCTACTAAAATAGGAAAAGTCTTCTTAAACAAGAAATAGCAAACAATTTATAAATTAAAGTTGCTAAATTTGGTCACATTAAACTTCAAGTATCTGTGAAAAATGACTTCATAAAAAGATTTTTAAAACATGCAAAAGGTATTCACAGCAAACATGAATAATAAAAGAACAATCAGTAGCTCACTCAACTCATTACAACCTTACTGCACATTAGAAACAGGAAAACAAAGTTACATTTTTCAATGTCCTGTACAGTTTGGGTTTGATATACAACCTAACTACCAATAAGCAGTTACACATTTATGAGATTTGGAAGAAAAAAATGAGGCAAAGGGAGGACTCCTACTTCTGTTGTTCCATTTGGAAAGCTCAGTCATGGAGTACTTAGCTTTCCTTTTAACAGTGGTAGCAAACATTTCAATGTCAAGGCGCTAGTATCATGTATGTGGAGAGCCAGCATCCTGTGGACCATCCATTTTGAGAGAATGGATTACAGCTAAGATGCTGTGGTCCAAGAGGTTGACCTGCTAAGGAACTCTTGTCAAATTTGCACCTGTACCTTTGGCATCCACTTAAAGTGAAGTGAAGTAGCTCAGTCATGTCCGACTCTGCGATCCCATCGACTGTATAGCACCTCTAAATCCCATTTCTATTGCTCCAAGCCTTCAACAAAGTCTATCAAAAGTCGTAGTCATGGTCTCCATTATGCTGAGGGGATTTAGCTGTAGTATTTTGCTCTCTTCATGGCCAAGAGCAGAAGAATAAGGGAGGCACAGAAAGAAGGAAAGACAGACACACAGAGAGACAGAGATAAAGCAAGAGAACCTGAAGCACAGCCATATTACAAGCTTCAGAAGCAGCGTGTTGCAAACTGAAGGGACCATAAAGAGGTATTTGTGGAATTTGTTTCAGGTTGGACACCCAGTTGTAGAAACCACCAGATTCTGGAATGGTTAATTTCCAGCAAGTTGGTGCAGGCTTATGCTGGAAAATGGAGAAGGAAATGGCAACCCACTCCAGTGCTCTTGCCTGGAGAATCCCAGGGATGAGGGAGCCTGGTAGGCTGCCATCTCTGGGGTCACACAGAGTCGGACATGACTGAAGCAGCTTAGCAGCAGCAGCAGCATGCTAGAAAAAAAAAATACAAAAGGGAGTATAACCTACTTTATGGCCATGGAGTGGTTACACAGGGGACTTACAGGTTACAGTAAGAAATGTTATCCTAGTCCCAGATTAATTATTCAGGAAGCCACAAATGCCACTGAGATCATAAGATGCTCTCAGAAAAGTGAAACTATCATTTCTGCACTCCTTGGCTCAATTAAGGAAACCATTAAGTCAGGTGAAAGCAGATTCTCATCGATAATGAGGCTACCAGGGAAACCTCAAGCATGCCTATTTTCCTGGACTCACATAAATCTGAAAACACACAAGCAACATGGTTACACCAGACTCTGCTTCCCACTGAAGAAAAGACTGGTTGAAATTCTGCTCAAATAATAATCTAAATTAAAGGGCAAGTCTTAAAAACTAGAGATATGAAGAATCACTGGGATCTTAGAAATCATATCATCTAGTCATTTGTTTTTCAGTTGAAGAAACTGAATTTTTTCAGAGAATTAAAGACTTCTTTAATTAAAAATTAAAGAAATTATATTCTTTATTAAAAATTAAAGAGAATTAAAATGTTTTTCCTAAATACTGACAGCTAAAAAGTCAGAAGCAATAAACAATATTCAAAACTTTTAGCTTATATTACTGTTAGCCTATTATTTTTAAAAGGATATGTAATTCTATGCCACCAAGTGAAAGATTCACACTCTTTTGGAGTAACTGATTTTTTAAACTTTGTTTAATCTCTTTTGTTGAATACTTTAGCCATAACATTTTGTTTAAGTATTTAGTGATTGCTGTAACGATTACAATGTGCATCTTTAACTGAAACACTTTCTATCCTGAATTAATACTATGACATCTTATTTTTAAAGCTATAACATTTAGATAATGACTCCAATCTCCACTTTGCAGTAATATCATCATACATTTCATTTCTCCAAGTGTTAGAAACCCTACAATGTATTGTAAATATTCGTTTGCTCTGAATAGTCAAGTATCTTTTAAATAAATTAACAAATTCAAAAATTCTTTTATATATACCAACATGTTTATCATTTTAGCTGCTCTTCATTCCATCAGGTAGGTCCAAATGTCTACTAATACACTTCTCCATTATCCTGAAGAGCTCCTGTTAACATTTCTTGTAGTATAAGCCTGTGTGCTTAACCACTCACTAGTGTCTGACTCTTTCCAACCACATGGACTGTAGCCCAACAGGTTCTTCTGTCCATGGGGATTCTCCAGGCAAGAATACTGGAGTGGGTTGCTGTGCCCTTCCCCACGGGATATTCCCAACCCAGGGATTGCACCCAAGTCTCCCACAGAGCAGGCAGATTATTTACCGTCTGAGCCACCAGGGAAGCCTACAGAGGCAAATTCTCTTAGCTTTTGTTTATCTGAAAGTGTCTTTATTTTATTTTCATTAAAAAAAAAATGAATGAATGCAGACATGCGAGGTTGACAGCTTTTGTTCCACTGTCTATCACTTTGAAAATGTTAGTTCATGGCATTCAGGCTTGCATTACTTCTGATGAGAACTAATGATAATTTTTACCTTTGCTCCCATATAACAAATATATCTTTTAAGATTTTCTCTAAACTTGGTTTTTAGATATTTTACTGTAATGTAGCCTTTTTTGTATTTATGCTGCTTAGGATTGTATTTTTTCATTAAACTTGGAAGTTGTTAAGTCATTATTTGCTCTTAAAATTCTATTCAAAATAAGACTGAAGCTCGTACCTAGTGCACTAAATGAAGAAAAAGATATATGAGCCATACAAATTGGAAAGTAAAACTGGTTTTTTGCAGATGTGATATATACATAGGAAATCATAAGAAATATGCAAAATACCTACCAGAGCTAGTAAGCAAACTTAGTACATATATAAAAGACAAGTATAATATACCTAAATATCAGTTTATTTGTAAAACAAGCAGTAAACAACTGGAAAATTTTTAAGTAAAACATTTTACAATTGTATTTAAAAAAAAAAAAAACACTTGGATATAAATGTAATAGGAGATATTTTGTACTTCTACACCAAAAAGTACATCAACTTTCTGAGAGAAATTTAAAATATAAATAGAGAGATATATCTTCTTTCAGTCTTGGAAGATTCAATATTTTTAAGATGTCAGTTCTCTTCAGATTAATCTCTATATTTAACACATTCCCAATAAAAGCACAGTAGGCTTTTTGTAGAAATTGACAAGTTGATTCTAAAATTTATTGGGAAGTACAAAGGACCTAGAGCAGCTGAAACAATCTCGGTAGGTTCTAGTTGGAAGATTTGCATTCCCATGTCATAATACTTAATATGAAGCCACAGTAATCAAAGTATTTTGGTGTTGGAAGAAAGTCAATTAAAAAAGAGGAATGGAAATGAGTACAGAAATGCACTCTCACTTATAGAGGCATCAAAGCAATTCATGGGGGAAAGAAAAGATTTTTCAACAAATTGTACTGAAACAACTAGATATCTATATGATTGAATCTCAATCCTTATCTCACCCATACACAAAAGTTAATTTCAAATGGATCATAGACCAAAGGAAAAAAATCTATAAAGCTTCTATAAGAAAACATGGGAGAATACCTTCATTGGATTAAGCAGAAATTTCTTGTATGGACACAAAAGGCACTCATCATAAACGTGTAATGATAAATTCAATTTCATCAAAATTCAGCACTTCAGCTCATAAAAGAAAAAACTATAAGAGAACAAATAGGTAAAACCATAGACAAAGGGACAATTTCACAATACACAGATCTAATTAAGGACCTCTTTCCAGAATACAATAAGAACCTCTATACTTAATAGTAAAAAAGACAGACTAATTTTTTTAAATGGGCAAAAACCTTGAACACTTTGAAAAGAAATACCTGAAAATGACCAATAAGCATATGAAGAAGAGTTTAGCATCTTTAATCACAAATGAAACTCAAACTAAAACCATCTTTAAATATCATTACAAACTCACTAAAATTTCTAAAATGTAAGAGATTAATAGTAGTTGGCCTGAATGTTGGGGTTTAAAATTGAGTTGGTTAACCAACAACAGTTGGTTAAATATTGACAGGAATGTGGTTAACCCAACTCTCACACTTATACTACTGTTAGGAATGTAAAATGTTTCTTTGCAAAACCATTAGGCAGTTTCTTATAAGATTGCACATATACCTATCCTATGACTCTGCAATTATGGTCATGCATACTTACCCAAAGAATAATAAAGCAAATGTTTGCAAAAATATGTGTATAAGAATATTCATGGCAGCTTTATCCAAGGTAGCCCAAAACTAGACATAGCCAGAACATTCATCAATAGGAGAAAGAAGGAACAAATTGTGATATACATATACAAAAAATACTTATAAGGCAATAAAAATTAATACAGTAAGAATACTAGCAATTATGCTTAAATCTAAATATATATATATATATATGTATATATATATATATACACACATACATATATGATGATCCAGAAATGGAAACAAAAGAGCCATGTTATTTCATTTAAATAAAGTTCTAGAAGTAGAAAAACTGATCCATGATGAAAGAAACACAGAACATTGGTAGCCTGTGAGCAAGGACTTTTGGAAAGGGGAATGAGGGAAGTTTCTGGAATGATGGAATATAGATAACAACATCAAACGATGCCCTTAAGGTCAATCTGTAATTTTCATTGTAAGTAAACTTGCCTTAATAAAATAAACAATTTTTAAAAGTTAAAACAATATGGTTTCTAGATACCTTGTTAGGTTTCACTCTCTGTGTCTTTTTCTGTCTTAATTGTGAAAGCAGTAGGCAGACCCCATTCTTTGTCTCCTGTTGCTTAAGTTGGGCACGTGTTCAGTGTTCTACGTCTTCTTCCATCATTTTTAAATGCTGTCCTCCAGACGATGCATTGGCTCTGCAATTCTGACTTCCCCAGAGAACTCTAATTTTTGGTGCTGCTCACAAAACATCCAGGATAGTGCTAATTACTATTATCATTCATGCAAAAGAAATTTCATTAGGTATAATTTTCCTTTTGTGTGGAATTTCCCCTAGAAGTTTCCTTCTACCCCTACAAAAACAGAAGTTCTAAATGATGCTATATTTGATGAAGACCACAATGAGATGGTGATTGTGAAGGACATAGACATGTTTTCCATGTGTGATCATCATCTAGTTCCTTTTGTCGGAAAGAGATCAAGCCCTGAGCCTTTGGAGTGGGAACACTGACTCGAAGACCCCGGACTACCAGAGAATTAACCCTAATGCTACTGCTGCTAAGTCGCTTCAGTCGTGTCCAATTCTGTGCAACCCCATAGATGGCAGCCCATCAAGCTCCCCCGTCCCTGGGATTCTCTAGGCAAGAACACTGGAGTGGGTTGCCATTTCCTTCCCCAATGGATTAAAGTGAAAAGTGAAAAGGAAGTCACTCAGTCATGTCCAACTCTTTGCGACCCCATGGACTGCAGTCCACCAGGTTCCTCCATCCATGGGATTCTTCAGGCAAGAGTACTGGAGTGGGGTGCCATTGCCCTCTCCAAGAAACAAAGTCTAGCATGGAGTATTTGAGAGTTGAATTACATTCACTTTGGTTTTCAAATATTCTCAAATCATGTCAGTCTAAACAATGCTAATAACTGTAACTTCTTAAACACCAACCATTCATCTCATGATCCATACTAACATATCAGTTTTCTATTTGTTTTAACTACGGATTACTCTCTGCAGTAATTCTCCTTCAGAGTAACTTCAGAAAACAGGATTGATGAAATGCTTTCTAATAAGCCATCTCTGATATTTACTTAGATTTGAGTTTTGATTAAATACTTCTCTACATATTTATTACACAATTCCCATGTGTTTCTTATATAAACTCTCATGTTTTCTGGTGTATGTTTAGGACAAATTTCTTCCATCACTTGTTTCATTACTAGAGTGTACTCTCAAATGTTTAGTGAGATGACCGCTCTGATTAAAACCTTTGCCACATTCCTTTCATTTGTAAGGTTTTTTTTTTTCAGTATGAATTTTCTGATGTTTATGAAAACTTGAGCTCTGATGAAAGGCTTTGCCACATTCTTTACATGTATAAGGCTTCTCTCTAGTATGAATTCGCTGATGTTGAGTAAGGCTTGAATTTTGGGTAAAGACTTTGCCACATTCCTTACATTTATAACATTTCTCTCCAGTATGGATTCGGTGATGTGGAATAAGACTCGTAATTTTGATTAAATCCTTTGCCACAGTCCTTACATTTATCAGGCTTTTCTCTACAATGAATGAATTACCTGATGTTCAGTAAGACTTGAGCAGCAAGTAATGACTTCACTGCATTTGTTAAATTGGTCGGACTTCCCAGTATGAAGTTGCTGATGATGATTAAGACTTGAGTTCTGTTCAAAGGCTTCGCCACACTTTGTACATTTATAAGGCTTCTCTTCAGTGTGAACTCGTTGATGTCTAGAATTAACCCTAAGGAGTATCAAATAGTAAGAACTCACACAAAGGAAACCACTTGAATACAAGACCTGGCATCACCCAACCACAGTAGCACCCTGTGCAGGATGCCTCATCTGAACAATGAACTAAACAAAAATACAAACCCAACCATCAGCAGACAGGATTACCACATCACTCAGCCTTGCCCATCAAAGGAAAACAAACAAAGAAACAAAAACTCAGCACAAATCTCATCCTTTACAAACACTTACACAAACCCCTGGACCAACCTTAGGAGAAAGGTAGGAGAAACCTTATCACTTAGCCGTGTCCAACTCTTTGTGACCCCATGGAATGTAGCCTACCAGGCTTCTCTGTCCACGGGATTTTCCAGGCAAGAGTACTGGAGTGGGTTGCCATTTCCTTCCCAGAGGATCTTCCCGATCCAGGGATCGAACCCAGGTCTCCTGCATCGCAGGCGACGCTTTACCCTCTAAGCCACCAGCATAAACCAACAGGAAGAAAGAATTCAAACTTGAAGCCTGGGAAAAGGAGATCTCAAACACAATAAGGTGTTTGTTTTTTTTTTTTCTTTTTAATGAAAAGGCAGAGAAATACTATACAAATGAAGGAACAAACTAGAAACCCAGAAATCCAAATCAATGAAGAGGAAATAGGCAAACAACCTGAAAAAGAATTCAGAATAATGATAATAAAGATGATAAAATAAAATTTAAAAAAAAACTTGAAAATAAAATGGAGAAAATGCAAGAATCAATTAACAAAGGCCTAGAAGAATTAAAGAATAAACATACAGAGATAAACAACACAATTACTGAAACTAAAAATACTCTAGATGGAATCAATAGCAGAATATCTGAAGCAGAAGAATGAATCAGTGAGTTGGAATATAAAATGGTGGAAATCACTTCTGAAGAGCAGAATAAAGCAAAAAGAATGTAAAGAGCTGAGGATAGTCTCAGAGACCTCTGGGACAATATTAAATGCACCAGCATTCAAATTATAGGGGTCCCAGAAGAAAAACAGACAAATAAAGGGTATGAGAAAATTTTTGAAGAGATTATGGCTGAAAATTTCCCCGACATGGAAAAGAAAATAGTCAATCAAGTTCAAGAGGCACAGAGAGTCCCATACAGGATAAACGCAAAGATAAACATGCCAAAACACATACTAATCAAACTAACAAAGACTAAATACAGAGAAAGAATATTAAAATCAGCAAGGGAGAAGCAATAAGTAACATACAAGGGAAACCCCATACACCTAACAGCTGATCTTTCAACAGAAACTCTGCAGGCCAGAAGGGAATAGTAGGATATATTTAAAGTACTGAAAGGGGAAAATCTACAATTAACATTACTGTACCCAGCAAGGATCTCATTAAAAACTAATGGAGAAATACAAAGCTTTTCAGACAAGCAAAAGTTAAGAGAATTCAGTACCACCAAACCAGCTTCACAGCAAATGTTAAAGGGACTTATATAGTCAAGAAATACAAGAGAAGAAAAAGGATCTACAAAATCAACCCCAAACAATTAAGAAAATGGCAATAGGAACATATATATCAATAATTACTTTAAATGTAAATGGATTAAGTGCTCCAACCAAAACACAGAATGGATACAAAAACAAAACCCATATATATGCTGTCTACAAAAAACTCACTTCAGACCTAAAGACCCAGACAGACTGAAAGTGAGAGGATGGAAAAATATATTCCATGCAAATGGGAAGCAAAAGAAAGCTGGAGTAGCAATCCTCATATCAGACAAAATAGACCTTAAAATAAAGAAGATTACAAGAGATAAGGAAGGACACTACATAATGATCAACAGATCAATCCAAGAGNTAATGACTTCACTGCATTTGTTAAATTGGTCGGACTTCCCAGTATGAAGTTGCTGATGATGATTAAGACTTGAGTTCTGTTCAAAGGCTTCGCCACACTTTGTACATTTATAAGGCTTCTCTTCAGTGTGAACTCGTTGATGTCTAGAATTAACCCTAAGGAGTATCAAATAGTAAGAACTCACACAAAGGAAACCACTTGAATACAAGACCTGGCATCACCCAACCACAGTAGCACCCTGTGCAGGATGCCTCATCTGAACAATGAACTAAACAAAAATACAAACCCAACCATCAGCAGACAGGATTACCACATCACTCAGCCTTGCCCATCAAAGGAAAACAAACAAAGAAACAAAAACTCAGCACAAATCTCATCCTTTACAAACACTTACACAAACCCCTGGACCAACCTTAGGAGAAAGGTAGGAGAAACCTTATCACTTAGCCGTGTCCAACTCTTTGTGACCCCATGGAATGTAGCCTACCAGGCTTCTCTGTCCACGGGATTTTCCAGGCAAGAGTACTGGAGTGGGTTGCCATTTCCTTCCCAGAGGATCTTCCCGATCCAGGGATCGAACCCAGGTCTCCTGCATCGCAGGCGACGCTTTACCCTCTAAGCCACCAGCATAAACCAACAGGAAGAAAGAATTCAAACTTGAAGCCTGGGAAAAGGAGATCTCAAACACAATAAGGTGTTTGTTTTTTTTTTTTCTTTTTAATGAAAAGGCAGAGAAATACTATACAAATGAAGGAACAAACTAGAAACCCAGAAATCCAAATCAATGAAGAGGAAATAGGCAAACAACCTGAAAAAG
>SJYV01029856.1:90969-122156 GCA_006410875.1 Neotragus pygmaeus
GTCCATGGGATTCTCCAGGCAACAATACTGGAGTGGGTTGCCATTTCCTTCTCCAGGGTATCTTCCTGACTCAGGGATTGAACCCAGGTCTCCCGCATTGCAGGCAGACACTTTATCCTCTGAGCCACCAGGGAAGCTGCAGATGATGATTGCAGCCATGAATTAAAAGACGCTTACTCCTTGGAAGGAAAGTTTTGACCAACCTAGATAGCATATTGAAAAGCAGAGATATTACTTTGCCAACAAAGGTCCGTCTAGTCAAGGCTATGGTTTCCAGTGGTGCCGGAGAAGATTCTTGCGAGTCCCTTGGACTGCAAGGAGATCCAACCACTCCATCCTAAAGGAGACTAATCCTGGGTGCTCATTGGAAAGACTGATGTTGAGGCTGAAACTCCAACACTTTGGCTACCTCATGCGAAGAATTGACCCATTGGAAAAGACTCTGATGCTGGAGGGATTGGGGGCAGGAGAAGGGGATGACAGAGGATGAGATGGCTGGATGGCACCACCGACTCGACGGCCTGGCAGGATGCAATTCATGGGGTTGCAAAGAGTCTGATATGGCTGAGCGACTGAACTGAACTGACTGAAAGAAATCAAAGATGACATAAACAAATAGATATTCCATGTTCCTTGGTAGGAAGAATCAATATTATGGAAATGACTATACTATCAAACACAATCTACAGATTCAGTGCTGCTGCTGCTAAGTCACTTCAGTTGTGTCCAACTCTTTGGGACCCCATAAACAGCAGCCCACCAGGCTCCTCCGTCCCTGAGATTCTCTAGGCAAGAACACTGGGGTGGGTTGCCATTGCCTTCTCCAATACAGATTTAGTGCAATCCCTACCAAATTACCAATGGCATTTTTCACAGAACTAGAACAAAAAAATTTCACAATTCATATGGAAACACGAAAGACCCCAAATAGCCAAAGCAGTCTTGAGAGAGAAGAATGGAGCTGGAGTAATCAACCTTCCCGACTTCAGATTATACTACAAAGCTACAGTCATCAAGATAGTAGGAAATTGGCTAAAAAACAGAAATATAGACTAATGGAACAAGATAGAAAGCTGAGACATAAACCCATGCATCTATGGGTACCTTATTTTTGACAAATGAGACAAGAATATACAATGGGGCAAAGACAGCCTCTTCAATAAATTGTACTGGGAAAACTGGACAGCTACATGTAAAAGAATGAAATTAGAACAGTTCCTAACACCATACACAAAGATAAACTCAAAATGGGTTAAAAATCTAAATGTAAGACCAAAAACTATAAAACTCTCAGAGGAAAACATAGACAAAACAGTCGATGATATAAATCAAAACAAGATCCTCTATGACCCACCTCTTAGAGTAATGGAAATAAAAACAAAAATAAACAAGTGGGACCTGATTAAACTTAGATGTTTTTGCACAGCAAAGGAAATGATAAGCAAGGTGAAAAGACAAAGCTCGGAATGGGAAAAAATAATAGCAAATGAAACAACTGACAAAGGATTAATTTCCAAAATATACAAGCTGTTCATACAACTCAATGCCAAAAAAACAAACAACCCAATCAAAAAGTAGGGAAAAGACCTAAATAGACATTTCTCCAAAGACATAGATGGCTACAAACACAGGAAAAGATGCTCAACATCACTCATTTTTAGAGAAATGCAAGTAAAACCACAATGAGATACCACCTCACACTGGTCAGACTGGCCATCATCAAAAAGTCTACAAACAATAAATGCTGAAGAGAGTGTGGAGAAAAGGAACCACTCTTGCGCTGTTGGTGGGAACGTAAACTGATACAACCACTATGGAAGACTGGGTAGAGATTCCTTTAAAAATGAGGAATAAAACCACCGTATGACCCAGCAATCCGACTCCTAGGCATATACTCTGAGGAAACCAAAATTGAAAAAGACACATGTATCCCATTGTTCACTGAAGCACTATTTACAATAGCTAGAATGTGGAAGCAGCCTAGATGTTCCAACAGATGAATGGATAGAGTGGGTGAGATGTATAGAAAGAGTAACATGGAAACTTACATTACCATATGTAAAATAGATAGCCAACAGGAATTTGTTGTATGGCTCAGGAAACTCAAACAGGGGCTCTGTATCAACCTAGAGGGGTGGGATGGGGAGGGAGATGGGAGGGAAGTTCAAAAGGGAGGGGATATATGTACACCCATGGCTGATTCATGTTGAGGTTTGACAGAAGGCAGGAAAATTCTGTAAAGCAATTATCCTTCAATAAAAAAAAATAAAAATAATAAAAGTAGTCATGAATCCTCATCAAATGGGTTCAAAACAAAACATGAACTGGCTGAAATGCATGCAGCAACTGACAAACCTGAAAGGAATAGGAACACTAATGACCTCCCAACCTTTGATATGGACAAAAGGATATACAAAGCAGAATAATATAGTTTTGACCAAAAGGCAAGCTTAAACTTAAAAAAAAAAAAAAAACTGAACTGGTTGTTGGGTAACAAGAAAATTAAAAACTCAAGATTAAAACCCCAGCTATTTACTTTTTTATTCTTTCTGTTGGAGGATAATTGCTTTACAATATGTATTGATTTCTGCTGTACAACAATGCAAATTGGTTAAATAATAATAATATGGTTTATCTTTTTATTCATATCATTTACTATTATAAGGAGAAGGCAATGGTACCCCACTCCAGTACTCTTGCCTGGAGAATGGTAGGCTGCAGTCCATGGGGTCGCTAAGAGTCGGACACGACTGAGCGACTTCACTTTCACTTTTCCTTTCATGCATTGGAGAAGGAAATGGCAACCCATGCCAGTGTTCTTGCCTGGAGAATTCCAGGGACAGAGGAGCTTGGTGGGCTGCCATCTCTGGGGTTGCACAGAGTCAGACACTATTATAAACCATTTGTCCCTTTTTTTCTGAAACTTGGGTCATGACATTCTTGTACAGCATTTCTGATTGTATTTTCTTTCTCTTGAAAAAGAAAAAAAGAAACTTGTGCCTACATCATATCTTTAAAATTTCCCACTTTCTTTCTCATACAAATTGTAATGGCACTCACTTTAGTGTGTAATGGAATCATCACAGGACTTTCTGTTCTAATTGCCTTCAGTTGTATTTCAGGCTAGCAGTATAGCTCTCAACATACGGTTTCTTTTTATGGCATTACTGTTTTAGGCTCACTGTTTCTTTGACATCATTTTTTTAAGATTCATTTTTCATTTTTCTGGAGTATAACCTCAAGCAACATTTCAGAAACTTTATGGGAGATAAACATTTTAAATCATTGCATACTGAAAAGCCCCTCTATTTTTCTTTTAGAGTGGGTTGCTAATTTAGAAATGTATAGAGTTCTACCAAATTACTTTCTTTTAAACACTGAAGATTTTTTTGACAACAAATAAGATCTGATTTTTCATTCACATGTAGGTAAACCCTTTTTCCTTCTTTTTTTAAAACACATTTCAGACCTCCTTTTATCCTTGGTGATTTAAAATTTCAAGATAGGTCAATGGGTAGGTTGAATTCCAAATTTGAGGTTATAAGAACAGATTTAGAAATCAAATACCAGCAGCCACAGAATTCATCAGAATTTAAGGTTCTCGGAACATAAAACATTTAATTTGTTAACATATGTTTGTTTATTTCAACAAAGAGAATTGAAAACCTATCACATCCTGGGGACTACTTGAGGAACTTGGGATATAAGAGTGAAATAAAAACAGTTAAAAATCTATACCTTTCCTGTTCTAGTTTATATTCTAATAGAGAGAGGCAGACAATAAACAATAAATACAAGCAAAAAATAAGCAACTGTATATAATATATAAACATATAAAAAGTAAGCTGATAAATACTATAGAGAATAATGGGCAAAATATAAGGGATTGAGGATATCAAAAATCTGCAATGGCATGGATTGAAATTTCAGATACAGAGATTAGCACTACTTTACTGAAATGGAAATCTTTGAGCAAAGACTTGAAGAAGGCAAGGGATGCATCTAAAAAAAGAGCATCACAGGCAGAAGGAAGTGCTGTTGCCAGTAAAATACCTGGCATATTTGAGAAACAGCATAGAGGTCAGAATGACTAGACAAGAGTGAGTAGGAAAGAAAATAATAGGAGATAATATACCTGGTGAATATATATGTGGAAAAAGCAAAATATATGTGGGGAAAGCAAATTATGTACAGCCTTTTTAAGCCTTGAAAGGTATTTAGAATGATATGATCTAGATTATGTTTTTAAAGAGTCAATGATCAATCAGTTATAGACAGATAGACATCATATATATTATATATGCACACTTTCATCTTTTAAAAAAACATTTTATATTGGAGTAGAGACAATTAACAACGTTGTGATAGTGTCAGGTGGACAGTTAAGGGACCCATCCATATAAATGTATCCATTCTCCCCCAAACTCCTCTGCCACCCAGGCTGCCACATAACATTGAGCAGAATTCCATGTGCTATACAGTAGGATCTTGTCGGTTATCCATTTTAAATACAGCAGAGATGTCGATCCCAAACTCCCTAACTATCTCTTTACCATTCTTTTCCACTGGCAATCATAAGTTCTTTCTGTTTTTGTAAATAAGTTCACTGTATTATTTCTTTTTCAGTTCAGTTCAGTTCAGTTGCTCAGTCATGTCCAACTATTTGCGACCCCATGAACTGCAGCACGTCAGGCCTCCCTGTCCATCACCAACTCCCAGGGTTCACTCAGACTCACGTTCATCGAGTCAGTGATGCCATCCAGCCATCTCATCCTCTGTGGTCCCCTTCTTCTCTTGCCCCCAATCCCTCCCAGCATCAGAGTCTTTTCCAATGAGTCAACTCTTCACATGAGGTGGCCAAAGTACTGGAGTTTCAGCTTTAGCATCATTCCTTCCAAAGAAATCCCAGGGCTGATCTCCTTCAGAATGGACTGGTTGGATCTCCTTGCAGTCCAAGGGACTCTCAAGAGTCTTCTCCAACACCACAGTTCAAAAGCATCAATTCTTCGGCGCTCAGCCTTCTTCACAGTCCAGCTCTCACATCCATACATGACNCAAAGAGGAAGGGACCAGGAAGCCCAGCTCCACCCAAGAGTGACAGTCATGATGTGAGAGGAACCTCAGGGTTCTCCCACCCCGCCTCCCAACCCTCTTTCCATGGGGAACGACCAGGTACACATGGGACCCGCATTCCCATGGCCGCCTGGGGTACCTGCTGTGCCCAGTGCATCCCCAGGAGTGAGGGCCACCCTGCACCTTGGTGTGGGCTTTCAAGGCCATTACCAGTGGCCACTGATAGATGGCCTGGTTCTTGATAGACCTAGGCCCCAAGTGCAAGCACCTGTCCATACAGGGGGCGCACAGGTGGGCAAGGCTGTGTGGTTTCTCTGCATATGTGTGTATGTGTGTCTGTGCCCATGGCAGATGACAAGTCTCAGGGGAGACACAACTGTGGACCAGTCCTCCTCCCCTCTGGGGACTCTCAGCCCGTAGGGAAGATGGACGGACAAATAAAATATCAGAGATTTGACAGCAGGGGGTGGGGTGAGGACTGCTTGACCTCCATGGCACTCTGCTTGACCAGGGAGGTCGAGAGGGGACATGGGACACATTTAAAGGGGGTTGGGGAGAGAGCCAGGTGTGGTCTGCTGGGGTAACATGTGCAAAGACCCCAGTGTGAGAACAGAGCTCTTTGTACTTACCCATCCCAGGTCACCTTTTGTGTTAAAACTTTGTCTCAGAAATAACAAAATCCTCATAGTAGCTAAAAGCAAACAACCCAAATATCTATAAACTGGTGGATGGACAGAATGTCACCCTTCCACAGATTGGAATATTACTCAGCCCTGAAAAGGAGAAGAAGCCCTGACACTCGCTACCATATGGATGGTCCCTGAGAACACTATGCTCAGTGACAGAAGCAAACACAGAAGGACACACAGGGTGTGATACCACTGATGGGAAATATCCAGGCCAATTCACAGACACAGAGTGGGTTCCTGGTTGTCAGGGGCTGGGGCAGGAGTGGGGTTATTTTGGGGGTGATGGAATATTCTGGAATCAGATAGTAGTGATGGTTGCTCAACCCTGTAAATGAATAGAAATTGTGGAATTGTACTTGAAACGGATGGCTTGTGTGGTATGTCAATTATATCTCAATAAATTTTTTAGTAACAAAATCAAAATGAGCTGCTATGATTCTGCCCCACAATCCTCACATTTAACCCTCTCTCACCAGTTCCCTCCAGCCCTGGGGTGTTTGGGTGAGGGGTCTCGAGAAGGGTGGGCAAAGGAAGCCTCGGAGTGCAGGGGTCCCTTGGCTCTCCCTCCATGGAACTCTGCACAGTGGCCACCCTGCGTCCCCCGATGCTGGGCAGGGTGGGTGGGGTGCACACAGGGGTCTTTGTGTCACTTGCTGGCCTCATTAAGAGGCAGCCCCCGTCGCCGGACCCAGCACGGCCGAATTAATTAGCCCAGAGCCTTTCCTCTCCACTCATTGTGCTGGGGATGCTCAGTCCTAAGGCCCCCTCCCTCAGTCCCACTCTGTGCCTCTCCTGGGCCAGGCTGGAGTGAAGGCCCCTGGGACTCCAGAACCCTCTGATACATGCTGCCAGGAAGCCGGGAGGGGATTCGAGATGACAGACAAACCTCCACGCTGGCCTGGAGTCACTGGGGACACTGAGTCACACTTTGGCAGAGCTTGGCCACCAAGATGACATGGAACTTTTTTTTGTTTGTTTTATTGTTTGGCTGCACCAGGTCTTGGTTGTGGCATGAGAGACCTTCAGTCTTCACTGTGGCACTCAGGATTTTTAGCTGTGGCTTGTCAGATCTAGTTCTCTGATCAGGATCGAACCTGAGCCCCCTACACTGGGAGCTCAGAGTCTTAGGCAGTGGACCACCACACATAGAACTTGGTAGGATCCTAAGAGACCTGTCGTGGAACCTGGGGACTGGCCCCCAGCATGGATGAAGGGTACAGGAAATGACTGGCCCTGGGGCCTGGGGGTTCCAACCTACTCAGGTGCATCAGGTGGTGGACACTTAATAAGCCCCTGCTGGGTACTCAAAGGCAGCCCCGTCACTTCCTGGCCTCCCCAGAGCTGCCCCGGGGAGAAAGGGCTTGTTTCCATTTCCCAGAGAGGTGAAAAAAAGCACAGTACCCCACAAATGCTCATGCCAGGGCCCTGCGCCCCAACGACATACCAGAAGCAAAGATTCGCCATCAGCCCAATGGTCTGCAGACACCACTCCCCAGCAGATCCCAGACCCAACCCCAAATCATGAGCTCAAAGCACCTCTCCAACAAGGACTGGCAGACCCCAAATACAAATACACACCCTGGATGCTTACGCTCATTTTATTATAAAAAAATACAGAATCCAAAGTTGATTGTGACGGACTGGGGGAGGCCCCGTCGCCAGCTCCAGGCGTGGCAAGGCCGCCTGCCCACGACCCCTACAAAACCCCCCCACCGCCGGCGTGCCTGAGCCGGCTCCCAGCGGCCACGCACCATATATATTTATATATAATATATATAAAACACAGATCAGGAAAGGCGGGTAGAAATATGAAATCTGTATAAATGAGCTGTTTACTTCATTAAAATGTCTTCCAGAAGGGGTTTCTCTTTTGGGTGGTGATGTTCAACGCCCCCCTCCCCTTAGTTTTGTTTTGTCCTGTTTTCCTTATTTCTTACAAACATTAGTCATAGAGGAGAGGAAAGGGGGTCTGACAGACAAAGGAGCTTATTGCGAAGTGCAGCTTCTACGCTAAAAAGTCTACCCCAACCCCCCGCCAAAATAAAAGACCCTCCTCCCCACATGAAGGGGTGAGAAAGAAAAGCAACATTCCAGTCCATCCTCAGGAATACAGTAAAAATAAATCACAGTATATACTTGCTGGCTCTATTTACAGAAATGTAACGTCTTCTCTGCCTCTGGGGCGATTGTGCGAGGCTGAGGGGACGAGGGGGCCTAAGACATCACTAAGATATTAGGATGCTATGATTCCCAGGACCAGGGCTCCATGGTGACCTCCAGTGAAACCCAGTGGTTTCTGCTGTGGGAGTCAATGACCGGGAGGGAGGAGGGAAGAGGTGCGTTGACGGGGGTCTGAGGGCCCATGGACCAGAGTCAGGGGATCTCACTACCTGCCTGCCCCTTCTGCCTCAGGCCCGCCTGTCCCAGGGCACCTGGAGGTCCACTCCATGGTCACCTCCAGCCAGGACCAACAAGTGGAATGACCAGGCCAGGTTCCCCTTCTCCCAGTGGGCTGGGAACCCCTGCTCCATCCATCCATTCTGTTTCCTTCCCAAAGTCACAGGCGACAGCAAGGAATAAATTAAATTAGAAACTCAAGTCTTTCCGATCCAACCATGAAAAATACACTAAAAACAAAACAAAACAAAAGTCCAACATTGCCAAGAGGTCCCCTGGTTCACCAGGGCCTCCAGACAAGATGGCCATGAGCTGGACGGACAACCAGCCTCTCGGGACAGGTTGGGCGCCTCGGCTGCTCCTGCCCCAGCCAGCCTGGGACGTGTGGACAGCCCCACCTCACAGAGCAGCACCAGTGGCGGGAGGAGCGGCATCTCTATTTGGTCTCAGAGGCGGGCCATCGAGGTGGAGCCAGTGTCCTGTGGCGGGCTAGGAGCCCAGGAGGGTCCACAGCACGGGGACAGTGCTGAGGAAGAGCTGGCAGCTGCCCAGGCCACTGCAGGAGTTATTGCTGGTGAAGATGGGCTCGGGGGCCTCATACAGGGTCTCGTCTGTAGGGGGACAAAGAGACAGGGTGGTCAGTGGCTGACCCACCCACCCCCACCCTGCTTCCCAGACCTCAAGACCCAATGTTAAACAGCTGTTTCAGGACTTCCCTGGCAGTGGTTAGGACTCCAGGTGTTCACTGCAGAGGGCACGGGTTTGATCCTTGACTGGGGAACTAAGATTGCACATGGTGCACAGTCAGCCAAAAACAAAATAAAATCAAACAGCAAAAATTAAAAAACAGTGTAACCAGATGATTGACCTGAGATCATGACTCTGCTCTAAGGGATCTATGTCCCTGTACCTCTGGGGCAACACCTCCAATACAGAGTGTGGCAACCAGCAGGAGCCCAGTAAATGTGCTTGGAGCTGGGTGAAATGGTGAGGGCATGGGAATCCCCCTTCCCTCTGAGTATCACGATGTTTCAAGAGCTCAGAACATGGGTATTCTAGAGAACTTTCCTGAAGTTCCCTCTGGGTAAAGAGGGCTTCAGCCTCAGGGAGGCCCAGCAGCAGACTTCAACCTTCATTCTTTCTTAAATTTATTTGTTTTTGGTTGCACTGGGTCTTCACTACTGCACACAGGCTTTCTCTGGTTGCAGCAGGCGGGGGATATTCTTCATTGTGTTGTGTAGGCTTCTCATTTTGGCTCCTTCTCTTCTTGCTGCCGAGCACGGGCTCTAGGGACACAGGCTTCAGTAGTTGTGGTACATAGGCTTAGTTGCTCTGCAGCATGTGGGATCTTCCCAGACTAGGGATCCAACCCACGCCCTCTGCACTGGCAGGAGGATTCTTAACCACTAGCCCACCAGGGAAGCCCCAAAACTTCATTCTTGAAGGTTTGATATGGCCCCATTTGCAAGGCCTGTCCCAGCCATTGGTGAGGTTGTGGGACTCCCTAGGGTATGCTGTGACCACTCAGTCGGTTCTGTGAGTTGAGGACCCCATTGACCCCCAAACACTTACTGGTTGGCCTCACATAAACCTTCAGTCGCAGGCAGGGTCGGTCCACAGCATTGGGCGGTGTGGCAGCTAGAAGAGAGGGGTTGGGGATTAGTAGGGCAGGGGACTCTTGGTGCCTGGGATCTCTTGGGACTGCATCTCCTTCCCCATGCCCGTGACTCAAGCCTGACCCCAAGTAGGGGAATCCACACATAAAACTCCTCATCATACATCAGAGGCCTAGACATAATGCCCATGAGTTCCCAGAAGTCTTCTTGCATGCTCCCTTTGCCCCTCACTTTGCTGACTCCTAACCCCAGAGATGGGGGTGGGTGTCTATGTCTGACTCCATTTTACCCCAGGTCAGCACAGGGCAAGGTTCAAAGGTAATGAATAAAAATGTGTGTTTTCAATAAGCAAATAAAGGGAATCTCCTGGCGGTCCAGGGGTTCGATCCTTCATCAGAGAACTAAGATCCCACATGCCACACAGTGCAGCCAAAACCAAAACAAACAAAATCAAATAGCAAAAAAACCCACAAACAAATGATTGACCTGAGATCAAATCCCTGCTGTCAGTCACCCCCTATCTAGGCCTCATGTGGCCCAAGTAGGTGCTTTGGTGTTCATACACACTCAGTCGTGTCCCACTCTTTGTGATCCCATCAACTGTGGCCCACCAGGCTCCTCTGTCCATGGGATTTTCCAGGCAGGGATACTGGAATGGGTTGTCATGCCCTCTTCCAGGGGACCTTCCTGACTCAGGGATCGAACCCACATCTCTTGCGTCTCCTGTATTGGCAGTCAGATTTATTATCACTGTGTCACCAGGGAAACCCCAACTGGGTGACTGCCTGAGCCCACTAGGCCTGGGAAGGAAGCAGCATCCGGCCTCCCTTGGATAGTGACCCACAAGGCCTGGGGTCACGTGGAGATTGAAGTGCATTGAGTCCTCACACCTAAAATTCCACCATAGGGCTCCCTGCTTCTTGGTCCACTTGGGGGACAGGGGAGGTCCAAGAGCACTGGCCATGAGTCAGGAAAGAGGGGCTTGGGGGCCAGGATAGGGACAGGGAGGGAGGCCTGGGGCTCCGTGGGTGGCGGGTTTCACACAGGTGAACAGGCGCAGGCACCCACATGGCTGCGGCAGGGCCCGTCCCCGCCTGTGTTCTTGGCTGGTCCTCTTTGTGGCCGTCACCTCTGCCTGCCCCCAAGAAGTCCACCTCTGCCTGCCCCCAAGAAGTCCCTCATGCTGGGAGATGAAGATAAAAAGCACGTAATAAAAATAACATTCGTCACAGAGATGGGACGAATAATTACAATAATTATCTTTATGAAACTCCCATCTCGGAAAGAAAAATGTAATTTTTCTTACATTACAGGGACTTAATTTAAACACCTTCTTCCCCTCCCCCACCCTCTTCTTCCCTGAATTAAAAGGAAAAAATCCAAATAGAGCAGAGAAAGGAGGAAATGGAGCCTCGTAGAGTTTAATTTGACTCAGCAGGAACTAGGGTGGTGAAGCACTGGGTCCCTCCCAGAAGCCCGGGGCGGGGGTTGGGTTGGGGAGTAGGCCCCCTTCCCCACCTGCTCCCCATCAGCCTCCAGGACGCTGAGAAATGGGGCCGCACAACCCCTCAGAGCCACCGCCTTGGGCCCAGGTGGGTTTCCTGGGCCCCCATCTTGGCAGGGGCTATGGGGGACCCTCCTGTTCTCAGATTCTCAGAGACTAAGGGCTGCTGAGGCCTGGCTACTGGGAACTTGAACCCTGGGCACACTCTGCCAGGCCAGGCCCTACCCTTGGCACTTGGTGGGGAGGAGGAAGAAGGGGCCCCTCGGGAAGCCCTAACCCCAGCAGAGGCGGGGACAGTTTACCTGCCCGCCCCCCAGGTAAATGAATGCCCAGCGGACCTGGACCAAGGCTGCCTCCGACCTTGAAACGCCTCCACACTCCTCTGGGAATCTGGGGTCTTCGGTGCGAGGGGGAGAGACGGCGGGTGGTAGGCTTGGAAGATGCCTGCCCGGTTCACGGTGTGTCCTCCACCCCTCCTCCCCGACCGGAGTAGGCAGGCCTAGTTTCTGGCTTCAGTGCAACATGGGGTGGGCCCCTCTGGTCTCAGGGTAAGACGAATTGACCGCGGGGCCACTGGCCGCTGAGCCTAGAGGCTGACCCGCAGGCCGAGAGGGNGTTTTCTGAATGTTGAGCTTTAATCCAACTTTTTCACTCTCCTCTTTCACTTTCATCAAGAGGCTTTTTTAGCTCCTCTTCACTTTCTGTCATAAGCATGGTATGTCATATGATATTTCTTCTTCTCTGTCTGACTTACTTCACTCAGTATGATAGTCTCTAGGTCCATCCATATTGCTGCAAATAGCATTATTTCATTCTTTTTAAAGGCTGAGTAATATTTCATTGTATTTATGTACCACATCTTCTCTATCCAGTCCCCTGTCAATGGACATTTAAGTTGCTTCCATGTCTTGGCTATTGTAAATGGTACTGCGTATATCTCCAAGAGTGGGATTGCAGAGTCATATCATAGCTCTGTTTTAAGTTTTTTAAGGAACCTTCATACTATTCTCCATAGTGGCTATACCAAGTTACATTTCCACCAATAGTGTATGAGGGTTCCCTTCTCTCCACACCTTCTCCAGCATTTATTGTTTGTGGATTTTTTTTGTGATAGCCATTTTGACCTTCATGCACACCACAATCTTTCTCATAAGAATATACTTCCAATTAATTGTTTTTTGTCTTTTAGAGTAACCTTCTTTTCTTAATATGAATAAAAACCTCTACAAGCATTCCATGAGCCTCCAGTAGATATATGGCACTATCCATGGTGCTGAAGATACTGAGGAAAGTTGAAATAGTTGCTTTTTTCATGGAGAAAATCAAGAAATAATAAACTAGTAAGTAAGCGATAAAACAATCAGTATACCATTGACTGTTAGGGGGAAGTATAAGACACAGATGAGTTGTAGAATGGCTTGATGGCCACTTAGCAATCAAGCTAAGACCTAGGAAGCTATATATAAGATGGTCAAGGGGAGAGCTGAGGGAAAACAAGAAAAATAACTTGCTCTGGTCAAAAACCAAAAACCATAGTGTAGTAAATCATACTGGTTACCAGGAAACTATAGAGACTTAAGTAGGGGGTCACGTCNCCCAGCACGGGGTTGTGTTACCTCAGCTGCCTCCCCCACCCCATTGTGTTAGGCGTCTAGCCCGGCCCTGGTGAGAGCAGGACCTTAAAACCAAAGGGCAAGAAAGCACAAATCTTGTGGTTAAAAGCAAAGGCTGGGGTGGGGGGGGGGGGGCACAGTTTGAAGGAGTATGATAGTAAAAAGAGATGGTGTGGACAGATTGAGTTCAGAATAGGACTGGAAACAACTAAGGGGAAATATAAGGTTTCCTTGAGTTAGTCATGCAGGCCTATTAGTCTCTGTCTTGCTAGAGAGAAGATGGTTTTCAAGTCTATGAAATCTTTAAACATTTATTTGGTAAAAATCTTTGTTTAAGGCATAGTTTGAAGTTTCATGGAGTTGCCTTTAATGAGGGCTTAAAGCTCCCTAGAAAAACTTCAGACATAGCAGGATTTTTAAATAAAGCAACTTTTTTTTCCTTGCCTCTAAAACTGGGACACAATGCCCTAGGTTTGCTTGCCAGGTCAGTGGCAAAGTAAAAGGTGAAAGTTGAGAGCAGCCTAATGAAAAAAATACAGGATCAAAGCAGAGCACAGCCAGACTCAACTTATCCAACATCACTGAGAAACAAGCGTTCTGTGTAAGTGATCTCTCCAGCTATCAATGAACTACTCAAACAAAACTTCTCAAAGAAAGCAGCCCTACTTAGATTAGACTTATTTGACTGTTTTATTAAACAGGGCATGGATTTTAGAGCCAAACTGGTGTAAATGTGAATCCCAGATGTTTACTAGGTAGCCATGAGCCAAGGCACTTGACTTTCCTAAACCTCCATTTCTTCACTTACAAAGAAAATAATGTATCTACCTCATGTGCTTGTTCTAAGAATTCATTGAGTTAATTTGTAAAGAAACTTTACATAAAATGTCAATACTGTCCAGTAGTCAATAGCTATTTTGTAATGTCTTCTCTGTAAAGTCACTGTCAAGTTGTACAGGTAATATAAATTATGTGGGCAGAAAATGATTCATTTGAGTAATCTTTCTTTAACAGCTGGTATGCTAAAGAAAATCACAGAAAAGGCTCCTATTGCTTTCTCAGTTGGAAAAATTTACATCCTAATAAGTACAAAGATTGTCTTAAACTTCCCTGGTGGTGCAGTAGATAAGAATCTGTCTGCCCAGGCTAGACTCCTGGTCTGGGAAGATTCCACATTTTGCAGAGCAACTAAGCCCAGGCAGCACAACTACTGAGCCTGTGTTCTAGAGCCCACGAGCAGCAACTACAGAGACTGTATACTACACAGACTCTAAAGCCTGTGCTCCACAACAAGAGAAGCCAACAGAATAAGAAACCCGCACACCACAAAGAAAAGCAGCCCCCACTTGCCACAACTAGACAAAGCCTGTGTTGTCAGTGACTCCATATTAATAGTTTAACAAAGTAAATGAATGACTGACTCCTTGGAGAAAAGAGATGCTGAGTTTGTAAGATTTTCCACTGTGGAGCTCTCTAACTCCTTTCTTTTCACTATCTCATGTGTTTGACTTACAATAAAAAGTGATCATCAAATACTGACATGATCAATAATCAGAGAGGCGGCAGAAGTAAGATGGGGAGAGGAACAGAGTTGTAAGTTGAGTACAAGGAATGCACGACTTGCTCTGCTGGATAGTTTTAATCCTTCCACCAATCCTCAGATGGTAAAGAATCTGCCAGCAATGCAGGAAACTTGGGTTTGATCCTGGGTTGGGAAGACCTTATGGAGAAGGGAAGGGCAACCCACTCCAGTGGTCTTGCCTGGAGAATTCTATGGACAGAGGAGCCTGATAAGCTACAGTCCATGAAGCCACAGAGTCACACAACTGAGTGACTAACACTTTCACTTTCCAGCTCTCAAGGAAGATGCTTTTCCCCCTCTTGCAGATGAAGAAACTGTTGCATATAGGAGTTATGTAATGTGTCCCAAGTCACACAACTATGAAGAGGCAGAAGAATTCGGACCCAAGTCTGTCTGACTCCAAAGTCCAGGTGACTTCCGCCACATCAGGAGAAAAGAAACACCCATCCCAGGCTGTTTGACAGAAGGACAGCCAGCAGCCTCAAGGATGGGAGCGATGAAAAGAAAGTGAATGTTGCCTAAATAATGACCTCATGCGAGCTTAGTTTTCACTTTGTCACATGTTACTTCCCATGTACATTGTGTAGTCTAGCCAGCATCGTCCGCCTCTGCCCTTCCCCTGGCCTCTGCTGCTTGGAGTTCTAAGGGCTCTGGCTGTGGTCCTCTTTACAGGGCTCCTTCAGTGCCCAGGACCTGGAGTATTGCCCTCTCTTTCCTCTCACACTCAGTCTTGTCAAAGGCTATTTACTTCATATTTTTATTTCGAATTGTTTTTCTTCTTGGCCATTCCAACACGAAACCACTCAACTCTGGCTCACAAACTTTCAGTGGGAACAGAGAAGCACCTTTTCACAGAATACAGAAATGATGGCAACTTTTCAAAAGGAAATTCTCAGAGAAAGAACCATGTAAAGGCCCCAAAAGAGCAAAGGATGTTTTCCTTTGTCAAAAATCCTTAAACGTTGATTTATGATGTGCTAGAAGGTAGAGTCACCTGGGACTTTTGAAATATCTTAAGGTATTTAGTGTGTGTGAAAACCCTGTCTCTCTCCATGAAAATTCTGAGACACATGACTACTCAACTTTCTCCTACATGCATTTTTCTGGAACTATACCTTTTTTTTCTTACTATCCTTTTTCTCATTTAAAAACTATCCAGGGCTCATTGAAAGGAAATTTAACTAGTGAAAAGCTAGCTGGGTTTCTCTTAGACTCCTAAATCACAGCCATATCCAACAAACATTCTTAGTCACAAATCCATGTCAAGGGAGAAAAAAAATAAATAAAGCAAGAATTTAATAACTTTAGAATTTATATAGATAAACCAATCTAAAACAATTCTATTCTCTGTTAGAGAAAATACTGAAAGCAATAACACTGAAATATCTGCTAATAAGATCTTATATTTGAATCATTGCTTTTAATTTTCCAAAACACTTTTATACCCATTATATAATTTTATGTCCAAAACTATAGAATAAAGGGAAAGTAACAGTATTCCTATTTCACAAGTTAGAAACGTGAGGCATAGGGATCTTATGTAATGCCCTGAAATTCACATGGCTGGTTAGTGACAGAGCTAGTCTAGATAATTTATTATAACTTCTGAAATTATTTTCTCTCTTAGTTTGTTATTCCTATCAATTTTTTTTCTATTTATATAAAAGGAATCATTATGCATCCATTCAATAAATATGTGTCAGGCACCGATTATTTGATAGGGGCGTCTGGGAGGCAAAGACATATTGGTGAAGACAAATAATATCTCCACTCACATGAAGCATCCTTTCTGGTGGAGAAAGAAAAACAAAACAAAGTAAATTGAAAAATCAGGGACTTCTCTGGTGGTCCCGTGGTGAAGACTCCACGCTTCCACTGCAGGGAACATGGGAATGGCAACCCACTCCAGTACTCTTGCCTGGAGAATCCCACGGATGGAGGAGCCAGGCAGGTTACAGTCCATAGGGTTGCAAAGAGTCAGACACAACTGAAGCAACTAATCACGCACGCACACAATGTCCCTCACTAGCCTCAGCTTGTCGGCTACGTGCCTCTGCTCTTCTGCCTTCCTGTCCCTCAATGCAAAAGCCGTTTACTCCAATCATCATTTCCCAGCTTATGGCACCTTCCTCCAGGAGTTGGCCAAGCTCTGAATTCAGACCTTGTCTGCAATGCTTTGGGATTTCCATGAAACTCAAACAGATCTCTATATTCATGTCCTTTCAGAGCCTCCTATGGTACTTTTTTCATATTAAGGCTCAGCAAAAATGCTTTCAAGAGCACATGAATGAAAGGACAGGAGAGCATAATACATAGTTTCCAGCAGAAATCAACAGCTACTAAAAATATTCCATATGAAACACCCTGAATGAAGTGTTTCTAGTCTCAGTAGAAGTCTTTGTGGAACACATAGGCTTTGGCTGTGAGGTCTCCTGGGGACACTTCCCGAAATGAAAGGTATTTTTCTTTCAGAAAAGGACATTGCTTAAATTATGTGCTGCAGCTAATACTTAGATCTCTCAGATAGATATATGCTGAGGCCTACAAAATGCTGTATTCACATAACCATTGATGCAAGAAGACTCAAGAGGAAATCTTTAATGCCAACATGGTTGAAAAACTGCCAATACTTCAGTGATTGTCAGTGGCTGGTGAAGGTCACCAGGTGTTGAGAACCCACAAAGGGAAAAAGAGTGGAAATTTCTATCACAAACACATAACAGATCCGTAGAGAGTTTACAATGTCAGGCTTGTTCATCTCCTAATGATGCCCCTGGTTTTCATACTGGACAAAAGGAGCTTTTGACTAGTGTGATTATAGTCACCAGATCCTCATTTCTATGTCTGTAATCCATTTATTTCCCTAGTTTATGTGCTTTCTAAGTCTCCACAGTGGCTATTTCAAGGCTTAATCCACTCTCATTATATCATCTACCTGCTTGACTCTCAGCACACATCTTTCAATTTACTGAGAAAACAGGAGTGTTTAGGCAGGAATTCTCTTAACTGTGTGCTGTGTCACTTGTGGTTAGTCCTCACCATTCCACCCTTTCCTTCTTATTCCTGTTGCAAGAGTTGCTCTGTTTCCCATCTGCAGCTCACCCCTCCACCTGTACTCTAGATCTCATCCCCTCTTTTAGAGAATGAAAGAAAGTGAAAGTGTGAAAGTGTTGATTGCTCAGTCATGTCTGACTCTCTGCAACCCCATGGACAGTAGCCTGCCAGGCTCCTCTGTCCACTGAATTCTCCAGGCAAGAATACTAGAGTGGGTTGCCATTTCCTCCTCCAGGGGATATTCCCAACCTAGGGATCAATCCCGGGTCTCCTGTATTACAGGCAGATTCTTTACCAACTCAGTTACCACAGAAGATGCTACATACACCAAATATCCCTAAATCTCTCCTTCTGTTGGTTTCTACTTATCAATGTGGGCAAAACACGTTCAGTATTCCTACATAGAGGAGGTAAGCACAAAAACAAAACCTTCAGGCCTCTCTTTGCAAGACAGGAAATTGCCAATGTTAAGTATTGCCCCGGGTCTAATTTTTTTCTATGCTGCACATTTTCTTTGCATAAATTCAAGCAATCTTGATGCTTCCATTATACCCCATTTGCTGATGACACCTAAGTCTGTCTAATCTCCAATACAGGCCTCTTTTCTGACCTTCAGACTTGTGTGTCCATCTCCTTCCTAGACACGGTTGTACCACATGGATATGCCGCTACCACACGTACAAAACTGAACTTAGCATCTCCTCTCACCACCACCCCAATTTCCCATCAAACTGGCTACTTCACCACTTCTTTCATTAAATGGCACCACACTCACTCTTACCACGTGAGCAAGGAAACTGGGATCATCTTAAACTTTTTTTCCTCTTTCCTTACTAACCCTGCCACCATGTGTCATCACCAGATCTTTTTGATTCCACTCCTTAGGGTAATACAGTATGGTACACCAAGCAGAATCTGCCATAGGGCTCCATCATCAAATAGGTTAATATTTATGCAAAGAACATGTAAGACCATACCCAATAAGTGGGACATATAAAGAGTGATAAAGCAGACCTGCCTAACAAGACAGCAAAGGTTTGGTCTGGAGTCTGAGAAAAAATTTTAACAGATGGAAATAGGGATCTTTCCCAAAAAATAAAGAGCATTGGAAGTTTAAATATCTGGTCAAATAGAAAGACTGCTGCTGCTACTGCTAAGTCACTTCAGTCGTGTCCGACTCTGTGAGACCCCATAGACGGCAGCCCACAAGGTTCTCCCATCCCTGGGATTATCCAGGCAAGAACACTGGAGTGGGGTGCCATTTCCTGTTAATTTCTTTAAAATACATACAAGTCCTTAAAATAAGACAGTATCTTATTAGTTTTACATCATCTCAATATCATCATTTTAGTAACTTTTTAAAAAAATTTAGTGACAATTTTGTAGATTATATCCCCTTGTTTTATATTCTTAATATCATTTAATATCATTTTGATATTATCTTGTTGGCTTATAATACATGTAGTTTTAATACATATTACAACAATAGCATAAAAAACATGGTGCATCCACAATGGCTATCTGGCTTCATTTTGAATGCCTGAACCACAGCTATCCCATTTTGATTTTTAAATGTATTCTTTTCTTTAATGATTAAAGCAGATGTACAATGAACACTTGACAGGTCATAACATAGGTTGTTCTAGTTAGTATAAAGTTTAAGGTAAATTATATACAAGCCAGGATGACTTCCCCATACTTCAATATGTGAAAATTTCTTCCATTAGTAAATAATGTTTCACTGAATATGAGTACACATATCTTTCAATTAGGATTTTTATGTTCTTTGGATAAATATTCAGAACTAGAATTGCTAGATCATAAAGCAGTTCTAGTATTTTTTTTTCCTGAGGTCACCATATTGTTTTCAATAGTGGTTGCACCAATGTACTTTTTTCATCAGAAATTGAACTCTATTTTTTGCTTTTTTAATGTTATTGAAGTATAATTGATTTACAACATTGTGTTACTTTCTGCTGTACAGAAAAGTGAATCACTATATATAGATAGCTGTTCTTTAGATTCTTTTCCCCAAATGGGTTATTACAGAGTCTTGAGTAGAGTTCTCTGTGCTATACAGTAGGTCCTTTATAGTTACCTATTTTACATATTAGTGTGAATATGTCAATCCCAATTTTCTATTTAAATTCCCACCAATAGTGTATGAGGCTTCCCTTTTCGCCACATCTTCTCCAACTCTTGCTAATTCTTCTCTTTTTGATAATAGCCATTCTAACCAATGTGAGGTGATATCTCATCATAGTTTTGACTTGTATTTCCATAATAATTAGTGGTGTTGAACATCTTTTCATGTGCCTGTTGACCATCTATATTTCTTCTTTGAAAAAAATTTCCATTCAGCTCTTCGGCCAATTTTTAACTGGATTTGACAATTTTTCATTGGATTATTTGGTTTTTTTGTTGCATTGTATTCATTCCTTATATCTTTTGGATATTAATTCCTTATCAGATATATTATTTTCAAACATATTTTCCCATTTATCAGGTTGCTTGTTCATTTTGATGATGATTTCTTATGACATGCAGAGGCTTTTTAGTTTGATGTACTCCCATTTGTTTGTTTTTTGTTTTGTTTCCCCCTCCTTTGGAGTCAGATCCACAAAAACATTGCTAAGACTGATGCTAATGAAGTTACCACCTACACTTTACATTCAAGTCTTTAAACCACTTTGACTTAATGTTTCTGTGTGGAGTAAGATGGTAGTTTCATTCTTTTCCATGTGATTGTCCAGTTTTCCCCAGCATCATTTATTGAAGAGATTATCCTTTCTCCATCACATATTTTTTGCTCCTTCATCATAAATTAATTGTTCATATATATGTGGGTTTATTTCTGATCTCTCCATTCTATTTCTTTGATATGTGGGTCTGTTTTTGTGCAAGTACCATACTGATTTAATTACTAAATCTTGGTAGTATAGTTTGAAATCAGGGAGCATGATACTACCAGTTTCATTCTTCTTTCTCAAGATTATTGTTGTTACTGGGAGTATTTTGTGTTTCCATACAGATTTTAGGAAATGTCTTCTAGTTCTGTAAAATATGCCATTGGAATTTGGATGGCAACTCCACTGAATCCATAGATTGTTTTGGGCAGTATGGCCTTTTTAAAAAAAAAAAAAAACTTTATTTCGCTTTACAATACTGTATTGGTTTTGCCATACATTGACATGAATCAGCCACGGGTGTACATGAGTTCCCAATCCTGAACACCCCTCCCACCTCCCACCCCATATCATCTCTCTGGATCATCCCCGTGCACCAGCCCCAAGCATCCTGTATCCTGTATCGAACATAGACTGGCAATTTGTTTCTTACCTGATAGTAGTATGGACATTTTAACAATATTAATTCTTCCAGCTCATGAACATGATATATCTTTTCATTTGTATCATCTTCAGCTTCTTCCATCAAGGTCTTACAGTTTTCCAAGTGTAGGTCTTTTATTTCCTTGGTTAGCTTTATTCCTAGGTTTTATTCTTTTTGATGTGATGGTAAATGGGATTTTCTTCTTAATTTTGCTTTCTGATAATTCAGTATTAGCCTATAGAATTGTCACTGATTTCTGTCATTTTGAATCATGCAACTTTGATGAAATATTTATTATTTCTAACAGATTTTAAGTGGTATCTTTAGGATTTTTCTACATATATATAGCATCATATCATTTGCAAATAATAACAATTTTACTTCTTTTCTGATTTGAATGTACTTCTTCTTTTTTTTTTTTTTTTTTTTTTGCCTAAACGCTCTACCTAAGACTTCCAATACTATGTTGAATAACAATGGTGATAGGGGGCATCCTTATCTTGTTCCTGATCTTAGAGGAAAAGCTTTCACTTTTCTGTACTGAGTATGATGCTAGCTGTGGCCTCGTCACATTTGGCTTTTGTTACACTGAGACATGTTCCCTCTATCCTGACTTTATTGAGACTTTTTTTTGGTCATAAATGGATGTTTAATTTTCTCAAATGCTTTTTCTGCATCTATTGAGATAATATTGTGATTTTTCACTCATTTTGTTAATATGGTGTATCATGCTGATTGATTTTTCAGATGTTGAACCATCCTTGCATTCCTGATATTAATCTTGATATATAATCTTTATAATCTATTGTTTAATTCAATTTTCTAATATTTTATTGAGGATTTCTGCATCTATGTTTATGAGAAATTTTAGCCTAAAACTTTCTTTTTTTGTGGTATTTTTGTCTGGTTTTGGTATCAGGGTAGTGCTGGCTTCCTAAAATGTATTTGAAAGTGTTCCCTCCTCTTCAATTTTGGGTGACTTTAAAAAGGATAGATGTTAATTCTTTAAATACCTAGAAGAATTCTCCAGTGAAACAGTCTGGCCCTGAAGTAGGAGATGCACAGCCAACGCCCTGTGGACCCAGATAAACTTCAGTTCTACAGTTAAGTATCCTTTGGCTCAAACTGGGCATCTTGCTAATGATAATTAAGCAACTGATTGTGCCTCTGTTTCCTATTGGCTCTAGGAAATCCAAATGCAAATTTATAGCCCAAATATAGCACCCCATGCTCTCATGATTATAAATTATGTTCATTTTTAAGTGTGATCATGGCTTTAATTTTTTATATATATTTTCCTGGCATTGTTTCCCTATTTCTTTATATCATCTATCACTGTTTTATGGCATGATTTTTTATTATTGCAGCTCTTCAGTAGTCCTCCTCTTACCTGGGAAATCTCATGGCCAGAGGAGCCCGGTAGGCTGCAGTCCATGGGGTTGCTAAGAGCTGGACACGACTGAGCGACTTCATTTTCACTTTTCACTTTCATGCATTGGAGAAGGAAATGGCAACTCCAGTGTTCTTGCCTGGAGAATCTCAGGGACAGAGGAGCCTGGTGGGCTTCCATCTACAGGTTGCACAGAGTTGGACACGACTGAAGCGACTTAGCAGCAGTAGCAGCAGCAGAGGTCTTCTTTCAGTCTATTCATTGCATTCATTCTGTTTATTTATCTCTTTATTTCATAAAATATATTCAATCTCTCCTCATCTCTGGAAGATGTTAAGTTATTAAAACTGATTGCTATAAATATGTAGTTCTTCTGTATGTTATCAGGAATGATTTAAATAAGAAGTAAATCAATAAAGGGATGTATAATACAATGTTGAGGATTTACTATACCACTCCTTTCAGGAAGACTAATACACCAAAAAAAAAAAAAAAAAAACTGTTTAAACATTGTTAATGCAAGTTAAGCAATTCATGGAAGAGATTCATGAAAACAAGACCTTCCCCAAACTCCTGAGATAAGATCTCCATAAGTAATTTTCTTGCTTCAAAATTCTAATGTAAAAGCAAGATCATCTGAGCATGTTCAAAACTCTTTCAATAAACAGAATATTGTCTTCTCTCTTTCTCTAATCCATAAAAGTATTTATATCATGCAGCTTGTGAATCACACTTGTGTACATGAATGGGGAATGAGAAAAAAAAATAACAGCCTTGCCAAATGAGCAGTGTATATATACAAAGAAATTCACAAATTACAGTGATTATTCTGAACATCTGATTTAAGAGAGAATCACCCCCCAGTCATAGAAACATCTGAAGATGAAAATCCAAGAGTAAATCCTATTGACTCTAGCATATATACTCAATCTGTTTTAAATTTTATCTGCATTAACACCACCCTCGTCACAATGACCATGAACATTTGCCTGGACTATCCAATTGCCTTGGAATTATACTCCTTTATTCCTTGCATGTTCCTTACAATCCATTCTCCAGAAAGAACACAGAGAGAATTTTCTAATGTAATGATTCACCCAAGCTTTAAGACAGTACTTACATCTAAAGAGGGAGAAAAGGAGGAAGGGCGGAGGCAAAGAGAAGGAACACTTTAACTATAGTTCAATGTTTTATCTCTTTTAAAAGAGAAATCTAAAAGGTATATAACAACAGATATATTAATATCTGTTTTCATTCAGTGGTGGGAACATAATCTCTTTTATTAATTTCTGTTTCTTATTTTAATTGTGCTGAAATACAACATAAAATTTGCCAACTTAATCAGTTTTAAGTGTACAGTTCAGTAGCATTAGGTATATTCACATTGCTGGCTACCATCACCACCATCCACTCAGAAAACCCTTTTCATCTTGCAAAACCAAACTCTGTACCTACTAAATAACAACTCTCCATTTCCTCCTACTCCAAGCCCCTCGTAACCACATTCTACTTTGTGTATCTGTGAATTTGACCAATCAAGGTATCTCAAAAAAGTGGAATCATACAATATTTGTCATCTCCATTTCTTGATCTAATTGAAATATATCATTATTTAAATAAAGACTAAGTAAAAGCAAAGCTCTCTTCCATCACATCTTAGAGAAAATCAGTTTTAAGATTTTTTAATGTTAAGTACTTTGCCAACAAAGGTCTGTCTAGTCAAGGCTACGGTTTTTCCAGTAGTCATGTATGGATGTGAGAGTTGGACTGTGAAGAAAGCTGAGTGCCGAAGAATTGATGCTTTTGAACTGTGGTGTTGGAGAAGACTCTTGAGAGTCCCTTGGACTGCAAGGAGATCCAACCAGTCCATTCTGAAGATCAGCCCTGGGATTTCTTTGGAAGGAATGATGCGACTGAGCGACTGAACTGAACTGAACTGAACTGACCTGAATGTTAAGTGTTTCTATTTAACACATATCCTTCCACATTATACCCAGAGGGATACAATGGAACAGATACTTCTATCGGTTTTGCACTAAGGTATCTTGGTATCCTATTTATCTTTCTCAGATAATATTATAATTATCTATGTGTGAGTCTCTCTAGTCCACTAGAAAACTTTTCCCTCAATTATGGGAATGGTATCTTACTTCCCTTTCAACTTCCAATGTTAAGCACAGTTACTGGCACATAACAGATGCTTAATAAATATCTATTGAATAAATGAATGAATGAAGTTTTCTATTAAGGCTGCTTTATTTTTAAACCATTGAACACAAATCGATAATTTGAAACACTCTCCTTGAAATATGTTGTGACTTCCCTGGTAGTCCAATGGTTGGGAATTCACCTTCCAATGCAGTTCAATTCAGTTCAGTCATTCAGTTGTGTCTGACCCTTTGCGACCCCATAAATCACAGCATGCCAGGCCTCCCTGTTCATCACCATCTCCCGGAGTTCACTCAGACTTGCATCCATCGAGTCAGTGATGCCATCCAGCCCTCTCATCCTCTGTCATCCCCTTCTCCTCCTGCCCCCAATNTTATGCCACTGCTTTCCTCAAATCTGAAAGTTTCTACACTGGCCTGTGTGACACCATCTTCACTTGCCTTTTATGTCTTATTACACAAGTGATAACTCATTTGTTGTTGAAAATACAGATCAGCAAAAAGAAGAAAGTGAAATTCACCCAGAGTGTCTCCAGCCAGAGGCATTTTGCTATGTATCATTCTAGGCAGTTTTCTGAGTATATATGCCAACTCACAGTTTGTATTTGTCAGAGTAACAAGTAGCTGCTGTAACAAAGAAGCCTTAAAACATTAAGTGGCTTAATACAAGAGAAATGTATTTCTTGTTTATGTAACAGTCCAAGATATGTGTTTCTGGATGGCAGGTGTCTGTTCTCCATGTGTAGAGGGGTTCATGCTCAATCCCATCTTTTGGAGCTTTTCCCAGGGCTCCGAGTCCTCTGCTTTCAGTTGAGGAAAGAGGAAAAGCATGCAAGGTCACATGGGCTACACACCATTTCACTCCTATGTCATGGACTGGCCCAGCCCCAGGCCACACCTGACTGCAAGAGAGGCTGAGNTCAAGAGTCTTCTTCAACACCACAGTTCAAAAGCATCAATTCTTCAGCGCTCAGCCTTCTTCACAGTCCAACTCTCACATCCATACATGACTACTGGAAAAACCATAGCCTTGACTAAACAGACCTTTGTTGGCAAAATATTGTCTCTGTTTTTTAATATGCTGTCTAGATTGGTCATAACTTTCCCTCCAAGGAGTAAGCGTCTTTTAGTTTCATGGCTGCAATCACCATGTGCAGTGATTTTGGAGCCCTCCAAAATAAAGTCTGACACTGTTTCCTCAGCCATTAAAAAGAATAAAATAATGCCACTTGCAGTAATATGGATGCAACTAGAGATTATCATCATACTAAGTGAAGTAAGTCAGATAGAGAAAGACAAATATCATACGGTATCACTTATTTGTAGAATCATAAAAAACTGATACAAATGAATTTATATACAAAATAGAAACAGACTCACAGACTTTGAGAACAAACTTATGGTCATCAAAGGGGAAAGATTATGAGGAGGGATAAATTATGAGTTCTGGATTAACATATATGCACTTTTATAGGCCATCAACAGATTATCTACAGAAAATAGATAATCAACAAAGCTATGGTTTTTCCAGTAGTCTTGTACAGATGTGAGAGTTGGACCATAAAGAAGGCTGAGCACCAAAGAATTGATGCTTTTGAATTGTGGTGCTGAAGAAAACTCTGTCCCTTACACAGCAGGGAGATCCTAAGAAAAGCAACCCTGAATATTCATTGGAAGTGCTGATGCTGAAACTGAAGCTTCAAGATTTTGGCCACCTGATGCAAAGAGTTTACTCATTGGAAAAGACCCCAATGCTGGNGCTGAAGAAAACTCTGTCCCTTACACAGCAGGGAGATCCTAAGAAAAGCAACCCTGAATATTCATTGGAAGTGCTGATGCTGAAACTGAAGCTTCAAGATTTTGGCCACCTGATGCAAAGAGTTTACTCATTGGAAAAGACCCCAATGCTGGAAAAGACTGAGGGAAGGAGAAGGAGGCAACAGAAGATGAGATGATTGGATGGCATCACCGACTCAATGGACAGGAGTTTGAGTGAAGGACAGGGAAGCCTGGTGTGCTGCGGTTCATGGAGTCACAGTGAGTCGGACATGACTTAGTGACTGAACAACAACCGTGCAGCTGCACAACCGGAAGGCCAGTAGTGATCCTAAGGCTGCCTTTGTCCGCTGACCTTATCCTAATTCTTGTGCTATCTCCCCAACTATTGAAATGAACTTCTAATTGCTCCTCCCATCTCCCTCTTACCTCCCTCTATCCCTTTCTTTGTACTCAGCCAGAAGGAGTAAGCTTTTTAGAAAAAAAAAAAAAAAACACATTATCGGCTAGCTCAGAGTTAAAGAATTCGCCTGCCAATACAGGAGACAGAGGAGACATAGGTTTGATACCTGGGTCAGGAAGATCCACTGGAGGAGGAAATTGTAACCCATTCCAGTATTCTTGCATGGAAAAATTCCATGGTCAGAGGAGCCTGGCAGACTACAGTCCATAGGGTCACAAAGATTCGGACACAACTTAGCGACTGAACACAAGCACAAATACACATCTTACACCCTAGCTTGTCTTCCTAGTGCATTTAGGATAAAGATCAAAATTTCTCTAATGGAGTCACCAGGTCCTGCAAGATCTGGTCCCTACCTCCCACCTAGTCAAGGTTCTAACTACTCAAAATTCCATTCAGGCCCTGAAAGAGGCAATGTTCCTTCTCACCTCAGGCCCCTTGCATATGCTGTTTTCTCTTTCTGAAATGATCTACCTTCTACCCACTCACCCCAGGTAACACCTTCCATCCATCAGATCTCAGCTTTAATGACATTTTCTTAGAGAAGCTTCTCTGACCCTCCATATCCCTAGGAAACAATACTGGGTCACCATAACCATCAGCACAGCTGCAATGGCAACTAAACACCTAAGAGAGTACAGCTGATCCCCTTTATTCCTGAATTCTGTACTCACTAAAATTTATTTGTAATCTGAAAATCAGTACTATCAGAACACTCTAGATTTTTTATTCTTTTTTTCCAATTTAATGGGAATCCATTTTTGTATTTGTTCAATAAATTCTTTTAAAGAGTTAACCAACAATGATTACTGAATAGCAAAATATACAAATATCAGTTAAATCTTCAACAGGTACTCAAGTTAATTCATCACTGCCTTCTCCCCCTCCAAACAAGCTTCTCCCCATCACTATTTCCCTTGTGACCCAAGTCAGAATTCCAGAAGTTATCCTCACATTTCCCAATGTTTCCTATATATATCCACTAGTTCTCCAGAACCTCTTGACGATCTCCTTAGTGAGCACAAAACCTAACTATAGCCCTTCTGAAGACTCCAAACCCGTCTTCCCACACTCTCCCAACTCTCTCTGCAATACCAGACTCAGTGATTTCTGGCTCCCCAGGTGTGCCATGCTCTCCCTGAAGCTGGCTCATTTTGGATCACCCTTGAGAATCCCTTCACCTGGGACTGGTTTCCTCCTGCTTGCCCTTCAGGCCCCAGCTTACATATTCTTCCACAAAGAAAGCTTCCTATATCCTAGAGATTGGGTTAAGAGTCTTTCTTCACATTCCTTGTGATGACTCCATTGTGCTGCTTACAGGATTCCTATTTTCTAAGTTTATCTCATCTGTATCCCCTAGAGACTTGTTGAGATCTTCGTACATACCATATTTCATGGTTATAGCTTCTGAACTTAGCATAGTGTCAGACTTAAGAAAGTTGCTCATGTCCATTCCTGCCCTGCAAATGGGTTCATCTGTACCATTTTTGTGAGATTCCACACATAGGCATGAATATATGATGTTTGTTTTTCTTTCCATTTCACTCTGACAGGTCCATTCACATCACTAGAAATGATGTAATTTCATTCTTTTTTATGGCTGAGTAATATTCCATTCCATTGTGTATATATATACCAGCACTTTTTAATCCATTCATCTGTCATTGGATGTTCAGGTTGTTTCCATGTCTTGGCTATTAAAATTTTTTAATATAAATTTATTTATTTAATATGGCTATTAAATTAGTGTTGCAATGAACTGGGATATATGTATCATTTTGAATTATGATTTTTAGAGTATATGCCTAATAGTGAGATTGCTGGGCCATATGGCAGTCATATTTTTAGTTTTTTAAAAAACGTTCATACTGTTCTAAACAGGGGCTGTATCACTAGATGGATGGGATGAGGGGGGAGGTCTAAAAGGAAGGGAATATATGTATATATACATAGATGACAAACTTTGTTGTACAGCAGAAACTAACACAACACTGAAAAGTAATTCAGTCTCAGTTTCAATTTAGTCACATAGTTGTTTCTGACTGTTTGCAACCCCATGGACTGCAGCACGCCAGGATTCCCTGTCCATCACCAATACCCGGAGCTTCCTCAAACTCATGTCCATCAAGTTGGTGATATCATCCAACCATCTCATCCTCTGTCCTCACCGTCTCCTCCTGCCTTCAATCTTTCCTAGCATCAGGGTCTTTTCCAATGAGTCAGTTCTTCACATCAGGTGGCCAAAGTATTGAAGCTTCAGCTTCAGTATCAGTCCTTCCAATGAATATTCAGGACTGATGTCCTTTAGGATTGACTAGTTTAATCTCCNCATCAGGGTCTTTTCCAATGAGTCAGTTCTTCACATCAGGTGGCCAAAGTATTGAAGCTTCAGCTTCAGTATCAGTCCTTCCAATGAATATTCAGGACTGATGTCCTTTAGGATTGACTAGTTTAATCTCCTTGCAGTCCAAGGGACTCTCAAGAGTCTTCTCTGATCCCACAGTTCAAAAGCATTAATTCTTCAGCACTCGGCTTTGTTTATGGTTCAACTCTTAACATCCATACATGACTACAGAAAAAATCATAGCTTTGACATGATGGGCCTTTGTCAACAAAGTAATGTCTGCTTTTTAACATGCTGTCTAGGTTTGTCAAAGCTTTTCTTCAAAGGAGCAAGCCTCTTTTAATTTCATGGCTGCAGTCACCATCTGCAGTGGAGCCCAAGAAAATAAAGTCTGTCACGTCACTGTTTCCATTGTTTCTCCATCTATTTGCCATGAAGTGATGGGACGAGATGCCATGATCTTAGTTTTCTGAATGTTGAGTTTTAAGCCAGGTTTTTACTCTCCTCTTTCACTTTCACCAAGAGGATCTTTAGTTCCTCTTTACTTTCTGCCATAAGGGTAGTGTCATATGCATATCTGAGGTTATTGATATTTCTCCCAGCAATCTTGATTCCAGCTTGTGCTTCATCCAGTCCAGCATTGCTCATGATGTACTCTGCATATAAGTTAAATAAGCAGTGTAACAACATACATCCTTGACTTACTCCTTTCCCAGTGGTTCCAAACCACTCCATTGCTCCATCTCCAGTTCTAACTGTTGCTTCTTGACTTGCATACAGATTTTTCAGGAGGCAGGTCAGGTGGTCTGGTATTCCCATCTCTTTCAGAATTTTCCACAGTTTGTCATGATCCACACAGTGAAAGGCTTTGGCATAGTCAATAAAGCAGAAGTGGATGTTTTTCTGGAACTCTCTTGCTTTTTCTATGATACAACGGAGGTTGGCAACTTGATCTCTGGTTCCTCTACCCTTTCTAAATCCAGTTTAAACATCTGGAAATTCACAGTTCATGTACTATGGAAGCCTGGCTTGGAAAATTTTGAGCATTACTCCACTAGTGTGTGAGATGAGTGCAATTGTGCAGTAGCTTGAATATTCTTTGGCATTGCCTTTCTTTGGGATTGGAATAAAAACTGACCTTTTCAAGTCCTGGGGCCACTGCTAAGTTTTCCAGATTTGCTGGCATATTAAGTGCAGTAGTTTCACAGCATCATTTTTTAGGATTTGAAATAATTCAGCTGGAATTCCATCACCTCCACTAGCTTTGTTCGTAGTGTTGCTTCCTGAGGCCTACTAGACTTCACATTCCAGAATGTGTGACTCTAGGTGAGTGATCACATCAGCATGGTTATTGGGGTCATTAAGATATTCTTTTTAAATTAATTTATTTACTTTAATTGGAGGATAATTTCTTTACAATATTGTGGTGGGTCTTGCCATACTTTGACATGAATCAACCACGTGTACCCTCTTCCTGAATCCCCTTCCCATCTCCCTCCCCTCAGAGCACCCCTGGTGTCTCAGAGCACCAGCTTTGAGTGCCCTGCCTCATGCATCAAATTTGCACTGGTTATTTATGTTTGTATAGTTCTTCTGTGTATTCTTCCACCTCTTAATATCTTCTGCTTCTGTTATGTCCATACTATTTCTGTCCTTTATTGTGTCCATCTTTGCATGAAATGTCCCCTTGATATCTTTAATTTTCTTGAAGAGATCTCTAGTCTTTCCCATTCTAGTGTTTTCCTCTATTTCTTTGCATTGATCACTGAGAAAGGCTTTCTTGTCTCTCTTTGCTATGCTTTGAAACTCTTCATACAAATGGGTATATCTTTCCTTTTCTCCTTTGCCTTTCACTTCTCTTCTTTTCTCAGCTATTTGTAAGGCCTCGTCAGACAACCATTTTGCCTTTTTGCATTTCTTTTTCTTGGGGGTGGTCTTGATCACCGCCTCCCATACATTGTCACAAACCTCTATCCATAGTTCTTCAGGCACTCTGTCTATCAAATCTAATCTCTTGAATCTATTTGTCATTTCCACTGTATAATCATAAGAGATTTGATTTAAGTCATACCTGAATGGTCTAGTGGTTTTCCCTACTTTCTTTATTTTAAGTCTGAATTTGGCAATAAGGGGTTCATGATCTGAGCCACAGTCACCTCTTGGTCTTTTTTTTTTTTTTTTTTTTTTT
>SJYV01029858.1:0-19365 GCA_006410875.1 Neotragus pygmaeus
GAAGGCTAAGGCAGGCTGGGCGGAGCGGCCCGGCTGGAAAGGCCAGACAGTGGGAGTGTGCGGGGCTCTCACTCCTAGCCAGTCCCCAGGAGGCTGGGTGTGGGCAGACTGGGAGGAAGGCTGATCGACCAGGTTTCCAGGGCCCCACACAGACCCAATCATGCAGCTCAGTGCCTGGCAGAGACCCAGAGCCACAGCACAGCAGGACAGGCTCAGCTGACCCCAAAACCCATGGGCGCTGAGGACTGAGAAGGCAGGCAAAGAGCACCAGGAGCAACTGAGGACCTCCTCTGGGCCAGACACTGCGCTCCGTGCAGGAGCAACCAGGTTTTCTGGTGAGTCACAAACACGGTCACTAAATCTCTGTCCAAACACTTGCCTTAGAACCACCACTAGGGGATTGTCCCTCCGTGACTTCAAATAGTGCTAAAGCTTTTTTAAGGGACAAGATTTAATTAGCAACTTCAAGGTCTCCAGAACTGATCTATTCTAAAGCCACAAGATATCAGGGGCTGGCCCTTGGGGCAGGCATCATTCAGTCATTTGTCAACAATCAGCCCATGGTAAGACAATCCTCCAGGCGCCCAGCTAGGGTTCACTTGCTACTAATCAGCCCCATCGTCCATGCCTATCTGGCACATGTCTGTACGTCTGATTACACAAAAGACATCTGACTAGAGACAGCAGGTGGACATCTCTGGCAAGAGGAGCTGGTGAGGAACAGAGGGAAAACTTACTTTATGTTACAAAGTACTGTACTGCCGCTTTTTTTTTTTTAATCAAACCTTTGCAACTAAAAAGAAAAGACAGTCAAGCATGGGTGGTAAGAGGGTACAGTGTGGCCCCTCAGTACATGTCTGTCCCAGGCCCTGGGACCAGGGAGTAAGATGGACACAACTCCCACCCCAGTGCAGCGGACGCTAACGAGCACACACTACAAAGCCGGGGACCCCACAGCGGGAAGCTAGACCAGAGTCAGTGTCACCTACCTGGGAGCTGGCTAGAAATACAAATTTTAACCCCATCCAAACCTACTGGGTCAGAAACTCGGGCGCAGCCCAGCAAGCTCTGTTTAACAGGTCCTCCAGGTGCCTCGGATGCAGCTAAGGTTTGAGAAGCACTGTTCTGACTACACTTACACACTTCAAACAATTCCTGCTCTCCTACCTAGCACCTGGTCAAATCCCTCACTACCCTAGGAGCCAAACTGACATGCTTCCATCTGTAGCCCAGGGTGAGAACAGAGCAGTCATTCACAAAGTGAACATAAGATTCACTCTAAGAACCCACAAAGCCACTATAAGAGATTCACAAAGAGCTCACTGAAGAGACTCCTCACAAAGCCACTGGGAGAGATTAGTCCAAGCCCCCCAGCAGCAGCCTGCTTTCCAGCTTCATCTGCGGTCTCTTTCTCAGGAGGCACTGTGCTTCCTATGCTCCAGAACACCCGTGTTTCTGTAGTCCTTCCAAGTTCTTCCCCAACCTGCAGTATTCATGTTTTAGAATTATACCCCAGGAAAAAAAATGCTTCCAGAAATATCCATAATTTTAAAACTCACAGAGAAAACTCAGGTCCAGATGGCCTCACTGGTGAATTCTTCTAAACATTTAAGAAAGAAACCTTCACAAACTCTTTCAGAGAAAAAACCTTTTAGGCCCCCCACCATCACAGCAAATTTATTAGGTCACGCAACTGATGCATTTATACGTCTGAGTCACCAAGAAGAACAGGACTTTCTGACGACCCTGGGAGGGTCATCTGACACGGGTTAGTATGTACATGCATACATGGTAAATTCCCATGAAGGCTTTTTATTATTTTTAAAAATTCATATACAACAGAACAGACTTTTTGGTGTGCAGGTCTCAGAGTTTTAACACACTTGTCAGTTCATTTAACCACCAGGGGAAAAATCTTACAGAAAGTCTTTGAGAAAACAGAAACAAGAACACTCCTCAGCCTATTTTATAAGGTCAACATAATCTTCACACCAAAATTGGACAGAGAACATTGTAAGAAAGAAAAATTACAGGCTATACTCTTATGAATAGAGGCAAAAAAAATTTCAAATATATATATATATTAGCAAATCAGATCCAATGACAGATATAAAGGATGATCTATCAGGAACAGTTGAGATTATTCTAAGGAAGCCAAGTTAGTTTACTTAACACTAGAAAAACTATCTTATTCACCACATACAGAAAATAAAGGCAAAAATGCATCCTCAATAGATGTGGGGAAAAAAGCATTTGATAAATGCAACACACTCATGATTTTTAAAATCATAAAACTATGAATAAAAAACAATTTTTATCAGATGCCTTAATCTGATTTTTAAAGAGTACTTATTACTGTAAAGTAAGGCATCTAAGAAAACACATCTTATTGCAAAAATCACACTTAGTGGGGAAACGGAGAAAGTTTTCCCAGAGACCAGCACCATACAAGGCTCTCTGCCAGCATTACTTCAATTTCACCTGTATGGGAGATCCTGGTCATGCCATAATTTAAGAAAGTTAATAAAAAGTGTAAGAATTGGAAAGAAACAAACCCCATCCACAGACAGCACGATATTCTACAGAGAAAAAGCAAAAGAAACCACAGATAAACTGTAAGAACTGAACTGAGCAAGATTCTGGCAGTCGAGGTTTACACATAAAAATTAACTCCACTTCCAACTAACACTTATAAAACAGCATTTTGAAAACCATCAAAAATAACAAGTATCTTGGAATAAATTTAATGAAACAAAAATCCTCTAAATAAAGAACTATAAAATATTGTGAAAAAAATTTAAAAATTAAATAAATGAAAGGACATACCATATTCAGAGATTAGAAGTCTTCTACTATACAAGTCTTCTATAGTAAAAAAATAACCAACAGATTCAACGTAATCTCAAACAAAATCAGAGCAGATTTTTTGTGGTAATTGCCAAACTGACTTTTAAAATTTACAGGAAAATGAAAATGACCTAGAATAACCAAAGCAATGTTAAAGAAGAATGAAGTAGGAGGGCTTACTCTACAGACACCAAGACCTATGATACAGTAATAGTAATTAAGAGAATACAGGTGAGAGAACAGACAGATGCTGGAACATACACAGTTCCCTGACTTATTTCAAAGGTTCAGTGGGATGGATGATCTTTACAATAAGTAAGGATTAACCGCTCACTACCTCACACTGTAACAGAAAATTAATCTAGTTGGTAAAAGCAAAACAAAGTTTCTAGAAGATAAAGTGCATGCATGCTAAGTCGCTTCAGTTGTGTTCGACCCAAGGGTCACGCCTGTGTCTCTCAGGTCTCCTGCACTGACAAGCAGGCTCTCTACCACTAGCACCACCTGGACAGCCCAGAAGATAGCTCAGACTTTCTCAAACAGAACACAAAAGGCACTGACCATAAGAAGAAAAACTCTACTAAGCAGAATTCATCACCACGAAGAACTTTTTTGGTTAATACAGCAAACTTTTAAAATATTCAGTTCAGTTCAGTCGCTCAGTCNCAGGCAAGAATGCTGGAGTGGGTTGCCATGCCCTCCTCCGGGGGATCTTCCCAACCCAGGGATCGAACCCAGGTCTCCCACATTGCAGGAGGATTCTTTACCATCTGAACCACCAGGGAAGCCCAAGAATACTGGAGTGGGGAGCCTATCCCTTTTCCAGGGGATCTTCCTGACTCAGGAATCAAACTGGGGTCTCCAGCATTGCAGGCAGATTCTTTACTGGCTGAGCTAGCAGGGAAGCCCCCTGGAAGTCAATGACAGTACATCTATAACAATAAAAAAGTTATGATCTACACAAATAAAATATCATGATGAGCTCATAATAACATGTGCCCACGATGATGCTATAAAGTGAATGCAGTAAAAATCGCATATGTAGCATGATCACAGCTATAACAATCCACACAAGGAAGACAAAGGATGCAGATGACAGACGGAAATATGCCGAAATCTTCGTAACAGCTATGTTTTTATGTGACAGTTCAGTTATATTTTTATTATTATTAATTTTTTCTGTACTTTTTCCTATAATGATCAGATTTGGTTCTGCAATTTAAAAAGTTAATTTTAAAACTATTAGCATAATCACCACCAATACACTGGGCATGTCAAAGATTTGGTGCCCAGAATACGAAATCAACGAATAAGGAATATTTGAAAGCATTCACCTCTCGGGGAAACTGGTGATTCCAACCACTGAACCCGAGAGTCTGTAGCCTTGACTCTGTCTGAAATGCGGCTTCCACTGAAAGGGTGGGGGCAGGCAGTGCTCCTGGCCTAAGTGTCACGGGTTATGAGGAAATCTTTCAAGATGATCTCATAAAGACGTTTCCCTTTAGGAAAGTTTAAGGTGAGAAAACCAAGGAAGAGTCATCTTTGCTTTCGAGTAGGATGGTACTCTATTGGGCACGAAGTACGTTTCTGGGTTTCTGGGTTTTGGACCTCATGCAGATGACGTCACGTTGCATGCGTCTTCTGTACTTGGCTCAGTGTGGTACTGTGGAAACAACACAGTGTTTTGTTTGGAGATCCAAGTATATGTAGCAAAGCTACCAAGCAGAGCAAGCAGAGGATAAGCACGAAGACTGATGTGCTGACTTCTGGGCTGGGGAAGGAAACTCAGGAGACGAGGTTGTCAGGGGGATACAGGCAGCGTAAAAGATGTGAATAAAATACTGCTTCCTTGGCTAGGCCTGGGACACAGGCATTTCCTTGTTATTTTGCTTTATATTTTAAACATGACACTGCATATTGTGTATCTATATCTCATAATAAAAACGGAAAGTCTTTTTCTGTGTCAACAAGTTACAGTGAATGAAAGTGTTAGTTGCTCAGTCATGTCAGACTCTTTGCGACACCATGGACCATAGCCAGAGGTTCCTCTGTCCATGGAATTCTCCAGGCAGGAATACTAGAGTTGGTAGCCATTCAGTTTTCCAGGGGATCTTCCGGATGACCCTGGGATCAAAGCCAGGTCTTCTGCATTGCAGGCAGATTCTTTACGGTCTGAGCCATCAGGGAATCCTTCAAGGGGACGCTGCGGCTGCACGGGTAGGAAATCCAATGCGGGCCTCCCGTGGGGCAGGTGAGAACTCTACCACTAACCACCTATGCGCCACTAAAATTCTATTAAAAATTGAAACCTCAGCCAAAGAAGAAACTTTGCAACCTTGGATGCCCTCTAGTGCCCAATTTAAGTAAGTACAGTTAATGTCCAATTCTATATGATCCACTCAACTTTCCTTTTCTTAAAAACACTAACAACAAGATGAGGTAGAAGGGCATGCTCCCAAATTTACTCAAGTTAAACAGTATGTTATACATCAATTTTTAAAAATTCTGCCAGACTGCTCTTTACTCTCCTTGAAGAGTGATCCAGAAGAATACATTCTACTCTTCAGTAAGAATGTTTCATAAAACACTTCAAAATTCAAATGTACATTTCAAAGGAAAAATACTAGAAGATCTGATGCCAGAAGAATATTTTCAATTGAGTTTATCCTTATGTTCACTCTTAAACTTTTTTTAAAAGAACCTCTATTTTTAATAGCAATCATTTCCCTGCAGAAATAAGGCAAGAATCGTAACAGACAAATCCTTTCTTAGGACTCAGCTAAAATGTCACAGCCTTCAAGGCTTGTGGATAAAAGTGACCTCTCTGTACAACCAAGATTAAGAACACTAAACTTGCTTCTCAGGAGCCTCACTCCATCCTGCCTTATACTATCATTATTGGGGTGCGGAGCTCACTGGCCCTGCACGCTTGCAGGCTACGTGAGGGCTAAGTGTTTGGTATGGTACCTGGAATACTTGATGTACTCTCTCTTCTTTCCTTCCTTTCTTTCTTACTGGTTGAAATATAACGACTCATTTATTTCTTCAATGCATTAAGTTATAGAAATATAATTTAAAACCAAAGTTACTTTTGAAAGATAGTTTCTTTGGTCAAGTAGTCAAAAGAATTAGGGTGTCAGAATGGATAACACATGAAAATTCAAAATTATTAGGGGATGTAGAACAGGTATGAAGGGCAGCCAATGGGAAAGTGAGCTGGTTTGTTATTCTGGCACAACGGATGTTTAAAAAAAAACAGAGTAACTGACATTTAAAATACTGTTGGTGATTCACAGTATAGGCTTACAGGGCTTCTCCTGGAAGCCTTCCACTCATCACAGAAACTGAAGGTGCACCAGCAGTGATGTACAACAGCTCAGGGGCATAATAAAGAAAAGGTGGTCCATGATTACCACGGAACACTCCTCAGCCACCAAAAGAACAAAACAGGGCCATCTGCAGCACCATGGAGGGCCTGGAGATTGTCACACTGAGTGGAGTAAGTCAGAGACAAATGCCATATGCTATCACTCACATGGGAATCTAAACAAAATGGCACAAATGAACCTATTTACAAAACGAAGAGTCACAGATGCAGAAAACAAGCTTAGGGTTACTGGGGAATAAGGGTTGGGAGGGATAAACAGCAGACTGGGATTACCACACACATACTGTGGGTGGTGGTGTTTAGTCGCGGATCCTGTCCAGCTCTGTTGCAACCCCATGGACCACAGCCTGCCGGGCTCCTCTGTCCATGGGATTTCCCAGGCAAGAATACTGGAGGGGGCTGCCATTTCCTCCTCCGGGGGAACTTCCTGACCCAGGGACTGAACTTGAGTCTCCGGCTTGGCAGGTAGATTCTTTTACTGTTGAGCCACCTGGGAAGTCCTTGTACTGACACCACTATGTATGACATGCATGACTAATAATGACCTGCTGAAGAGCACAGGGAACTCTACTCAACACTCCGTAATGACCCACATGGGAAAAGAATCTGAAAAAGTGGAATATATATATGTGTGTAACTGACTCACTTTGCTGTACAGCGGAAACTAACACAACATTGCAAATCTACTCCAACAATTAAAAAAAAAAAAAGCCACAGAGAACATCGGCTTATTGTAGTGTGTCTTGTGAATTATCCTAATGAAGCAATTTCTGAGCTTCAGTATTTCCATGGGTGAAAGCAAATACATATATATATTCATAAGACATTGGATGTAAACCCAGGTTAGTCAGTGTTCAAAACTGTAATCTCCTTTGTGAGAAACTATAGTTCCTTCAGGAAACAATATCTTTCTTCTTTAGTTGTGGTCAGTACCAGGCCGTTTTCTGTTTTTTAAATTATTGAAGTCCAGTTGATTTAGAATGTTGTTCCAATTTCTGCTATATGGCAAAAATTGTTATATACACATTCTTTTTTATATTCTTTTCCATTATGGTTTTATCACACAGTTATATACACATTCTTTTTTATATTCTTTTCCATTATGGTTTTATCACACAGTTATATACACATTCTTTTTTATATTCTTTTCCATTATGGTTTTATCACAAGATACTGAATATAGTTCCCTGCACTATTCAGTAGGAACTTGTTTATTCAAGGCCGCTTTTCTATTGCTTCATTCACTGCAAAGCCTATGACCACATTTCTTCCTTAATAATAAAGTAAAAGGCATAATCACAGGTGGAACTCACCGACTTGAGTTTGTATAAAGGATTTCAGAGCTACGAGGCTTGGCGAGAGATGTGATGTCTCCACAGGGGTTGTCAACGTCATCAGCATTTGTAGACTGCGTGCAACCACTGTTGGGATGAAAAGACTTTTTCATAGTTTTTATTAGAAACATAGAAAATATAGGTGAACATATCCTAACTTGCGAAGGAAATCTTTCCAAAACAGATCAAAATTCAAAATGTAATACATTAACCATGGTGATGGAACAATTTGCCTTGAAAAATAAATAAGGAGATTTTCTTTTTTAGAGTAAGAATTGATCTTCGGTTTGGGCCAGAGTGAGAGTAACAGCTGGCCTGTGTTTCTGAGCAAAGAAGTAGGCAGTTTCTGCAGCCATGAGCCAAGTCCTCCCCTGGAGCCTGGAGATGGCCTGGGGCAGGCAGGTGTGGTATCCCGGAATGGAGGAGGCTTCTGTGGAGATGGAAGCAGGCCACGGGCCTGGGGTTCTGGGAAACCAGCAGTGTGCCTCCGGGGCCTGTGAGAAGGTCCAATCCATCAGTGGAAGTGAGAGGGTGTCCTGGAGGCATTTCTGGGGCCACTCATAGAAAAAGGAGTCAACTTAGCTGGGGAGCAGGAGAGGCTAGAGTCGTGGGGGGAGCGGGGAGCGGGTGGGGGAGTAAAGATGAAAGGCCCCGATTCTTCCATTTCTTGGATTTTCTTTGTTCCCAGTTACTGTGATCTGAATGTGTATGTCCCCCCAACGAAATGTGTGTGCTGAAATCCTGACACCCAAAGGTGATGGTATCAGGAGGTGGGAGGTACTTGAGTCGTTAGTGTCCTTATAAAAGGGGCCCCACAAGCCCCTCATTCCCCACACCTCATGTGGACACAAACGTGTGACCAGCAGAGGGCCGTTCCCGGGCCATCCCTGATGTCAAGGCTGCAGAACTGCAGGAAATAGATGTCTGCTGTTATCAGCCCCTGTCTGTGCCAAGCTGTGCCAACAGCCCAAGACCGCTAAAACACAAGGTGTTTCTCTAGAATAAAGCACAGAAGACCCAAGTGGTGGGTGACGCTCTTCTGTGCCACCCACAGGAAGTCAGATTTAAATTTAGAAAAGCGAGAGGTCGCATTTCCTGCCCTTCAGCATGTGAACCCACTACAGCTTCCACGTCAAGTGTAAAAGTCTTTCTGGTCGACAATATCTAATATTAGCAGTATCCAAGGTATTTTATTTCATCAAGTAACCAATTTGGGAAAACTGAAAAAGATGCTAATGCTTTATTTCTTTAATCAAAATCTTTAACACATTTTTGATGAAACTGTCGACAGGCACCATGCTAGGAAAACATTAGAAATCTGCTAGAAAGTGTACGTTGTTTTAAAGAGTGAGCTACAAACATGAGTGAGCTGAAAGTAACTACAATACAGATGTAAATCTAGTAATTTTTAAAACATTAAGAAACGTTACTTACGTATAGAGAGGAATGTATTTGCTTCTGGAACTTGGACTCACACTTAAAAAAAAAGAAAATATGGGTGACTGAGTTACTGACATTAATAAAAATTAGGTTGTCAGAGTACTTCTCTTTTAAGTCTTCAGATATGTCTCAAAAGAATGTGCTTCTAAAAGTCTGTAATTTTAAACAGAAAAGACTTGAAAATGTAGCTTTAAGTGATGACAAGCAAACACAGAACAGCCAAGGACGAGCAAATCCTTGCTGACGCCTGTGATTTAGTTCCAAAGCCTCTCCTCCTAGTTCTTCTTGAGCGGTTCTCATCCTCAGTAATGACACTGGCAAAGCTGACCTCTGGTTTCCTTAGGGGCTTCTCTGGTGACTCAGATCTCTGGTAAACAATCGGCCTGCAGTGCAGGAGGCCTGGTTTCGATCCCTGGGTTGGGAAGATCTCCTGGAGAAGGGAATGACAACCCACTCCAGGATTCTTGCCTGGAGAATTCCGGGGACAGAGGAGCCTGGCAGGCTACAGTCCATGGGGTTGTAAAGAGACACAAAGAAGGCAGACATTTGAGTTGACTGAGCCTTGGGTGTAACCCTCCATGGTGGAGAGAAAGCCTCCGTGGCCCAAAGAAGTCTGTGTCTCAGACAAGTCTACAGTTACCTAGGGCACTTCAAGGAGCTTGGGTTTATTTTGTACTTTCCCTGCCCCAACCCCAGAATTAGCCATTTCTTCAAGGATCTTACAATGTCTTCTATTGGAAAAGGGCATTTTAAACCAACATTGTGGAGTTGGATATGCTTCAAATGTATGAGTGAGTGTATATGAACCTGTGTGTACCTGAAAAGGAAGTGAAAGTGTTAGCTGTTAGTCGTGTCCAACTCTTTGCGACCCCGTGGACTGTAGCCTGCCCTAACTCCTCTGTCCATGGAATTCTGTAGGCAGGTATACTGGAGTGGGCAGCCATTCCCTTCCCCAGGGAATATTCCCCACCCAAGGATCAAACTCATGTCTCCTGCATTGCAGGCATATTCTTTGCTGTCTGAGCCACCAGGGAAGCCTGTGTACCTCCTTGGCTACATATATTTCTGAATATATATATATATATACTTATACACACACACACATCTATCTATCTATCTATGTATTAAAATAAGGGGATACAACAGAGATATTAAGAGCTTGGTAACAGATCACGGTAATAAAAGTGAATGAATACCAGCAGTAAAGTGAGTCACACCAATATTTTGATTTCCTAGTGCCTACAACAATTATGTTTATACTATACTGTAGTCTATTAAGTGTACAATGGCATTATGCCTAAAGTCAGTATCTTAATTTAAAAATACTTAACTGCTACATAATGTTCACCGTACTCTAAGCCTTTAGCAAGTTGTAAAATTGTTGCATTATTGTCAGGGGACCTTCAGCTTTAAGGGATCCAACATGCCATTTTCTTCCTTTGTGCGCCATTTCTCAAGGACTCTCTATTCCTTATCAGTTCCTGGAAAACAGGAATGAGCAGAGCTGCACGCAGTTCTCAGGACTGAGATCATGAGAAAGAGCACCTGCTTGGATTCCTTTCAGTGACTCCCATCAGTGACCTTTTACTTAAAGGTGATCTATTCAGTTATGCCCCTCTTACTCAGGATATGGAATGTTTTCTGGCCCTTTGAAGATTGTTATTTGCTTGGCTCTGTTTTTGCTCCGTTTTATTTTTAACTGCCTAAAGCTGCCGTGTATGAAGATATATAAGCATGCATTTCTGCAAATAAAGTACCCTTGTTTCACTCGAGACTTGGGTCCCCTGTGTCCTTTTTCTCGTCGACTCCAGTCCCCAGGTGCTGGTCTACAAAGACCATGACAAGTGGCACCCAAAACAGGGATGTGGTGAATGCCCTTGGTAAGTGGATGGAGTGACTATTAGGACCTATGGAGGTTGGTAACTGAGGAGTTATGGGACAAATGGCTGGAAAGCCCCACCACTTTTCTACTTTACTTCATCATTTATTTAAGGTTCAGGGACTTTCAGTTTCATGTCAATGGACAGAGGCTTGTCTCCAAACAGTGGCTGAATATAATCCCTGGTTCCTTGATGAAGGCAGTTTCAACCGGGTTAAAGAGGATGTTGACTGAGCAACAAGATGAGGAAAAAAAATTTTCAATAGATTTCTGGCCCTTGCGGGCCCTCATTAAAGCCGTGACCTTGCCGTTTCAAGGCAACTCTAGCCCCCCTGATACTCGTCAACAAGCGGAACGCTCATTATACGAATATGAATTAGAGGAGCAGACGCTACAGAAGGCCCGCCCAGAGCGGCGTAGCATGTTTCAGAGCTTTCCCACCGTCCCTGCTCCGGCCGCCCCAAACGCTCCTCCTCCCCTTGTAACGGGCACGAAGCCGAAGTTCCCCTCGATTCGAGGACACATGAATCTGATGATGATTCTTCTGATGCTCTCTTTGACAGTAAAGTCAACAATATTTTTTTTATGACAATGATAAACCCCTAACACGCACTCGTATTTATGAAAACAGACGATCCACTCATTTTCCGTCACGATGAAGCCTTTCTGATTTACTGGCTTTGCAATCTCCAGTCTCTGAGGCCAATGATCTTTTTGCCTTTCCTGTGTTAAGAAATATTAATGCTCAAGGGCAACTGATTCCTCAATACGAAGGCATTGATTTTTCTCACATGCAACAAATGAAAAAGGCTGTAACTCTGTACGGTCCTCATTCACCTTTTACTAAAGAACTTCTAAATGCTATGGCATCTTCTATTGGAAATTTTATTCCTTATGATTGGTGAATTTTGATAAAAGCTCTTCTTAAACCAGGATAATTCTTCAGTGGATAATGTGGTTTCATGATGTGGCCTGAGATCATGCCAATTCTAATGCTTGAGCTGGCATTCCCCAAAACCAAATTACTTTTGAAATGTTAACTGGTACGGGGCAATTTGATTCAATTGAAGCTCAGATACAATGCCCTCCTTTGTAGCATGAGCAATTGAAAGAAGTTGCCCTTGAAGCTTGGGATCAAACCACTTCTCAAGGGGAACCTAAAGGTAGCTACACAAAGATATTACAAGAACCTAAGGAAGCCTATGCTGATTTTTAGCTAGACTGGGAGTTGCTATCTCCCATACTGTTGTTGGAGAGGAAGCCAGAGTACAGTTAGAAAAACTGCTTGCATATGAGAATGCGAATCAGGAGTGTCAAAGAGCCATCGCTCTGATTTGTGAGACCCGGAATATTACTGATTATTGGAAGGCTTGTCGCAACTTAGGATCAGAAACTCAGAAAATGCAAATGTTAGCTGAAGCAATGGCTGCTGCCTTTAAAAAGGGGAATGAAGGATGTTTTGTTTGTGGGGATAAGTGTCATTTAAAAAAGGATTGCCCTAAAAAATGCACAGAAAAAGTTAAAACTATTAAAAAAAAATCCTCCAGGAGTCTGCCCTTGCTGTCGTAAGGGGGTACACTGGGCTAAAAATGTCAATCTAAATATGTTGAGAGAAATCCTATTTTGGGAAACTCAAAGATGAGGACTCCCCGGGTCCCCATCAACAAAAACCAGGGGCAAACTCCATCTTTTCCTCAAACCCTCAACATCCAGCAGTGCTGCCATCGATATACCAGCTATAAATGATTTTCTCCTTTTTCCCCAAGCAGTCCCTTTTAGAATACCTACCAGACTTTATGGACCCCTATCCCCACAAACCTTTGGCCTTCTACTTGGCCGGTCTAGTCTGACTTTTAAAGGAATTACTGTTCACCCTGGAATAATTGATTCAGATTGTAAGGGAGAAATTCAAATTATGATGTCATCTCAGATACTATGGCAATTCAAAAAGGGGGACAAAATTATCTTATTTCTATTAACTCCTCTAATGGTATATGGACAGGTGGATTTGGTAGTACAGATCAAAAGCAATCCTTATGGACATCAATAGTATCTGAATATGCACGACCAAATATAAATATCAAAATTAATGGCAAAAGATTTTCTGATCTTCTTGATACTGGATCTGATATTACTATTATTTCCAAACATTTATGGCCCAAAATCTTGGCCTATACAGATAGTTTCTTGCCAAATTGTAGGAGTTTCTCAAACCAAAATACAAGAGGTTTATCAAAGTGTCCAAACATATAGCCTGCAACATTATGACCTTATGTGATGGAGGCACCCCTTAATTTACTAGGAAGAGATTTACTTATGCAATGGCAAACTAAAATATATATTCCACATTTTTCCTAGGGGCCACTGCTCATTTAATAAACAATACAATTCTTAAAATAACTTGGAAAAATGATGAGCCTATTTGGACAGAGCAGTGGCCCCTTATAAGAGAGCAATTAGAGGCTGCTAAGGAACTTATAGATACACAGTTGAAATTAAAACATGTTGAGGAATCTTGTTCCCCTTGGAATTCTCCCATTTTTTTTTAATAAAAAAGAAATCTGGCAAATGGCATCTTTTAATAGATCTTCGAAAAGTTAACACATCTATGAAACCTATGGGTGCATTGCAACCAGGAATTCCATCACCTACCACTATTCCTCAAAACTGGCATATTATTATTATAGATTTACAAGATTGCTTTTTTACTATACCTTTACACCCTCTAGACCGAGAGAGATTTGCTTTCTCTCTTCCTTATCCTAAACATATCAAGCCTCATAAACACTATCAATGGACTGTGTTGCCTCAAGAAATGATGAATTCTCCCACCGTGTGTCAATATTATGTAGCCAAAGCCCTTGAACCTGTGAGAAAACAATTTCCTGACTTTCTTGTTATTCATTATATGGATGATATATTGTTTTCAGCTCCATCTGTTTTAGAAACACAGCAGATGTTTGACGTAGCTCAACAATGCTTAAAAGCTTCTGGATTAATCATTGCTCCTGAAAAGATTCAAATATCTACACCTTACTATTACTTAGGATTTATTGTTAATAGACAATGTATTACTCCCCAACTAACACAGATTTGTGTTGATAAATTACCAACCTTGAACGATTTTCAAAAACTTTTAGGGGATATAAATTGGATCAGACACTCTAGGCATTGCAAATTATCAACTGACTAATTTATTCAACACTTTAGAAGGAGATCCAGATTTAAATAGCCCTCGTTCACTTTCACAAGAGGCACGAGAGGAACTCTGTTTAGCGCAAAATAAATTGCAAAAGCAGTTTCTTACTCACATTAGGCTTGACTTACCTCTAGAGTTATTTATACTCCCCTCTCCCCATTCTCCCACAGGACTTCTTGCCCAGCAAGAATACCCGATAGAATGGATCTATACCCATTGTAGAGGGACAAGGTCACTTACACCCTATCTTGATTTGATCATTCTAATCATTATCAATGGAAGAAACAGAGCTAAGACTCTAATTGGTCCAATCCTCATCAAATTGTAGTACCTATTAATAAATCTCAATTTGAGAATATGCATTACAAACATCTACCGATTTCCAAATAGCCTTTCTGGAATATTTTGGAGAAATTTCATTTTATTATTTTTCTAACAAACACTGGAATTTCTTCAAAAATACTGAATTATTACCTCTCACATTGTCACATCACAACCTATACCTCAAGGTGATGTTTTCTATATAGATGGGACTAAAAACACTAAAGCCTCATTCTGGTCTCTCAAAGAATATAAAAACTTTTATACTAAATTTCACTCTGCTCAACAAAACGAATTATATGCTCTCATTCAGGTTATTCACCTACATTCTTATCCTATTAATATAGTTTCTGATTCCTTATATTCAGTTTTTATATTAATAAATATAGAATTCTACCATAGATTCGAATCAATCTATTATCCAACAACTTTTTCTTGAACTATAACCTATTATTAGGAACTGCACTTCCCCCATTTATATCACCCATATTCGAGCACATTCTTATCGTCCTGGCCCTATGGCTCATGGCAATGAACAAGCTGATAAACTTGTCTCTTGCTACTCCTGAAGTGCAACATGCTCTATTACACAATAATGCTGGCTCATTACATCAAATTTGGAAAATTCCATACTGACATGCTAAAGAAATCATTAATAATTGCTCTACTTGTAGGCACCTACATCTTTGACCCACTGCACAAGGTATCAATCCTCAAGGATTACAACCCAATGAACTATGGCAAATGGATGTAACTCATTCCCTGAACTTTCTCCCTCTTCCTTCTTAAACGTCTCAGTCGATACAGATTCTTCTTTTATATGGGCCACACCTCCCTGAGGTGAAGCTACATGACATGTTATAACCCACCAATGCCAGGGACACTGGTCCGATCTCCGTTCAGGGAACATCCCACATGCGGTGGGAGAGCTAAGCCCATGCGCCACAGCTACTTAGCCTGTGCGTCGGAACTACTGAGCCCGTGCGCCCTAGTGCTTGCTTTGCAATAATGGGAACACCTAGTTCTATAAAAACAGACAATGGCCCTGCCTATTTCTTGGCAATTCAAACAGTTTTTACAATCATTTTCTATCAAACATATTACAGGCATTCCTTATAATCCACAAGTACAGGGCATAGTTGAACGAGCACATCACACACTGAAACTACAAATAAAATAATTAAATAAGGGGGAATACACAGGAACACTTCTATCTTCCTTATCCAGAGCAGACTTTACTAGATCCCAATGCAATATATTCTTTAATCCTATAACTATTGTTAATACAGCTTTATTTGTTTTAAATTTTTTAAACTTACCGCAATAAGATATTTTGACAAAAGCAGAAAAACATTTTGAGACACTGAAGGGTACCTCCCTTCTTCTGCCCATTTGATATCAAGGCGGGTTGACTAAACAATGGAAATCTGGAAAATTAATATTACAGGGAAAAGGGTATGCTTGTATTTCTCCAGATGGATCCAACAAAATCAGCTGGCTCCCTCTTCAGAAGATCTGCCTCAGGGGAGCCACCAGCATTCAAGATAGAGAAGAAACGGCGAAATCCACAGGAGGAGGAGTTTCCAGTACAAGCCATGGTGTCTTTAAAAATTTCCAAGAAACTCCACACTCGACGTCATCGACCTTATGATCTCCCTACTTGGGGGCAGATAAAAACCCTAACTGATCAAGCTGAAAGTCTAGTTTCTCAACAGAGAATGCCTCAGAATCCTGAAAATATTTTTGTCACTATGCTTGCTTTTGCTTCCCCCGCTCAGGCTGACTTGATTAATCACACTTTATTGGGCTTATATACCCAATCCCCCTTTATTGCAGGTTGTAGAATGGACGGATATAAGACTGATCGTATCCACTAATGACTCAGTACATATGCCTCCTCCTTGGAGCTTGGAGGGGCCCTCTCATCCTGAGGAAGAAGGAAGACTAACATTTCTCGAGGCTATGAAATCCTTCCTTTATGCATGGGCCCAGCAGAATTATGTATTAATGCTAGTCGACAAATGTGGGCTTTCGTTCTGCCTCCAAAAAAGAACTCCCACACATTGCTTGGACTGTTCACTGCCCTGTCTTTTTATGAGAACCATGTCAATACTCCCAAAACTCTAGGAAAAGGACAAGAGCTGGAATGTAAGGGGTTTACTTAAAAGGACTTTAAATATACTCCTGTTTATTGGGATAGATGTCAAGCTAAATCAGGGAAGTAAATGTTTGTGGCCAATTACACCATTGTTGATTGGGGACCCCATGGTATGTGGTTATCTAAGTGCTCAGATGACATTAATAGTCCTATGTGTGATTGTGTTACTCAAGTAGCATGGAAGGTTACCAACAGTTCAATGGAACACTTCCATGACAAAGGACTCCTTGGCTGGCTTGACGGTGGAATGGCACCTCCTTGCCCTCAAATCATCCTCAATAAATGGACTGGGTCTGAACAATGGGACATCTGGAAACTTGCTGAGAGTACTGAAAAACTTGGAACTTGGACTGGATATTTCACAGGGACCGGTTTCAGTCATAGTAATTATTCCTTCTGTTATAATCATTCATATTTTATACAAGCTTGTGTTCCCCTTCCTTTTGTTATAGCCATAGGGGTCGGACACGACTGAAGCGACTTAGCAGCAGCTGCAGGGAACTTACAATTTAATAGGACTTTACATTCTGTGACTTGTATAGATTGCAAACTGTATTCTTGTCTTGATTCCTCTGTTTCTCTAGAAAACGAATCCCTTTTGATTCTTCGATCTTGACGTAGGCTGTGGTCCCCAGGGCTCCAGCAACGCTGGGGAGAGTCCTACGGCAGGACTTGCCTCCCGGTCACGCACTAAACTACTCCAACGATCTAAGCGATCCGTTGGATGGTCAATTCTTGGCATTTTGGGGTTAATAGCCATTTCCACTGCTGCTGTCGCAGGCATGGCTCTACAAAATTTAATTCAAACACCAAAACTTTATTCAAAATTGGACTAAAGATGCCCCTACTATATGGGCCATTCAGGCTCAGACAGATGAAGAAGTTCAGGATAAAATTCAGGAATTAGAAACAGCCATCCAAAGGGTTGGAGATCAACTAATAGATTTACAAAATCAAGTATTATTAAAATGTGATTGGAATTCTACTCAATTTTGTATCACTCCTGTTTGGTTCAACCATAGTGCTTGTAGCTGGGAACAAATCAAATTTCATTTGCAAGATATACATAATAACACTTCCTTAAATGTACAATTGTTGCAAAAGGAAATCTTTGAAACCTTCTCTAAGAGTCTACCTTGTTCCAACAATTTGAAAACCTTAGCTGAACAGCTAACTGATCAATTATCTGGGCTGGACCCTCGAGGATGGTATCAAAGCATTACATATCATATTGGATCTGCAACTATAACACTGATAATTGTCCTGGTGATTATATTTGTAGTATAATGATGCCTTTCAACTAAAATTGTTCAAACTCAACTGGTCAGGGCCTTTTTCACAAAAGTATCTACAGTCGCCCTCAATTATGAAAAAAATAAAAAAGGGGGAATTGTCAGGGGACGTTCAACTTTAAGGGATCCAATATGTCATTTTCTTCCTTTGTGTGTCCTTTCTCAAGGACTCTCTATTCCTTATCAGTTCCTGGAAAACAGGAATGAGCAGAGCTGCACGCAGTTCTCAGGACTGAGATCATGAGAAAGAGCACCTGCTTGGATTCCTTTCAGTGACTCCCATCCGTCACCTTTTACTTAAAGGTAATCTATTTAGTTATGCCTCTCTTACTCAGGATATGGAATGTTTTCTGGCCCTTTGAAGATTGTTATTTGCTTGGCTCTGTTTTTGCTCATTTTTTTTAACTGCCTAAAGCTGTATTGTATGAAGATATATAAGCGTGCATTTCTGCAGATAAAATACCCTTGTTTCACTAGAGACTTGGGTCCCCTGCATCCTTCTTCTCGTCGACTCCAGTCCCCAGGTCCCGGTCTATGAAGACCGTGACACATTATTAACAGAGATCACTCATCACAGATCACTATTACAAATATAATAATGAAAATGTTTGGAATATTGTGAGAATTACAAAAATGTGACACAGAGATGCAAAGTGAGCAAATGCTGTTGGAAAAATGGCACCAACACTCACTTGATGCAGGGTTCCCACAAACCTTTAATTCGTTGAAAAAAAAAAAGAGAAACAAAAAAAGAACAAACTCACAGACTCAAAAGCACAAACACAGTATCTGTGAAGCATAACAGAAGGAGGGTGTGCCTGTCAACGTGAGTTTCCTAGAATGTCCCCAGATCCAAACAGCACCATGGGGTTCATCGGAGCCTCTTCTTTCTGACAGTATGAAATCTGACTCCAGCTATCTACCGAAGACCTACTTTTTTGTTCAAAACTAGTAGATACGTAAGAAGTTTTAAAACTGCCAATCCATTTCTGGTGAGAAACACATTTATCAAATAGAGTATAGATAGCATTTATATACAGTTCTTTTTGTCTTGAATCTTACAGTCTTTGGTCCAAACACTGTTTCCAAGATTCAGTTCAGTTCAGTCGCTCAGTCATGTCCGACTCTTTGCGATCCCATGAATCACAGCACGCTAGGCCTCCCTGTTCATCACCATCTCCCGGAGTTCACTCAGACTCATGTCCATTGAGTCCGTGATGCCATCCAGCCATCTCATCCTCTGTTGTTCCCTTCTCCTCCTGCCCCCAACCCTTCCCAGCATCAGAGTCTTTTCCAATGAGTCAACTCTTCGCATGAGGTGGCCAAAGTACTGGAGTTTCAGCTTTAGCACCATTCCTTCCAAAGAAATCCCTGGGCTGATCTTCAGAATGGACTGGCTGGATCTTCTTGCAGTCCAAGGGACTCTCAAGAGTCTTCTCCAACACCACACTTCAAAAGCATCAATTCTTCGGTGCTCAGCTTTCTTCACAGTCCAACTCTCACATCC
>SJYV01029860.1:0-12820 GCA_006410875.1 Neotragus pygmaeus
TGCTCATGAGGATATAATTTGAATCTGATTAATCATAAAACTGACATGGACTGAAAGCATTGAGAAAGACTTTTTCATTTGCTACAGAGTCAAATGGTAACATGTTAGGACTTCAGGGAAAATGAAATTCAAAGCAAGTTAATGTACAGAAACATTTAAAAATTAAATTGTCGTTTTCAGAATGTGTCAGAGAAATCAATCTGATGTTCTGTAACAGATCTATATAAAATATTTTCATGCCTTTGAAAATGTATCTGTGGTCTCATGTGCCACACGGCTTGTCCCAGGAGTGTGAGAGTCCTCTACAATGCCCTTTTGTGAATCACCCATGCCCTTCCTTTAGTATCAGATTTTGCAGTGATTTTTTAAAACCACTAATCTATAATTAAGATTAATCTATGACTCTCTTAAGGTAGCCAAATGCCTCATCATCTAATTAGTGATGTGCATGAATGGATTTGCGAGATTCCCACTGTCCCTTTCCACTATCCAGCAGAATCCTAACTGACAAGTCATTAAATATTCTTGAATTATGAATGAACTGTTTATTTTAAAGAGCCATATTCCTGTACACTTAGATGCATGTAAAATATTTTATTACCTGAGATAATATTCCTTATTTAAATGGAAAAATATATAAAGCAGCACTTATAGAAATTACTTGAGTTACAAACTTTTGACTTTTGAAAGTCTGTATTACACATCCATGCCCAGGTCACTCCAACCTCCCCTTTTGATTCAGTTAGCTATAAAGAGCCAGTTCCTTTCTTAATCTCTTTTCCAGCTCTTGACTTATTACCTCTGTCAGTCTTTCCTTTGCTTCATCTCTTTTTTTTCCATCACATGTATAGTCAGTTCATGTCAATACAAAGAGTAGGAAGCAGCAGAGTGGATCATACATAAGTTTGGTGTCAGACAAGATGGATTACATCTCTGGTTCAGCCATTTATTATCAGCATGACCTTGAGGATATGGCCCATCGTCTCTGAGCAGCAGCCTTTAGATTTGTAAAACTGATGTAATCTCTACCTCCCAAATAAGAGTTAAGTGAGGTGATATATGTAAAGTATTTGTTTCTGCATTAAAACAGGACAAATAATATACGTCAGACTTTCAGTTGGACTAGTTAATATCTGAGAGCAGTTTTATTTTTTTCATGCCAATCAAATAATAGGAATAATAGTAAAATATTTAAAATCACCTACTGATACACTGAATACTGAAAATAGTATACTGATGTCTACAATTTTATTTGATTTATTTACTATTTTTCCCAATGCTACAATGAATATCCTTGAATACACTTGCATATCTGATGAAAAGCTTAACCTTCAAAGTCTGAGCAGAGATGGAGGGGTAGGGAAACTATTGTTCACGTTCTCCACCACGTGGGCCATCTGGATACTCATGACAACCACAAATTACACATTACTGAATTGTCATTTAATGTAATAGTTTTATTTACTTTAAACATATTATTTTTATTTAAATTTTATTTCTTTGATGCATGCATTTATTTAATCACTAATTTAATGACCAATAGGAAACTGAATAAATAAATCACATATGTCTCTCACAGAATGTAGTTATGAAAAAGTGAAACAAATTCTGCATGTACTGATGTGGAATGGTTGCCAGGCTATAGTAAGTGAAAATAGCAAATGGCAGAGTAGTGTGAGTTTACATGCTACCATTTTAACTTAGGGTTTCTCTGGAGGCTCAAATGGTAAAGAATCTGCCTGCAATGCAGGAGACCTGGGTTGGGACGATGCCCTGGAGAAGGGAATTGCTCCCCAATACAGTATTCTTGCCTGGAGAAGCCCATGGGCAGAGGAGCCTGGCAGACTATGGTCCATGGGCTAGCAAAGAGTCGGATACAACTGGGCGGCTAACACACACACACACTTTAACTTATAAAGATAATATTATTGCTTGTATATGTATAAAATAGTTCTGAAAGGATTCCTAAAATTCTAGTTTATTACCTCTGAAAAAAGGAACTAGATAGTGATGATAAATGTGTGAGGAAAATTAATATTTCATTGCAAGTTTTTTACCTTTCAAATTCATGCTGTGGATGCATACTATCTATCATAAAATAAATGAAATAAATTTAGTTAATTTTAAAAATAAACACATGTTCAATCCTCGGAAAAATATTGTTATTTATTAAGATTACATCATAAAAATCTTTCATTTGATATCTCTTGCACTATAAGACTAGTCAAATGCTGAAAAATCCCACATATTTATATCTTCTCTTTTTTTAAAAGAAAATTTAGCTATAATTGACATACAGCATTGTATTAGTTTTAGATGTACAACATAATGATTTAGTATGTGAATACAATGCAAAATGTTTACAACAGTAAGCTTAGTTAACATTTATCACCAAACATAATCACTGTATCTTCTTTTTTTGAGTTCTAAGCTGATTTATTTCATGGTATCACTTGTGAATCTCTCAGATATTTCAAAAATTAGCAAAACTGATCAATTATTCCTATTGTCTTTTCCTCACAAAACTGTTTCTTTCCAGTAAGCTCAACGAAGCTACCCAGGAGTTATTTTGGCCACTTATGTCTGTTAAATAAACTCCATATCTAAGCCATCATAGAGTTCTGTTGCCAATCATATATACATACGCCCATCTGATTTGCCCCTGTGACCGCTTTAGTCCAAACCATCTTCTCAGCTAGTTTTCATTGTCTTCCTTCAAAACCTTCTCCAATGCCATTCTTCCAAAACTTCTAAAACCACCCAGCTCAAAGGAGTTCCTCCTGTTATTCTGTCAAAGAAGCCTAATTTTTCGTTTATAACTCTTACTAAAACTACAGTTGCATAGCCATGTTTGTCACTCTTTGCATATAGTCTTTCTTGCCGGATTATAATATCAGTGAAGCAGGGACAGCGTCCATTTCCTCAGGCTCCCATGCCCACAACTTAGCACAATACCTGAAACACAGAATACTACTAATAAATTATTCTCAAATGAATGAATACGTTATAGCATGAATGAGCTCTTACTGTGTAGCCGATACTGTGCTACGCGTACTACTTAGGAGTGGCAAACCTGTTTTAGGATAAGCATTTGCCCATGGGGGCTTACATGGGCATGGACAGATACAAAATGAGTAAGGAGGGCATTTTCATATTTTCATCTGTGAACAGAGGCGATCTGAGCACAATTATTTACTTGGGCAGGGAAAGGAACTCCATTGATGGAATATATAAGTAAAAGGAGAAGATAAAGAACAGGTTTATTTCCCCACCAGAAAAAAAATGAGGCGTGTGAACTAGGTGATTTGCTTTAATTATAGGATTCTGCTTCACAACTTTTTTCAGAGCCTGCCCTGTACGGTGACGACTCCCTTGATCTTTCTCCTTAGGTGTGTCAGGAACACATATGATGCCTGGTTGGCGGAAATAGCATCCCTTTGGTAGGGCATCTGGGGAGGGGAAGTAGCAGATTGTTTCCAGTTTTGATTGAGCCCATTTTGAGGTCCCAGTCATGGAGACCCTGATCCTGTACCTCCATTGTTGACTGATCAGTCCACAACACACCCAAGATCGTGAGGAAAATGCATTCATTGAAACAAACAACACGATAAAGTAACTGACAGATTCTCTTTATTAAATAATAAGTAAATAGTCTATATACAGTCATTTGCCTGTTGCACGAGTGCTAACCCTGTTCCCAGGGGAGGCTAATGCACGTGGCCAGAGTACAAATGCACAGCCCATTTGAATGCCCTGTGATATGTAAGGCCAGTGGGCAAGACACACAGCTCACACTCTCGGTCTCCATCACTGCACACACAGGAGAATGTGAACCATTTCAGTTCACAGAGACTTAGGTGAAGAGTAATCAGCTTAACTTAAAATGCCCATGTTATGCCTTCTAAACATCTCTCCTAACAATTCAACCAGCTGTTACTCTTCAACACATGCGTCACTTTCTTTGCATTTGGGTCAAATTCAAACTGTGAAGATCCATTGAAGAAATAGTAAAACCCTGCAAATGCAGACAGGGGAAATAATGAGATATTTTTCTTCAAGTAAATAAATTTGGCAACACACAGAACTCAGAATAACAGATACCTAAAAGTAGAAAGTATTTGTAGAGATTTACTATGTGCCAGGAACTATGGTAAGCATTTTGCATGACTTTTATTTTCATTTCTTTCTGTAAAAGTCCTATGAGGCACATATATCTAACTCCATTTTACAGATGAGGAAGTTGAGATTCAGACAAATTTAAATGCCTGCCCACGGTCACTCAACAAGGAAAAGATGTGAACAGCACCCCACTCCAGCTCTGTCTGACAGCAGAACCGGGCTCTGGGTTATTAGGTTATTCTGCTTGAAATCAGATAAAATTCTCTGCATCTTCAGAAACTGTGTATCTTTACACTTTTCCTTCTGAATACTCCTCCTTCCTTTTGCTGACAAAGAAGCCTGATTCTCTGGCTTCAGAGAATCCAAGGGACTCTTTCAGAAGCAAATGATGCTTTCTGACTCTGCCATCCTGGTGCTCAGGTTATCTTTCAATAAAGATCATCTATCCCTCCACCCATCTATAACTGAGGCGGGGAGAAAATCCTTTTTTTTTTTTTNGGGGGGCGGGCATTTAGAGAAATACAACACAGCATCCTTGTACCCAAGGAGCTATAGATCTGGCTGGTCAGACAGAACGTCACCACGTCACAAGGTAGTTTACAGAGTAAACAGAGTAAGATAAGTGACGAATGGTTTAGACACTAACCTCAACAGACACTGCACACATAGTACTGTAATACACATCTCTGTGCTCAAAGCCGGATCGTGCAGAATTACACTCTTAAGTGATGTTTCCAGAATTGGGCTCAGACGGTAACGCGTCTGCCTGCAATGCAGGAGACCTGGGTTCGATCCCTGGGTCGGGAATATCCCCTGGAGAAGGAAAAGGCTACCCACTCTAGTATTCTTGCCTGGAAAATTCCATGGATGGAGGAGCCTGGTAGGCTACAGTCCATGGGATAGCAAAGAGTCAGACGCGACTGAGCAACTTCACTGGTTCAACTTCACTGGCTAGTATTCTGTAGAAAAATAACATTAATCCCCTTTTTGCAAAAAAAAATAATAATAATAATAATATTTAAATGGTAATATTCAGAATATCCTAAACAAACTTCCTGGCTTCAAATGCTTGTTAGATATTTTAATAGGAAAATCATCTAAATGTATTAAGCATCTTATGTCCAACTGTTATAAACAACGTTAATAAAAATTCAGTCATTGCTATTATCCCAACATGTAAAGCACTTAGAAGTTGCTCCTCCTGTCTTGACAACAAAGAAAAAGTTTACTGAATGGAAAATCAGTTACCTTTTTTGGATCCATCAGAAACTGAGGTCACAGGGCAAACCACTGCCCAGGGAACTGGAGACAGAAGAGGCAGACAGTCACAGCGAGACCTTACCTGAGAGAGAAGCAGTGTGGCCACAACCGGCGGGAACTTGGGAATGGTGGCGTCAGTGCTGAGGTCACGGGTGGACACACTGGAGAGGTTCCTGGGGCCACAGTCTTGGGGGGACTCCACACAGTCACGCTAAACCTCTAGGAACACCCCCAGCTTCTCAGGTGAACAGTCAAGAAAAATCCTCCCCTGTTTCTGGCAGAGAGAAAGGGAAAAGAATCATTTTGTAAAGATACCAGGGGCACTCACTGTCACAAAGGTCTACTTGGTGGGGAAAGACCCATCTGACCTGGATCACTGTCCAGCCCGCCCCACCTTCCTGTCTCACCTGAGTAACACGGCAGAGGTCAGGAGCCACTCACAGCTCTACTTACAGAGTGGCAACGCATCAGAGAAGGAATAAATGAAAAAAGTACAATAATTTTATCCTGATTCTTATTTCACGTCACAGACAAGTGTCTGTGGAAGTCATCACAGTAAGGATGCAGCAAGCAATCACAGTCCTGGGGTGCAGGCACTGAATGGCAGCAGTGTTAGAAGCGGGTGGGCGGGGGGCATCAGGGGACTGGGATGCCTAGTTAAAAGGTANCAACAAAAGGAGTGTCCTCTTACCAAATACTTGAAAAACAGCATCCACCTCTGGTTCAACCCCTGGAAAATCTTCCACTATTTGCTTGGGAAAACCTGGTTCCATGCATTGTCTCTTCTCATCAAATCTGCACCAAGTAAAAGAAACAAAGCTCAGCATTGCACAGAGGCCGTGTTATCAAAATCGGCAAAAAATGTGGAATTCTAATCAATTTTCCAAGATTTGCAAATAAATGTCAGGCATGTTTAGTGCTACAGAAATGTGTGACTTTAATGGTACTGAAAACTGGGCTCTGAAAATTGTATCTCTACCAGAAAGAGAGGCAACATCTTGATCTAGCTGATGCTGTTTGCTACCATATTTCTTAGGTCTAGAGAGAAAGAACCTTAATCATCCTTCTATCACAAAGATGTGAACACAGAGTGAATCCAATCATTCATTTCAAAAACAAATTTCAAGTTTTCTATCATATTTGGTTCATATATGCTGTCACTGGGGCTTCCCAGATGGTTCAGCAGTGAAGAATCCTCTTCCCAACATAGGAGACCCAGGTTCGATCCCTGGTCAGGAAGATCTCTTGGAGGAGGAAGTGGCAACGCACTCCAGTATTCTTGCCTGGGAAAGCATGGACAGAGGGGCCTGGTGGGTGACAATCCATGGGGTCGCAAAGGGTTGAGCATGACTGGGGGACTGAGCACACNGGAAGATCTCTTGGAGGAGGAAGTGGCAACGCACTCCAGTATTCTTGCCTGGGAAAGCATGGACAGAGGGGCCTGGTGGGTGACAATCCATGGGGTCGCAAAGGGTTGAGCATGACTGGGGGACTGAGCACACACACGGGGACTGCCCCACAGTTGTCTAGAGCCCACTCTTCCTCCTGTGGGGGATGAAGGTCTAAGAGGAAGGCAGGTGACTTCCTTAGAGAAAGAAGATGATTTCCCTAACTAGGATCATATAAAGTTATTACAGACAAACATTACCTCCAGTATTTGTCCTCTGCAAAGAAGTAAGTTTTCTTCTTTTCATTGTCAGAAAAGGCTGCGTCTATTTTCCTTACTGTTGAAGGAAGGCCCAGGGTATGGATGCCTCTTGGATAACCTGCTTGCATCTCATTTCCTCTGATGGCCCAGAACTGATTTCCTGTTTTTATGAGAAAAAAACACAATCACAATGAATCTAAGACAATTGAGTCTTTGGTTTTGGAAATACTTCTTAGCACCTTTGATTTGCATAGTAGAAAAAGAAGCCAGAATTTTAGATTTAGCAGCCCCAAATAGACATTAAACAAAAACTTGTAGGTTGAATGAATGAACACAGCCGGAATGAACACAGCTGTAAATTCCAAGTGAGGGAATTTACAACTGGGCTATTTCTATTCTTATGTTCATTTCATCATCTATAAAATATAAATAAAATAATGCCAATCTCAATTACAGCTTTGTTACCTTTAAGCAATAAACCAGACAAAATGTGTTGTAGAAAAAAATTAAAGTCTTTTTCAGTTTTTCGGTGAGAGGGTTTATTTCAGCAGATTAAATAAATTATTACATAATAATTACCTTTAAAAATGAAAACCATGTCTTTGCTAGTAACTTCATATGCGGCATCTATGCCTGAAGGAAGAGATGGCCAGAATGAAGAGATCAAATGAAACTCAGGTTCGAGTGTCCTGAAGGATTTCCGCCAAAAATGTCTGAAATACATGCAAAAGAAAGGAAAATTGAAAAAAGTCTTCCACCTTTTAGCATATTTTCCTCATTCTCCTTCCTCACCCACTTTCCTCCCTTCCCACATCCTCTAGGATCAATGACAGACAGAAATCAGGTATGTTGCCATTAAGGAAAAATCTTTCCTTTTTTTCCCCCAGAAGACTGCACTGGACCTGTTGGCATAGGATTCCAGAATAATGTCTCTGTGAAAGGGAAGTTATCCAATAATGCAAGTTAATCAACTGACTGTAAGTTTTAAATACCTACAATTCATGCAAAACAGTATATATATTACACCATCATTTATATTTTCAAAAAGAAAGGCAGATGTGTATGTGAACATGTAAGCATATTTTTATACATACACAGAATAATTCTGGAAGGATATTTAAGCATTCATCACTATGGATGGAGATAGGGAGAACCGAGAAACTGAATCAGTGATGTGATGATGACTTCAACTTTCTTTCCACTTATGCGCTTTTGTCATGTGCGTATTTATCCAGCAGTGAGTAAATTAATTGATTAAATGTAATAGTGTTCTGGTATCATTTTTAAAGAAAGTAAAGATAAAATTCAGATTCTAAAGTTTTACTTGTGACTTTTCAAAAGTAACCATGACTCAATAATATTTGNTTAACTGATTAAATGTAATAGTGTCCTGGTATCATTTTTAAAGAAAGTAAAGATAAAATTCAGATTCTAAAGTTTTACTTGTGACTTTTCAAAAGTAACCATGACTCAATAATATTTGGGAGTGATAGTTACAGGATAAAAATAAAATCATCCTAAGTCTTTGAAAATGAACTTGACAGTTTTAGGAAAATATGGAAAATGGAGCATCAGAATATTTTCAAGTCTCAGAGCAAAATTTTTTGTTTTAAATACTTAAAAATCTCTATCAAGTTTCTTTTTGTTTTCCTCTCTAAGCATTGTATTGATACATCAAAAGAATAGATAGGAATATAAAGTTTTCTGGACTGACCTGCCTTTAAAGAACAGGATTTCTCCTCTCAGTGTGCTGATTGCATCGAAGGACAAGGCAGGATCACACGCAGCTGGGGTCCCGGGTTCGGGAGGCACAGATTCCGTGGGCACCACGGGGTCATTAGGGGAAACTGGGGGAGACCCTAAAGGGGGCAGAGGTGAGGATGCAAACGTCAACAGGAAATGATGCTTCTGTCACTGTATATGATTCCCACACGTTCTCAAAGTGCCTCGAGTTAAATTATAAATGTTTTATGCAGCATTTGGAAGCTTTCCTGAAGACCATCATTGCAAAGCTCCCACGTCTAATTTTTCCAGCATCACTCACCGTACAGGAACTGAATGCCGTTGACATCATCCTGAGAAAGGCGGAACCGAGCGAGGTCTGTGGGAGGGTCGTAGATTGGGTACATCAAAGCTTCACGTTTGGTTGAGTGTTGGAGACCCAGGGAATGGCCAAGTTCATGGGCAGCAACAAGGAATAAATTGGTTCCTATTTAAGAAATCATAGATAACAGTTATTTATTCCTTAAATACATGTACATTATACAGGTCAGCTGTGCATTATGTTCATTTGTTCAGCTATTATAGTCGCTTATTTCCTGGAAGCACACAGTACCTTTCTTGTCCCCTCTCCACCTTTTTTTTTTTTGGTTAATTGATCAGTTGACTGATTACACTTAATGGAAAGTCAAGTGTTTTTCAAGGCTCATTCTTGAAATCAGTCTTTGAGACAAAGTATACAGCCATATCCAACTACTCCCATCTCCAGTCTGCCTCTGCTGATTCTTGTCCCATTGGGAAATCTGTTACACTCCACTTCTCCAATATTCTTAGTTATTTAGACTTCTCCAAGTTAAAATAAAAGTCAACACCAAAATCATTCTGAGGAATGTATCACTAACCTGATGTATCTTTTGTCCATTGTTCATCATCATCAAAATGAGCATCTCCATAAAACCCTGATCCAGGTGGATAGGCGTGAGCCAAAACTTTTCCAGGTCCATCAAAAGGCAAAAAGTCCCCATGTTCTAAGAGAGGAAAAAAAGTTATTGGATGATCAATAATTAGAATCTCTTTGGAGTCTTTTCTAATGAAATACTATATAAAATTTTGCGTGGGTTTCCCCCTGCCTTGTTCTGTTGTTGTGTGTGTGTGTGTGTTTTTTTTTTTTTTACCTCTAACTGCAAATATGATCATTATGTCAGCTTCTCCTTCATAGATCCTGGAGAATGTAAGTGGAGTCACCTCCTCCCAGACCGTCAGAGCTTTTTCAATGGCAGAATCAACAGCATCTCTGGGTAAATCCTTTGTGTAATTCACAATTCTGTACAAAAAAAGTAATAATAAAGATACTATTTTCTCCTGTGATAGTAATTTATAAAATCTCAATAGTATGTCAAAATCTCTTTGGACCCATTACCTGTAGGTAAGGTGAGTTTTCCTCCACTTGGGCATACCAGGAAAGGTGCTGAAGGACCCGACATCAGGAATCCCGCATCGGGGCTTGTGTATCACCTCCAGAGTGTCAGAGTCCAGCTTTCCTGTCACCTCCAAACCCAGAAACTTCTGCATCTCTTGAATCTTTTTCACTACTGGACTGCTGTCCTTTCTTCTAACAAACTGTTTCGTATCCTTTGCAAGGTTGTAGTAGTTTTCTAGGTATTGCTAATGGAAAATAAGTATAGTTTTAGGTCATCTTATGATTTTTAGTGGTTAACAGTAAATTTGTGCAGTTGCTCACTTAACCTATTTGAAATAGTCTTCTAGCCTACTGAAACAAAAGTCAGTGTCACGTTTAATTCTTCAATTACAGACTCTTCTTCACTTTTGCTTTATCTTTGTAACAGAATAATCTCTGCAGCTTATTTTACTACCCGAGCAATGAAAATTGCCATGAACTGGAAAATCAAGGTAAATATCTGGGAACTTAAAGGAGATAAACTAAACAATCTAACTTCCTCGTGTGTATTAGTCTATTTCAGCTACATTTATTCAATTTTCCACTTTATACTGCTCATAAGGAGTTGGCTTAAGAAAAAAACTTAGAAAAATCTGTGTCTAAACATGACAGCAGCAATAAAAATATCCAGCTAACATTATCTTGGATTAAAATACCTACAGAAGTTTCAAAATAAGACACACTTCATACACTCTCTGCTTGTTATTCACGAATCTTAAACACTGCTGCTACTAAGGTGGTTTCGGTCTTAGTACCTAATATCTCTGGCTTTTGTTCCTTCCAGTATAAAAAGAGAAGCCCGGATGAGTGACACTGAGACCCTTTCCATGTGCAACACTGTGTAACTCTGCCTTTGCACTGCGTGTATGGTCAGTTCCAATTCTGTGCAAGCTTTATAAGCAGAAAGCAGAGCTAGTTTCCCCACCGGGCCATGAGGGATGTGAGGACAGGCCCCCTTAATTACCTGAAGAAGCTCCATGCTGTCTTCCTTGTCCCTTGCAGCCCTGTCCAGTGGATAGGCTGAGCACACTGCCACACATAGCAACAGCAGAACTGGGAGGTTTCTCATTCCCACTGACTTTTCTCAGCTTGATGTGGTCTTAATGGCTTGCTCCCTGTCTCTCTTCTACTAGGTCCACGGTCTAGAGTCCAATTTTTATAGGGTGACAGTGTTTGTTTAGATCATCCGCAGCTTGACTCATGATTGCTTTCTTTCAAACGACAACAGGACCATTTCCAAAAATTCTGAATCCAAAGTAGGATGATACAACCTACTTTACTAATTTCTTCCAACGTTTCCAATTTTGCAAGTCAAAAAAGTGATTAATCTCCAGGAAATGCTTCCTGTCTTGGTAAGAAGAAAACTGGGGCATTTTTTCTTTTTTTAATTCTGGAAAAAATGACTGGAATTTACTAGACAGTTTACATTTGTGGGATTGAGAGAAGTAAGTTGACCTGGTAAAAAGTCAGAATTCTGTAGGACTTTTAAATGCAGTTTTAAGAAAAATGTATTTAAAATCAAATGTGATAAGAAATAAGTAAATGCAAAGCTGAATATATATATACCCACAGTCTATACTGTTAAATTCTGTAAAAACAGAAGAAATACACTCTAGAATAAAATTGAAAGGGAAATTCACTTCCTGAGCCTTTGATCTGAAATACCTAAATCTGATGCAAACTTTGATTTAAGAGCAGGCAGTTAGTCCAGGTAGGACTCTATCTGATAACTTTCCACTTTTGCCTTCCTATTTATCATGCTTCTCCATGACTAATTAGACAGGATAGCATATGCTCCTTGCTACCTCCAACCGATACAGTCATTCTTCTAGCTATTCACTTGTTTCTCAAGTGCCACAGTTTTAAATGTTTCAGAATAAACAAGTTAAGATTGCAAATTTGAAGGTAACATTTAAGGGAGAAATATAGAAAAAAGTGACCAAATTAGCTGGGAAGGATGAAAGAAGGAAAAAAAGAGTATAATCTACTAGATGAGATGATTGCTGCATAACTAATTTTATAAGAAAGAAATTGTACAGGAATTATGAAGAAGGAAAGATATTTTCTTGAGAGAAAGCCTAGGATAAAGCCACAAATAAGTGAAGATTGAAATAGTTTGGATGTAGAAGAAAATCCAGGAAAAGGATAAACAACCATATAAACTCAAGAAAGTTTAGTGTCTATGAAAAAATGGCAAAGGTTTGACTTTTTATTGAAGTAAAAAGTGTATGAACACGAGTAGTGAAAAATGAAAAATGAAGTTGTGGGAAGATAGGTTGGAGCTTCTTTGTGGGATGCCATTAGTGACTAAGATGTTTGTTTATTTAGTTTCAGATGTTTACTTGATTTTGTTATTGATAGAAATCCATGTTTCTACAAAACATTTTCAATTAAATTTTTTATATTTCAATAAAATTTTGTATTTTTACTATAGAAAATTTAAAATTCATAAAAATGTTCAGTTCAGTTCAGTTCAGTTGCTCAGTTGTGTCCGACTTTGCAAACCCATGAATCGCAGCATGCCAGGCTTCCCTGTCCATTACCATCTCCTGGAATTCACTCAGACTCATGTTCATCGAGTCCGTGATGCCATCCAGCCATCTCATCCTCTGTCG
>SJYV01029863.1:0-14261 GCA_006410875.1 Neotragus pygmaeus
GAGGTGACCCCAGGGCAAGGGTATCCAGAGCAGGTGAATCTGAAGGGAGGATTGGCAGTCATTAAGGATGGAGGAGGAGAGTTCTGAGGTGTTGGGATCAGAGAGCAACTTCCCCCAGCAGACCTTGTTCCGTCCAGCAAGGGGGACTCGGAGACTGGGAAGTTTCTCTTTAGCTAACCCTCCAGTGATTGTTCCATTCACTCTTTCCACCATTTTCCCCTGAGGAATTTATAAGCAGCTCCTGATTTTCTCTCTAGACTCAGAACAGATCAATTCCTACTCTAACCCGTCTTCAACCAAAACAGCACCACGGCACTGGATTTTATTCTTGAAACCTGCACAGGAGGTATACATGTGTAGTTTCATGACCCGGCAGATTGCTTGAAAATATCTGTCACCATGAACCCTCTCCACCAAAGACACAGGGCAATCACGACAGAACCTAAGAATAATTCTAATCATGATTAGAAAAATAAAAACACTACAGGAAACAGGAACTTTTTCAAGACTGCAATAATTCAAATTAAAGCATGTATCTGAAATGGTCTCTGTCAACATGTGATTTATGACTTGGAGACAAGCCCTGCTGGAAGGGGAACCACATGTTTCTGAACTAGGGCTCCAGTTTTAAGAGCCTTGAGATCAGAAATGTTCTCTAGACTTGGCAGATTTCTTTTCACCATCAAGCAGCTCCCGAGTGTCCCCCGTGTAACTCAGCAGCCCATACAATAATTGCTCTAGGCAAAGATGGGTTTTTGCTTTGAAGTTTCATTTAGAACAGAGGGGCAGGATAAGGGAAATAATGGCTTTTCAACTCAGAGCGAGCAAACTCGAAGGGGGTCTTATCCTCTTGGTGTTTATTTCTTGGACCAAATTTCTAACTCTTCTCTGAAGCCCCCTGTTGAGATCAGGGACAAACAAGATGAAAGGGAGAAAGCAGACGAAAGGGAACAAAAGAACTTCAACCTCAGAATTCTTAGCCCTCAGGGAAAACACAAACAGGATGAGTCTGCATGTTTGATTTTGCATCCCCGGGATGTCGGGAGGCATGTCCAGGAGGCTAAGCTGAATCAAGTCTATCAAAGCCTGACATCTGAAAGACCCTGGCTCTCATCGCTGGCTGAGCACCATAATGGCATTACCTGTGGGGGCCCACACTTCAGCTTGGAAAGCAGAGCTTGTCTGTTTCACACCTTGGCTCTGGCTTGACCCACCTGCTACATTGTTGTGATGGGCAGGGGGCACAAGGGACTGGGTTATACAGCTGGTCCCACCCTCACCCACTCCACCTAGAACTCTGACAACATATGCAGGGCTTGCTTCAAGAGCTGCTACATTCCTTATCAAGTCTGTCTGAGCTTACAAGCAAATCTGACAATTCTCTTTTTCTTGAGAGAGAGAGAAAGAAAAAGTACGTGTTCAGGTAATAGTTGCCTTACTCATTTTTATTCAGAGGACAAGAAAAGTCACTTTGAGCAGTGACAAATGCCTTGGATTGACATAGAAGGCATATGTACTTGTAAAGGGCAAGAAGACATCTGAGGGGCCTCCATTGGCTGAATCCATCTGTGTGATAGACCAAAAGATTTTTCTTGACCTCTCTTGTCTTGGTTCAGTCATCTTAACAACTTTTGTGCAAATATCTCAGCCTCCTTTTAGAGCTCTTTTGCCAAAGGGAAGGCACATTTGAGAATCTACTGAAAGCTGTGGACCTTGTCCTGGAAAACTCTCTCTCTCTCTCTCTCTCTCTCTTACACACACACACACTTTTACATATAACATCAGGGAATTCCTAGATCTACTAGGATCCATACACAGAACCCCCTCAGGGGTCAAAGGACCTAAAGCTAAAGAACCTCTGGTCTAGGAAAAAAGTTAACATTTATTGAGTACTTACTATATTTCAGGCACTATTCTAAGTGTCTCAAATAGATTTTCTCAATTAATCATAACACCACCATAGAACAGGTACCACTGTTCTCTGTTTTACTGATGAGAAAACAGTAGTGGAGAAAGTCACTTGCTCCAGGTCAAGCAGCCAGTAAGTGGCACAGCCTGGGTGGAAACCCAGGCCATCTGTTTTTGGAGACCTCCTCTTAGCCACAAAGCCATGGTTGTGAAGTGAAACAAGTGAAAGTCATTTGTTTTTGCAGACCACTACTGCAGCAGTTTCCTATTTGTATATGTTGCAGGGTGGGGGTGGGGGGAGGCATGTATCTCCAGAGATCTGAGAAAGTAGAGACAGTGTGGCAGTGGTGGAGAGACTCTTGGCCAAGCCGTACATGCCCACTACTGACTACTGCGCAAGCAGGGACAGGCCAGAATGAGTCCAGCCCCGTCCTTGGCTTCCAGAGAATAGGCCTGTGAGGCTGACACTGGCACTCACGCTTTGAGATCTTGATCTAGTAGCCAGTAGAAATTAGTTCCAGGGTTCCAAACTTAAATAGAGGCCAGAAAAGTGATGCAAATGTGAGAGGAAGGCAGTGGCCAAGGGAGGGGGGCCGTGACCAACTGGAGTGAGTGTCCTGTCTCTAAACATTCACCTTCACAACAACCCCCCAAATCCCATGAGGGCTGAACAAGAGACATCCAGCCTGTGGACCGTCAGTTTGACCTCTGGGTAGACAGTTTCCTTCCTGCTCTCTAGGTATTCCCAAGGCAGGAGTGTGGGGCATGTGATCCGTAAACAAGGGACACGAGCTCACCCGCGTGACAGTCAACGTGACTTCCATTTTGTTAGAACCATGCTTTTCTGTGCTAACCAACCAAGCCATAGGTCACTAGCAGAGAGGTGCAGACACCAGAGGAGAAGACCTCTCGGGCAGTAAGCGACAAGACACCTCACATACCTCATACAGAGGGAGCATTCAAGGTCAGAGGCGTCAAAAGATGCCAGCGGGACACTGAGCGCAGGCCTAGCCCGGGGGTCAGTGGAAGGATCTGTGATGTAGAGAGCAGAAGTCAGAGGGCAACCAACGTTGGTGTCACAAGACAGCACTTCTAAGGCCAAAGAACCCAATTATTTTTTCAGTCAGCCACTCTCATAACCTCCCCGAGAACTGATTTAGTAGCCAAGTGAGCCACTGAGAATGGGGTACCCTGATACAGGCACGTGGAGGCTTCCAGCAGCCCCAAAGAAAGAAACGTGTAGGTCAGGGATTGTCTGGTAGCCCTGGGGGGGCTTCATTCAAATGGAACAGGCACCTCACTCTTGACAAACAGCTGCAACGACTCCACGGACTGAGCCAGGCCTTCATAGCTGACACTGAATCTTGGTACTGGCAGCCACTCTTGGAAAGATACCAAGCTGCAGCTGCTGCTTCTCAGATGCCTACCTACGGGGACACGATTGGGAACGAGCAGGATGAGGCCTGATGGAGCTGCCCGGGTCCGACTTCCCCGGAATGGGGAAGGGGGTGCAGAGAGGCTGGCCTGGAAGGAAGTGATACCATCAAGGGCGTGAGATGTCATTACTTGACACTATGCTGGCCCATAAGCCCTGGCTTTCCCTTATAATTCATATGGGGCACCAACAGGATGCTACGAACTGCTGGCTCTCACAGAAACCCCACCGCCACCCTAGAAGTGGCAGAGCAGAGGAGCCATCGTGTGGAGGGGACAAGCCTCCACACACTGCTGAGCCCGGGCTCCCGTCCAAGCCCCCGACTCCCTGGGTAGAGTCTGCACCTGGCTTGGATGCTTTCTTAGGCCTCTCTGGGTCTTGGGGTTCAATTTGGCAGTGCTTCCTTTTCTTCTCCTGGCATTTGCCAGTCTTACTGGAGGCAGCTTGGGAAGAGGCGGCGACCCCCTTCTCCTCCTCTGCTCCAGCCGAGTCTTCCGTGTGGTCCTGCGGCCCATCCCCTGTCACTGTGACCAGGTTCATCAGGCTGCCCCCCTGGCCCCTGGCTGCTGCCCCCTCCTGACTGGAACAATGTGGGCGCTCAGGCGTTTCCTGGAGGAAGAAAGAGCCAAACATCAGAATCTACTGGGGCCCAACATCGTCCTCTGATAATTGTCTCCAGAAGGGACAGGGAGTGTTTTCTCCTCATCTAGAGGAGAGGTAGCTTAACTGGGCAGCAGTCATAAGGCACAGAAGGCCCAGCTGGGGCAGAGTAAGGCATGCAGGGAGACAGTCCTTGGGCAGCAGGGAAGGCAAGATGCCAAGTGCAGCGCCGGTCTCCGCTTCTCTCCAGTCAGACCCCAGCTCCTCTCCAGTCAGACCCCAGTCACCACCTGAGGGACACCAAGGCATGCAGGGCAGTGAGGGTAGATCCTGCCACTCGGCCCTTCCTCTTATCCTCACTGCCATTCCCAGCCATCCTCCAACCCCATACCCAGCTTCCAAAGAACTTTCAGGAAGGTTCTGGTGCAGGTGTGCTCACGGGCCTGCTGAGTGCCCTCATGCTCCAGAGCTATGTTATACTGGTCAAAGGAACTAGGAACGAATGAATCCTTTCACTAGATGTTGGGCAAAAAGTCTGAAAAAGAGACAAGATCATCTGGCAAAATGATCAATAACGTCTCTAGCCTTTTCAAGAATTTTTGTCCAGGAGAGAGATCTAGGAAAAAAAAAAATCCAATGACAAAGTGTTTATGCAGGTTTACCTGGAGAACCCCTCTCTACTCTACATTCAATGTGCATGGGTCAAAATGCTCAGGTTGTTGTGTTCCCTCCAACTCCAACCAAAAGAAAAAAAAAAAACTGGTAGATAGATGAAAAGTGGGGACTGCACAGCTGGGAGAAAATGATGAGGTGAGGAGGAAAAGGTTTTTCTGAGTCTCTAACCCAGAGAGTTCAGAGTTTTATCAGCACTATGGCACTGCCACATCCTCAGCTTTCCATGAGCCCTTGGCAGAGTCTACACAGTACAGTGCTTTGCAAGGCAAAGTTTGGGTAGAAACCCAGTCCCTACTCCTCAGCTTCCTCATACAAGAAAGCCAGGGGTGCTTTTTTTCTTCATTTCTGATTGGGCTGCAATTAGAAGTCACTCCAGGCACTTGGGTTCAGTATTATGGTTCTCAATCCTGTAATAATGATCTCAAAGAAGTATTGAAATGCAGTTGGGGCTAGCAGTAAAGAACTTGCCTGCCAATGCAGGAGACATAAGAGGTGAGGATTCGATCCCTGGGTCTGGAAGATCCCCAGGAGGAGGGCATGGCAACCCACTCCAGTATTCTTGCTCAGAGAATCCCATGGACAGAGGAAACTGGCTGGCCACAGTCCATTGTGTCGCAAAGAGTTGGACACGACTGAAGTGACTTAGCACATAGTACTACTTTGATTTCAGGATACACTCTAAGTTCTGCCCATCACCACCCCCCAGCCTTTTTGAGTCAGCCTTTTTGAATGCATTTTGTTCATTCTCCAGAGCAGGGAAAGAAGTCAGGGAAATATAAGATTTTCACCTGTCAGAGAACCCAGAAGCCATGGAGACCCTAGGGCTTACACACAGGGGAGGACACGGGTATGGATAGCAGGCAGGCAGATGCTTCGAGTGGCCTAGATCTTCAGAGCTCACCTCTGTCTACACGTCTGTGCTTCGGAGCTCCAGCTTCTGCCCACTTGCCCTCTGCTTGGAAAGCTGGGGCCTGGAGACCATGGTTTTCAAAGACTCAAATCCCAGAAAGTTAACACATCCTAAGTTGCTTCGCTCTCCCCGGCTCCACATATGTGCTGGAAGTCTACTTACGTGTAAGACAGGTGCAGGAATATGAAATGACCTCCACTTGGGGATCAAATGGAGATGTCTTTGCACAAGGAACTCAGCTGGTACTCAAAGACCAGCAGCTTGAACAAACAAAAAGCACCAAAGGAGGGGCTGTCAGGCCCTCTTCCCAGGCTCTGCCCCTAAGCTCACCCCAACTGAATGGCTCCTGGGGAAGTGGGCCTTTCTAGTTCTGTCACCTCTCTCAACTGGACCTGATCAAGAATTGAAAATTGAACATAATAAATCATCAACCTGGGCCCCTGCCTGAAATCTAGTTTTATCTTTAAATAGCTTTTCAGCAAAGAAGACAGCCACTAGCAACTCCATTTCTTATTTCTTGGGAACCAAACAAAGTAGGAGGGTGAGGGCTCGCTCTCCATGTTTGCCCACAAAACAGCCAAACGAAGCATCAGGAGCGAGCTGGGTGAGTGGAGTTTTACCTGTGACAATTTTGGTAGATTATGGCTGGTGCCTTCAGTAGCCAATGACTCTACGTGTTCCTTTAATCTAGGGTGAGGTGCCAACAGCTTCAGTATATCGGGAGAATATTCCTGAGAGGCCCCCGGGAATGATGGTGTAAAGAAACTAAGGAGAAGCTGGGACATAAAACAGAAGACTTCACTACTTAAGTTTCTACAGGTGCTCGGGTGAAGGGCAGGGGTGGGAGGGCAGGCACGGACAAAGGGTACAGCTTGTGGGGCCAAACCCCAGGGAGGAAGACTTGGACCAAAGACCCCAACACAGCGGGGCAGGGATCCTCCTTCAGCTCATCAGAATCACCTGGGAAGCTTATGAGAATCCCAGGTTCCAAGTTCCCATGCCTGGCTCCCCTGGGTCTGAAGTGTGGCCAGGAATCTGAATTTTGAAAAGGCACTACAGATCTGCCTTTGTCTCCCAGTTACCACCACTCCGCTGCTACCCTTCCACAGAAAGATCTGCAGGGGGATTTCAAAACCTGTCTAGGAGGAAAGAGGCCGAGGAGAAGGCAGGAGACCAACATTAGCTGGGGGACCTGGAGTCGTGTCTGAGACGCCCCCCTGGGTAGAAGGCAACAAAGGTCACCAAGGTTCCTCTGCATTTTTTCCCTCCCTGTCTGCCTGTTTGGCCTCTCCTCCCCGACAACCAGCCCTGGATCATGAATCCCTTCAGCAGTGATGTGTTAGTAAAAGCAGAGCCAAGTCTTCCTCCCTCTTCTCCCAGCCTTTCTTCCTACTTTCTAGCCTTCACTTTCCAGAGAATGACAAGTCACTTCAATGACTGGGGTGGAGGTGGGGGGCAGCAGGCTGGTTCTAGTCTATGTTTGGCTTCCTTTGCAACTGAGTAAGCTGGGGATGAGAGTGGGGCAGATACAAGATCCAGAAGGGACTGGGAGTCAAAGATACGTGATCTGGTGGAGGCTGCCCCATCAACCGCCTGCATCCTTGCTTCAATTCTCTCCTGTGAAAGTGCCAATTATCTGCATACATAGGTATTTTTGTATGTAACACATAACCCAGGAAGGCAGGCCATTTGCTTCTAAAACATATTCACATGTTTTCTGCTGAGACCAACTAAAGGGTGCCCCACCCCTTCCTCTAGGTAACAGGGTATTAACTGATCAGGGGAATCTGACCGAAATCAGGATCAAACTCTCTCCAGTTTGATTTCTTTCCTTACTGGGCCTTAGCAGTTCCTTCACGATGTTTCTTCTGATGCCAGCACTTTCCACGTGGCCAAGCCCTGCTCATTCTTCAAAGCTCAGCTCCAGGGCTCCCTTCTTCTCTTCCTCCAGTCTCCCTGATCTCTCCCATCCTTCTGTGTTCTCAACTGCACCAGAAGATAGTGCCTTACCCTCCCCAGTCTGGTGTTAGCCTCCAACTGCATCACAAATGTAAGTCTTGCTCTCTACAGAAGCTTAGTTTCTGGTGGGCACACGACTGATGTCCAATAAGTACTCATCACACTGGACAGAACTGAGTTAAGACACTAGCCATCCTAGGGCCCAGAGAGAGGCCTACGGTTCAGGCCCAAAGCCCCCAGATAACAGATGTTTCTGTTTCCTTCCAGTTCTAAGTTGGTACAGGAATGAGACGGGAGGTTCTCACACTGACCAGGGTTGTAAATGCCAGCTTTCAGAGACTCCTCCTTTGCTGGAGCCAAACTTGGCTCTCAGGGGCCTCTGAGTGATCCACCGGGAACCACCTCTGAAGGGCTCCCCCTGGAATTCTCCCCCAGAGAGACGTAGCAAGCCATAGGGCACCCCCAGGCACAAGGATATGAGCGCGGAGTGTGGCGGGAGGGAAAGAGAGGCAGAGAGGGAAGCTCGAAGGAAACTAGGCAAAGGAACAGCAGCACTGAGCTTTCTCCTCTGTTACCTGAGACCTCACTGAAAGCCTTCCCAGTGGCTTTGGAAAACAAAAGTTTGGGTCAACTCTCAGTGAAAATGAGCATTCCACATACGAATGGAAGTCAATTTCACTACAGCATCAGACTTGGAAAGGCCCAAGTGGGTCAAAAGTCCAAAAAGAATCTGAGGTAAAGACAAACATTAAAAAGAAACCCAGGCCTGTAAGTGACAAAGGCAGCTAATTCATGCCAAGTGAACCTGGACCATCTCTGTCACATCTTTATCCCTGGAAAGGGGAACAATCCAGCAAAGAAGCACAGAGGGTCCTCAGCATTCTTAACTAAGTGCCATGTCCTCACCTCACTCCGTCGAAATTCGCCTCTAAATTCTCACCCTAGCTTCAGAACTCTGGAACACTCATCACAGGCAAATGTTCGATTGTATTATCTGGCATTTATATTTCATTATAGAACCAGTGCAAGAGTGTAAGGTCCTGGAGGCCTGAGACTGTGCCTTATGCCTCTGGGTCTCCAGAGTTTAGCACAGTTCTTGCCCCATCCCATTAAGGCACCTGTGGAAATGACACGGCATGCATGCTTACATGCTAAGTTGTTTCAGTCGTGTCCAACTCTTCTTGATCCCATGGGCTGTAGCCTGTCAGGCTCCTCTGTCCATAGGATTCCCCAGGCAAGAATACTGGAGTGGGTTGTCATTTTTTCCTCCAGGGAATCTTCCCAACCCAGGGATCGAACCTGCATCTCCTGCATTGGCAGGCGGATTCTTTACCACTCAGCCACCTGAGAAATGATACTAGGTGGTCTATAAAGTGGGTGGGAAAGAGGATCGACCCAAATGATGACACCAAGAGCCTCTCAGGCCAACTGGGAAATGGACAAATGAGAGTAAACAAATCACTCTCTCCCGGCTCCACACCTGCCTCTGTTGGCCTTTGCACACTCTGTTCTTCTAACCACGTTTGTGCATACATCCCAGAGCTGGAACCCAGTGCTCCTCTCCCCTAGTCTCAGCAGTGGGTGCTGAGACTCCTGACTCAGCCTCCCGGGCCAGTAGGGTAGTGGAGCAGCTCACAAGGCAGACTCTGGAAGCAGGAGGAGTCGGGTTTGGTTGCTCTTCCACTGATCATTAGGTTCATGACCTCAGGAAAGGCACCAAGCCTCAGCTTCCTCATCTGTTTCATCTGTAACATAGGGATAAATGATAGTACCTACTCTCATAGGGACATTGTGGGGATTTAATTATAGCTTCCCCATAAAGTCCACAGAACACTGCTTGGTGCACAAGAAATGCTCAATAAATGTTTGCCATTGTTACTATTATTACTCACACTGTGGACTACAATTAAGATTTGGGGAAGGGTCCACAGCTTGGAGCAATTCTCTGCCACCAGCCACCAGCTGGTTAGCTCCTACTAACCAGCCCAAAGTAACTTCCCAGAACCTCCAGTGCTCAGCTGCCCCTAGTTCAATGATTTTGCTGAAGATTCCTTTCTGGAGCCTTCAGAAACCAGTCCTGTCTCTTGCTCCCTTTCTTCATCCACTGCTTGGCCAAAGCACCCTGGGACAGAGGCACCTGGGGCGCAGTGGTGAACAGGGGGTGGGGTACAAGCATAGCAGAAGTTCCTGCTGACTGTCAGCATCCCATTTCCAGGCCAACGAGCCAGACACTGAGAGAGCACACTGCAGAACAATAAGCAATGAAGTCTACGAACTGAGGATGCTTGAGCATTCACTAATGTGCCCAGTATCTCATGCAGTTAAAAAGAAATAACCACCACATCCTCCAGCAACTCAAAAATTGGGATGACTGGATTATACTGTCATGGGCCCCAACTTATATCACATATGTGTTTCATTTCTAGCAGAGAAGCTGAAGGTTGGAGTTCTGCATATGGCAAAGCTGATGGGACCCAACACCCCTTGTGAGGAGCTGGCCACCCTGTGTGGCTGGTGAAGCTGTGACTCAGCCCAAGGAAAGTTCTAAAACTGCCTCACATCCGGGATCTCTGGCCAACAGTTGGAGTCTTCTCTGTGGGCCTCCATCTCCGTGTTAACTTATTTGGTTTTATTTTTTTTGTTTGTATTCTTACTGACCACCCAGACCCTAAGTCAAAGAGGCAAACACATTCCTCACAGGCTCCTACAGAAATGTAGGAACTGCTCAATCTGATTGTACACGCCAAAAAGATGGTGTTTCTGGGTCATCAACTGGCACCTGTGTCTTGCTCCTGTCCCCTCAACCCAGGAAACCATACACTCTGGACCCCCAACTCTAGGGAGGGCAGTTCCCTCACTCCCTGCCCTGGAGAGGACAGAGGGCTGGAAGCCCATTGGGCAGCTGAACCTGACGTCATCTCAACTCACCCTTTGGGCTTCTGCTCTTGCTCTTTTGTTCCTTCCATCGAGGGACACACAATATAGAAACTCTCTTAGCGCTTCCTCCACCTTGCCAAGGGTGGCTAAGGCTTGCGCTTTTCTGAAGTGTGCCTGGAAGAAAACATGAGGATTCAGTCCCATTCTTCTCCACCTCTCAACATTGGTATCATTCATAACATCAGCTAAATTACTTCCTGGGTGTTCACTGTCATGTGAGGGCTTTAAAAGGACTATCTTATCCACAGCCTTATTGTGTAAGCCAGGGCTCTCCAACCCCTAGGCCACTGTACCGGTACCAGTCTGTGGCCTGTTAGGACCTGGGCCACACATTAGGAGGTGAGCGGCAGGTGAGCAAGCAGAGCTTCATCCATATTTACAGACGCTCCCCATCACTCGCATTTCTGCCTGAGTTCCTTCTGTCAGATCAGTGGCAGCATAATAAATGTAATGCACTTGGATCATTCCCAAACCATTTCCCCCTACACCCCTCAACATCTGTGGAAAATTTGTCTTCCATGAAACCAGTCCCTGGTGCCAAATAGGTTGGGGACTGCTGGTGTAGGCAATTGTTCTGAAGCCCATTTTCAGGAAAATAAAACTGAGACCCAGAGAAGTGACTTGCCTGAAGTAACTGGCTGGAAAATTGTGGAATCAGATTGACAGCCTGGGAATGACTGATATAGAAGATGAGATTCACAACCACTGCGCCATACTACCACCATCCCCCACCCCCTGCCCCACCATTGTATTGGAGGAGGCATCAGATGCAGCAAGAGCTCCCATCTGAGGTCACACTAATCAGCTTTCAGAACCTGCCTGGATGGGCCTTCCTGTTAACCAGTCTGTCAAGCAGAGACCTAGTCCATGTTGCTGGCTGAGTGACCACCCACACTCAGTGGTCACTTATTAGAAGAGGCCCACGTGAGCCAAGGCATGTGACCTCTCTAAGACCTTGAAGGCAGCTCGTGGCAAAGCTGGAACTAGCACTGGGAGCTTCCCCACCAAGCCCTTCTGAACGCTAACCAGGGGCTGCACAAACGCTTTGGCTCCAGTGGACTCAGCTCATTTCTGCTCCCTCACCACATCTTGAAATCATATAAGAAGTTTTAGGGTTTCTCGGGGTCCAAGCCAAACTGCCTTGGGAGAGAAACCTTAAGGGGTAGGAGAGGAACATCCTGGGGAAGATGGAGGAGAAAGAAGAGAAGTGAGAAGAGGGTTGTCTTCTCTCTGTGCCTGGCAGCTTGGCTTAGAGGCTGCCCCTCAGTGGCCTGCTCCCCAGGCCTCTGCCTACACGCTGACCCCAAGTCTAACTTAGGGAAGGCAACAATCCAGGTTGGGGCTGCTGGGCACTCTAATACATGGACCTCCCCTTTGGACATGCCTCTGTGGGTCCTGGTGCCCCCTGGCTTGGGCCTGGCTTACAGGAGCCAGCCAGAATCTGCCTTCTTGAGCAGTGGCCCCTGCTCCAAGCCTCTTGTGGGTCTCTCCCCAAATTGTGCCCTCCCCCTCCTTCTGGAGCTGGATGCTCCCAGCAATGCTTGCCAGGGGCCCTCTGGAGAAAGGCTTGTCTGACATTTCAACGTGGCTAGAGGGTGTTAAGTGCTGGGAGACTGGTGGTTTTGGGGATCTGACCAATCATACCAAGTAGCAACCCATATACTCCACCTGCTCAGGGCAGCCAGCTCAGTTGTACTTGCAGGAGAGTTCCAGCCCTGGCTGGGTGGCTGGAATAGGGTTGTATGAAGTGAACACCTCTCATAGGAGCGTTTCATACAGAAATGGTGGGAAATCCATAAACTGGGGTATGAGGTGGCTTTGAATCAGAAGCATCAGTTCCAGTCTTCTTTCAATTCCCAAGTCCGTAAAGTTCTATCATCACTGCCTCTCTGATTAACCCAGCACTTAGCGAAAATGAACTTCTGTTTAATATTTTCACCAACTCTTCCTTCACTGGGGAAGTCACTTTTCCCATTTCATCCAAAATGGTCCACTGCTTACTTAGCCTTGTTTCCCACTGCACTATCGAGGTCCCTGCCCCGATATGGTTTAGAATGGGAGCAGAAACAGTTACAAGAGATGTCCTCTTACCCCCAGGTAGCTCACTGACCTGCACTGCTACAAGGCCTGAAATATTCCCAGTGAAGTTCTTTTGGGTTAAGACATTGGTGAGTTTGAATAAACCGTAAATGTGTTCCTTGGGAAAGAGGATATACTAATCTATCATCACTCATGAAAACTTTCTCATGAAAGAGTATGAGATTCACTCTGACATTAATGACCTCAGTATGCAGCTTCTCAGTGTTTTATCTGAAGTTCCCCCCGCCAAAAAAAAAAAAAAAAAAAGGCTGATAATCCAACATTTTCACAAGCTTGACATCAAAAGTCAGTAGATGGCAAATCTTGATCTAAAATGATATGTGTTACAGTATTCTTCCCACTTAGTGTGTGAATTTTCATGTAATATGCTGCAGAAATATTATTGTGTTTGACTATGGGGCACTTTAGAGGGCTGATACCTGGTCTTAGTGAAACTGGAAACATTATGGATTCTGAACATATATCCAGCTCTATGGGATTCAGATAAGGGATTATGGACTTGGCCTTGGATGAAGTGGGTTTCAGAGGACAGCATCCTGGGGCTGCGTAGCGAGCACTACAACGTTATGGTTCACAGAACAGACTCTTGGTCAAGCTGGCCTGGAACTAGCACTGCCCCCCTGCAAGGTGATTAGGGCAGAGAGCAAGATCTATGTTTTGCAAACAAGGACACCTAGGGTTCTAAGAGTGAAACGACTTCCCCATGGTCACTCAGCTTGCAGGTATAGAGTCCAGGCTCAAATCTAATCTTCTAAACCAACTATTGTCGTGTGGCTGAAGGCTAGTCCTGAGGGAGGCTGGACAGAGATGCAGGAAGTGACATTGTGCATCCTGGCATCTTGAAAGAGGCTGAACCTGTCTTTCTCCCCTCCCCACTCCCACCCCACACCCTCATGTGACCTACATGTTTAGGGAAAGCAGCAGGCTGACTGACTACATTAAGGACTTAAGATGGCAGAACCAAACAGCAATGTTTCTCTTCCCCGTCTCTCTCTAGCGTCCTGGGAAAATAATGGTGATGATGATGATGTTGGCAAATACATACAATGCTATATGCCAGGCACTGTTCTAAGTATCTGCCTGCATTAGCTCATGTAGTCCTCACAACAGGTCATCTCCCCCTGTTAAGTAGNAAACAGCAATGTTTCTCTTCCCCGTCTCTCTCTAGCGTCCTGGGAAAATAATGGTGATGATGATGATGTTGGCAAATACATACAATGCTATATGCCAGGCACTGTTCTAAGTATCTGCCTGCATTAGCTCATGTAGTCCTCACAACAGGTCATCTCCCCCTGTTAAGTAGATGCTTTGAATATCCTCAATTTATAGGTGAGGAGATGAGGCACAAGGAGGTTAAGTAATTTGGCCAAGGCCACACATCTAATAAAAGTAGCAGGGCTAGGACAGAAACTCGGACAGTCTGGCTCCCAAGTTCAAGTTCTAAAGAATCACAAATTCCAGGCTGCTTTGCAAGTCATCACTTTAAGATCAAATGGGACAGAACTCAGCTTTTTGTCACCCTTTGTCAAGGGACTCCCCCCACCAGCTCCTATGAAGAGCCTTTCCCCTGCTCTGAGGGAGCTCTAGTGCCCCTACCCACTGCTTCCCCCACAACCTCCAGAGGCAGTCCTCCCTGCCAATTCCTGTCCTCAGTACAAATTCCTTCCCATCCTTCCCATCCCACACTCACCTTAAACCCCATGGGGCGGAGCTTACATGCTATTTCGGCATCATGCA
>SJYV01029864.1:0-13537 GCA_006410875.1 Neotragus pygmaeus
TTAGATAGGCCTCTCTCTTTTTCCAACTGCCACTTTGTCACGACAAATTTGTTACAACATTCTTCTTGACCTTCCCGCATATTCCTTAATTTGATGTGCTCGTTTCTTTAACTGTCTTCTTTTTAGGGTTAAGTAAACTTCATTCTGGGAGAAGGAAACGGCAACCCACTCCAGTGTTCTTGCCTGGAGGATCCCAGGGACACAGGAGCCTGGTGGGCTGCCATCCACGGGGTCGCACAGAGTCGGACACGACTGAAGTGACTCAGCAGCAGCAGCAGACTTCACTCTAGGGCTTCCCAGTTGGCCCTAGTCATAAAGAACCCGCCTGCCAACGCAGAAGATGCAAGAGTCATGGGTTCAATGCCTGAGTCAGAAAGGCCTCCGGGAGGAGGGCATGGGGACACACTCCAGTACTCTTGCCTGGAGAATCCCATACAGGAGCCTGGTGGGGTACAGTCCATTGGGTTGCAAAGAGTCAGACACAACGTCAGTGGCTGAGCACACACACGCACACATACGTCATTCTATGTACGTAATTTATCCTAGAGATAATTTAAAGAAGAAAGAAAGAAGGAAGAGAGGGAGGGAGAGAGGGTAGAAGAAAGGAAAAAAGAGAGAAAGAAAGAAAGGAGAACATAATATTTTCTTGGTAAATTTTTCTAAAATATTGAAGGTAAAAAACATGCTTCCTTGACTTTATTTAAGTGCATGGAGATGACTTCACAGGTGGATTTAACACTTGTGAATCTACCATATGTTTACACATATAACAAAAAAAATAGCATGTGATTACGATATTTCTTAATTCTCAAATACAGAAACTCCTGATGATATCTCCAACCTGTCCACAGAAAATCATTTAAACAACATTTGACAAATTTTTGAGGCCAAAAACCTATCAAGCACAATCAGAGAGAGTATTTAAGATTTTCCTTTTTTAAAAGGAAAAATCTAATGCTTTGCTATGAAATAAAATAAAATTTTTCTTATAATTTCAATTATAGTAAAATTTTATTTCTAGAAACCAAGTTCTAAACTTGATTATTAGTAATGAGGATGAGAGGAACTGCAGGTCCACTGCCCTCACGCCAAAGGTAAATTAATTTTCAAGAACATGACATTTAATTATTTTCAGTGGTTCATTTTAAGTAACAATCACAGGCTGAAAACAATTTTGAAGTATACACGTGAATAAATTGTGCTAAATTCTGGGCTTGTAGCTTTAGTTTCCAAATTCCACCTTAAAAGTGTACTTTCTAAACCTGGTTTTATAAGTTGATGAAATATGTCCAGTTGTATATACCAAACACTTCACACAAGATAAACTTGAATGAAATATAAAATTTAAAAAGAACAAGGTAAAGTATTAGAAAGATTAAAATGTTCTTGTGGGTGTGCATACACACACATAAAGCATCAAAAGTTACAACTAACGTATGAAATATTTCACAATTTACATGTAAAACAATTTCACTTAGAAATAGCCAAATTTTGTTTTTCATACAAAGATTTTTAAAGCATTAAAAAAAATAGAAATAGAAGCATGTTTCTGTCTTGAGCTACACTATACATAAACATCCATCAGCAGCCCATTCTCAAAGAAGAAAGAAGCTGAGCTGAAAACATGGCTTAATGGAAAATGTGAAGGTTAAATCTTAATGGAAAGAGAACTTCATCTGACCAAGTAGTCTTTTATCCATTTCATCCTAGTGATGCTGTTGTTACTTTGACATTGACATTAACATGAGTTACAAACTGAAAAAGAATTTCCATAAAAATAGCTAGCCAGTTTTGTTAAGTAAAATAGGTTCATTTACCTTCACAGTTTAATGCTACAAGTAAAAATCAGTGACTAGGAAGGAATCTGTTTTTCCAACCTGCGTGTGTTAGTTGCTCATTCATGTCTGACTCTTTGCAACCCCATGGACTGTAGCCCACCAGGCTCCTCTGTGCATAGAATTCTCCAGGTAAGAATACTGGAGTGGATTAACATTCCCTTCTCCAGGGGATCATCCCAACCCAGGGAATGAACTTGAGTCAGCACTGCAGGCAGACTCTTTACCATTTGAGCCACTAGGGAAGCCCTACATCCTCTTAAATGTTTATATTTCATATGACTAGGAGATCAATCATATCATTTCATAGAGTACTCAGTGGTACTATAGCCTTTAATTTTCTTTCAATTTGAAAAGTTTTGTTTATTGGTTTAACATTTTATAAGCCATATTGTTTTTACATGTAGACATAGGTGACTTGACCTGACTTAGAAGCTCTGATCTCATCTTTCATACTGGACTAAACTACTAATTAGCTCTCTGGGAAATCATGAGTCTAAGTTTTAAGAATAAGAGGCAGTAAAACAGCAAACGCCTATTGAATTTGGAGGCTTGGATGAAATATTTTAATAGGCAGTAAGAGGGTCTGTGGAAACAATGGAAGAGATAACCTTCGTTTTTGTTCTTGGGAAAGATTTTTCACTAAATGGACTATATCATAAAAATGTACAAATTGTTTTGCCCATCAAGAAATTAGCTCTAAATATATAGGTAGTGAAATTAGAGAAGGCTTTATATTTTGTGTTCTTCCATTAATCTACTTTATACCAAGCTAATTGTTAAACAATTTTCATTCATTTGTTCAAGAATGTGAACATTAATGTTCATCATAAGGCATTAGCAGACTAGAATAAAGACTAAGTTTGAGCCAAGGCCTGTTTATCTTATTTAGAGATAAAAGCTAGGGAAGAGAATTCCCATTTACTTATTGTCAGTTTATATGAACTAGTTGCTGTCAAAGTTCACAAAATGCATCATCTCATTATATCCTTATCATTTCATAAGACAGGTATTAGTCACATTTTTTTGTAATGAGAAAGGTAAGTTTCAAAGAAATTAAATTGTCATTTTCATATATCTTTTGGATCAACTTCACTCTTGTAGTTTATTTTCCTGTTGTATGTGCAAAAAGTAAGCTCTAATTAAACAGGGGGACAAAAAGCACATTTAAAACTTGTAGTACTATTAAAGCAATTTGAAAAAAGATCTGTCATGATAATGTTAGTTTTGGAATAATAATAAATATAGAAATAAATTAATGTGATAGTGAGGTGCATTTTTTTTAATCTCAGAAAGAAAATCAGTTGGCAATTTCAGGTAAAGATTGAATGTTAAAAATTTGCTAAAATAAAATATGTATTCTAAGGTCTGGTGGACTTCTATTCATCCTCAAAGACCAGCTCAAAGTTGACCTCCTCAGGCACAGTTAATCACTTCCACTGCTATGTATTTACCTGTATACCATTTACCTGTATGTCATATCATATTATAATTATTTCTTCACCTGTCTCCGTTTTGATGTATTAAACTTCCCAGAGTTTGTGTTTCCTTTTGCCACAAGATTTAGAATTTTAGTAAGCATGTATATGCTGTACAGTTGATAACATATTCCAGTCATCAGAAAAACAGTTCCAATAATTTTTAAAAGCTCCCTTTCTCTTTGGTTGGTGGTTTATTTCACCCTAATATGGCTTAGGATTTTTGAAAGTTTTGAAAATATTTCTAATCTTTATTTAATGTCTGACATCTCAACATTTAGCTGACATTCTTTTCGACTTTGCAATCTATTATTGAAATAATTTCTCCAAAATTTACATAATTTTACTTTCAGATTGAGACAGGAGGCATATGGTTCCCCCTAGGGTAAAGCAATTAGAGATTTACTCCCTGCTGATCGAAACTCCAAGAGGAGAATAGCAGGACAACTAAGGCAAGGAAGCTAGGCCCTGTTCAAACCACATATTTCTCGTGTTCAAAGTCAGGAGACCTCCCTGACCACACATGCACAGAAAAGGCTCCTTTCAGGCCAAAGGGGAGCAATGTCAAGAGATGCTTTACCCAGATGCCTTTTCGGTAAAATCCATCTTGGCTAAGAGATGCATGTGCACACATAGGAGGATCCTGAGATACACCAAATTTGAACCGTGAACCAGGTAAGTCAAAATGATTGGCCAAAGGAAACCAGAAGAAATATCCCCAAAAAGGAATCCAAACTGCCACGAGGCTACAACTCAGCAACTCTCTCTCTCCCTGAGTCCACCTATGTGTCCATCCACAAGGACTGTACTCTTCCTCCTAATTGCTTGACTTGTTTCACTACTTTTTGCCTTTTCTGGGAACTCTTTTCTGCAAAGCTGAAGGGCCAGCCAGGGCCCTTGTCACTGACCACTGACCTGGTGGCTCGGATCTGGGGCTTTCATCTCATGACCCAGCCCAGGCTCTGGCTAGGAACCCAAGCCATGTTCCAAGCTATTGCAGATCGAGGCCACTAGAGATCAATATCAATACATCTGTGGATAACACTGATAGAACTTTTTGTTTCCCTTGTAGTTCTAACATAAAATTTATGATCAGCAAGGAAAAAAAGCAGTGTATTTAAGCCTATGTAATATTTCCCCCTTCCTTTTTCATGAAGTGAAGGAGAAAACAAAGTCTATTATGAATTCCCTATATTGTCTACCTTTTTTTTATTATGCAAGTATATTTAAACATATGGGAAATTGCCTTAAAGAGCAAATATGGCGGGGTGGGAGGGAACCAGTTTGTGGAAAAATAAGCCTCAATGTATAGCACTATTCTTCAACAAACTCTGTTTTCTTTATTTCCATATTAAACAAAAGAGCTAGTCATATGTAAGTTAATAAAGTGAACACAGGGGAGATGTACCTCCAAATTAGAGCCAGACGGTGAATAACAGAGCAGGAATGTACTTAAAGCCTGGTACCAGCTCGTGACAAGGTCTGTTCTCTGTCTTAGCCCTAGATTTTTGGAAAAGCTTCAGGAGCTATGAGAAAAACTTTCAACCTGACAGGCACTCCAGGGCTGGGAAAGGCTCCTGTTTTAATTCAGCCCAGATGTGATCCTTAATGAAAGCATTATGGTTCTGCAGCTGCAGTGGACAGTACAAGCATTTTTAAAAGAATAAATTATTTAAAGAGATTTTCTTTTTCCCTCTTACAATTATGCTTGACCTGTGTTGGGCTCAAATCATAAGATATGCTTTAAAATAATTTATAGTTCCAATTCCATGCTCTCCACAGTCTGAATATTGTCCTAAACTTCTCACAAAAGAGAGAAATGGGAAAACTCAGCATGTGTGAACTATATAAATACGTGTACCATCCTGTCTAATCCAACAGTTCTCCCAAAGCTAAATTTTAACCATGGGTAGTAAGGAAATAGTAAGGAAGACCATGAAAATATTAGGTATGAAATCTTAAGCATTAAAATATTACGCCAAACAAAATGTTGATCCTCATGATAATAAGCTAATTTATTTACATAGATGTTAGTTGCTTGTTTATAGTTGCATTTGATTACAATCTCTGGTAAGTACATATATGTAAATAATACATTTTTTAATTTAAAATTTTAAAAGTTGTAACTGTAAAATGAATGCCAGTTTTTTAAAGATAGCACTATTTTTAAAGACTTGGATAGAGAAAATCCGCTTAAATAATCTGACCTGACCCTCAGTATTCCAGAAACATAATATGCTGAAGCATCTAAATGTCAATCTGACTCCATCTTTGGATAAGAGGGAATTCTCCACTTGGTATGATTTCTGTTTTTATCAATAAAATGAAAAATAAATGGACAATGTTTGGGAGGAAATAAGTTGCGGTTATTTTAAAGCATTCGTTGTTTGCCTTGTTTATTGTTTTGGAAATGCTCTAGTTGGGTGGCATCCAGTGGGAACTGGGGAAGGGGGGAGGCATTTTACATATTTATGGAAACATTTGCTAACCATATAACATTCCCGCTAAAGAAAAACCTCCATTAAGCCCATAAAATAGTTTTTAAGCTGTTATAGGAAGTTATTTTCTAAGAGTAACAAGAAAAAAGAAAGAAAAACAGGGAAGAACCAAATGATTGAAAGGTATTAAATGATTCTGTTTGAGAGCAGGAAATGCAGGTTATTATTTGCTGACAGATTATTCAGAATGAATTTCATCATTCTTGTTACAAATGTGTTTTTTGACACTTTAATTATGAAGGAACTATTCTGAAACACAATATGAGTAGAAGATGCTATAAGTTTTAAGTAAAATGCTATTACATCCTCATTTTACAAAATTCACAATCATATTGAAATTAAACAGCATTTCTCTTTTGTAACACAGAATGCTTATTGCAAAAATGGAATGCATGTGGATCCAGTGACATTTTAATCATTTTATTTTATACAGTATTTAGAAATAGTGGAAATGGAATGGAAAAAGCTTTGCAATTTAATGCACATATATAGCACTATGTACATAGCATACACTTACATGCCATAAAAATAGAACTTTTTCTACTGAGATATGGTGAAAAAGGATACTCATTAAACACTGGTGAGTAGGTAACAGATGTTGGTACCTGAGTACAGTAAAATTCAGCTAAGCTATTTGCACCCAGCTGATTTTACTCTTCTGCGCTCATGCCCCCAATCTATTAATGAACATCTCAGTTTGTAATTTATTTGGGCACATTTATTCTAGAACAGCCAGGCAATCAGCTCAATGACCATCATTTAAACAAATAATCTACAAATCATTTTTACAGGCTATGCCTATTAGGTTGTGGTGTATTGATAAATTTAACAGAAAATATAAAGGCATGTGAGGGGCCCTAATAAACAACGCATCCTGAATAACAGAAAATCAACTGATTAAATAATTTTCAGAGAATTCTCAACCTGAGCTAAAGTGGGAAATAGAATCTCTAGTGTTGGAAACCTCATTCTTCTTTTCAGCAGCTGGAGATAGGCTAAAATAAAAAATTGGCCTTTATAGAAAGTTTCCCTTACTTTTCGACATTTCCACCTAAACTAGAAGATGAGCATTTCAAATTTCACTTCTATATGGTTAGAGGGACTTCCCTGGTGGCTTGAATGGTAAAGAATTTGCGGGCAGTATGGGAGACGTGGGTTTGATCCCTGGGTTGGGACAATCCCCTGAGGAGGGCATGGCAGCCCACGCCAGTATTCTTGCCTGGAGAAGCCCATGGACGAGGGGCCTGGAGGGCTACAGTCCATGGGGTCCCAGAGAGTCGGACACAACTATGCGACTAAGCACAGCACAGCACAGGCGTACCTTCAATACCTGGGAAGATTTCTACACTTATTCTTTAAAACTGAGTTAGAAGGTTACACACACAACTTTACAGCAGTGGCACCCCACCCCAGTACTCTTGCCAGGAAAATCCCATGGACGGAGGAGCCTGGTGGGCTGCAGTCCATGGGGTCGTGAAGNAGCCCGGACACGCGCGGGGAGCCCGGACCCGCGCGGGGAGGCGGGACACGCGCGGGGAGCCCGGACATGCACTGGGGGGCGGGACACGCGCGAGGAGCCCGGACACGCGCGGGGAGCCCGGACACGCCACACGCGCGGGGAGCCCGGACACGCGCGGGGAGGCGGGACACGCGCGGGGAGGCCCGGACACGCGCGGGGAGCCCGGACACCAACCGTCTCCTGGCAGAGCCTTCCGCTGGGAACGCAGCCCCCACCAGAGGGCACACAGCAGCTCTGGACCCTCAGAAACAGAAGACAGCACGCTGCTTTCAGCCGCTGAGGGCCGGGGCGGGTTTCAGCAGTAGGTCCCTAATACGGTTGTTTATTCTCTTTCTCACCCATTTCACCGTGAGGCTCACAGAGGCGGGACTTCCTGTGTGTCAGCCGCCCTTGTGTTCTCAGTGTTAACCGGTGGCTGGCGCGCTTTCGCTGCTCTGTTGCTGAGTCAAGTCGGACTCTTTGCGGCTCCCATGGACCGCAGCCCGTCTTCACTGTCTCCATCACTGTCTCCCGGAGTTTGCTCAAACTCATGTCCATCGAGTTGGTAATGCCATCCAACCATCTCATCCTGTCATCCCCATCTCCTGCCCTGAGTCTTTCCCAGCATCAGGGTCTTTTCTAATGGCTGGAGCATAGAGATACTTAATAAATATACGAATGAATGAATGCAGAGTCGGGAGCTGTTGTTGAGTTAAAGCAGGGGTGAGATGGGGGTGTCCATTCTGATTTTTGTGTATAAAGCCCATGTTGAACATCATGAGGCGGGGGAATCAAGGATTGCAGGGGTGAAGGCGAGGGGGCCAGGGAGAATAGTAAAGGGCTGCTGAGTTCCTACGGCAGAGCTGATGCAGGTGGGGCCAGGGGCTCAGCGTGGAGTTGGAGAGAGGCAGCAGGGAGGAGGGGACGGATCATGGATGACCCCTGCATTTCAGGAGGGTAGAAAAGCCCTTCCCGAGGTGACTGGGGCAGGGCAGAATTGGGGGAGACCTGAGGCCTCCCCTTTCTCGTGGAATCCCTGACACGCCTGTATGTCTGATGGAGGTGAGTGAAAGCCGCTGTGCTGGCAAGATTCGAGCCTAGATGACCAGGCCAAGAGGTGTGAGTGTGGCATCGCCAGCCCCTTTCGTCCAGTCGCCAAGTCGTGTCCACCTCTTTGCAACCCCATGGACTGCGGCATATCAGACTCCTCTGTCCTCTACTCTCTCCTGGAGTTTGTTCAGACTCACATCCATTGAATTGAGGCAGTGATGTTATCTAAGCATTGAATCCTCTGCTGCCCCTTTCTCCTTTTGCCTTCCAGTTTTCCTAGCATCAGGGTCTTTTCCAGTGAGTTGGCTCTTCACATCAGGTGACCAACATAATGAAGCTTCAGCTTCAATAGACCTTCCAAAGAATATTCAGGGTTGATTTCCCTCAGGACCCTCAACAGTCTTCTCCAACACCACAGTTCAAAAGCATCAATTCTTTGGCACTCAGCCTTCTTTATTGCTCAACTCTCACATCCATACATGACTACTGGAAAAACTACAGCTTTGCCTAGATGGACCTTTGTTGGCAAAGTCGTATTTTTGCTTTTTAATACACTGTCTAGGTTTGCCATACTGTCTCTTCCAAGGAGCAAGCATGTTTTAATTTCATGGCTGCAGTCACCATCTGCAGTGATTTTGGAGACCAAGAAAAGAAAATCTGGCACTATTTCTATTTTTTCCCCAACTATTTGCCATGAAATGATGGGACCGTGATCAATGCAAAGAAATAGAAGGAAAAAATAGAATGGAAAGACTAAAGATCTGTTCAAGAAAACTAGAGATACCAAGGGAACATTTCATGCGAAGACGGATGGGCACAATAAAGGACAGAAATGGTCTGGACCTAACAGAAGCAGAAGATATTACAAAGAGGTGGAAGGAATACACAGAAGAACTGTACAAGAAAGATCTTCATGACCCAGATAACCACGATGATGTGATCACTCACCTAGAGCCAGACATCCTGGAACGTGAAGTCAAGTGGGACTTAGAAAGCATCACTACGAACAAAGCTAGTGGAGGTGATCGAATTCCAGTTAAGCTATTTCAGAACCTAAAACATGATGCTGTTAAAGTGCTACAATCAATATGGCAGCAAATTTGGAAAACTGAGCAGTAGCCACAGGACTGGAAAAGGTCAGTTTTCATTCCAATCCCAAAGAAAGGCAATGCCAAAGAATCTTCAAAGTGAAAGTGAAGTGAAGTTGCTCAGTCGGGTCTGACTGTTTGTGACCCCATGGACTGTAGCCTACCAGTCTCCTCCTTCCATGGGATTTTCCAGGCAAGAGTACTAGAGTGGGTTGCCATTTCCTTCTCCAGGAGATCTTACCAACCCAGGGATTGAACCCAGGTCTCCCACATTGTAGGCAGACACTTTACCGTCTGAGCCACTAGGGAAGTCCAAAGAATGTTCAAAGTATCACACAATTGCACTCATCTCACACACTAGCAAAGTAATGCTCAAAATTCTCCAAGCCAGGTTTCAATAGTATGTGAACCGAGAACTTCCAGTTGTTCAAGTTGGATTTATAAAAGGCAGAGGAACCAGAGATCAAATTGACAACATACACTGGATCATGGAAAAATCAAGAGAGTTCCAGAAATCCATCTACTTCTGCTTTATTGACCACACCAAAACCTTTGACTGTATAGATCTCAACAGACTGTGGACAATTCTTAAAGAGATGGGAATACCACACCACCTGACCTGCCTCCTGAGAAATCTGCATGCAGGTCAAGAAGCAACAGTTAGAACCAGACATGGAACAGCAGACTGGTTCCAAAGGGGGAAAGGAGTACATCAAGGCTGTATATTGTTACCCTGCTTATTTAACTTACATGCAGAGTACTTCATGTGAAATACCAGGCTGGATGAAGCACAAGCTGTAGTCAAAATTGCCAGGAGAAATATCAGTAACCTCAGATACGCAGATGACACCAACGTTATGGCAGAAAGAGAAGAGGAACCAAAGAGCCTCTTGATGAAGGTGAAACAGGACAGTGAAAAAGCTGGCTTAAAACTCAACATTCAAAAAATGAAGATCGTGGCATCTGGTCCCATCACTCCATAGCAAATAGATGGGGAAACAGTGGAAACAGTGACAGACTTTATTTTCTTGGGCTTCAAAATCACTGCAGATGGTGACTGCAGCCATGAATTAAAAGACACTTGTTCTTTGGAAGAAAAACTATGACCAACCTAGATAGCATACTAAAAAGCAGAGACATGATTTTGACAACAAAGGTCCATTTAGTCAAAGCTATGATTTTTCCAGTAGTCACGTATGGATGTGAGAGTTAGACCATAAAGAAAGCTGAGTGCCAAAGAAGTGATGCTTTTGAACTGAGGTATTGGAGAAGACTCTTGAGAGTCTTTTGGACTGCAAGGAGATCTAACCAGTCTATCCTAAAGGAAATCAGTCCTGAATGTTCATTGGAAGGATGGTTGCTGAAGCTGAAGCTCCAATACTTTGGCCACCTGATGGGAAGAACTGACTCACTGGAAAAGACTCTGATGCTGGAAAAGACTGAAGGCAGGAGGAGACGGGGGTGGCAGAGGACGAGATGGTTGGATGGCATCACCGACTCCATGGATATAAGTGTGAGCAAGCTGCAGGAGTTGGTGATGGACGGGGCAGCCTGGTGTGCTGCTGCCCATGGGGTTGCAAAGAGTCAAACATGACTGAATGACTGAACTGAACTGATGGGACTGGATGCCATGATTATAGTTTTCTGAATGTTGAGTTTTAAGCTAGCTTTTCCACTCTCCTCTTTCACCTTCATCGAGAGGGTCTCTAATTCCTCTTTGCTTTCTACCATTAAGATGGTGTCATCTGCATATCTGATGTTATTGGTGTTTCTCCTAGCAATCTTGATTCCAGCTTGAGTTTCATCTAGCTTGGCTTATCTCATGATGTACTCTCAATATAAGTTAAATAAGACAATATACAGCTTTGATGTACTCCTTACCTAATTTTGAATCAGTCTATTATTCCTTGCCCACTCTAACTGTTGCTTCTTGACCTGCATACTGGTTTCTCAGGAGGCAGGGAAGGTGGTTTGGTATTCACATCTTTTTAAGAATTTTCCAGTTTGTTGTGATCTATACAGTCAAAGGCTTTAGCATAGTCAATGAAGCAATAGTAGATGTTTTTCTGGAACTCTCTTGCCTTTTCTATGATCCAAAGGATGTTGGCAATCTGATCTCTGGTTCCTCTGCCTTTTCTAAATCCAGCTTGTACATCTGGAAGTTCTTGGTTCACATATGTTTGAAATCTAGCTTGAAGGATTTTGAGCATTACCCTGCTAGTATGTGGAATGAGTGCAATTGTGAGGAAGCTTGAACATTTTTTGGCATTGCCTTTCTTTGGGATTGGAATTAAAACTGACCTTTTCCAGTCCTGTGGCCACTGCTGAGTTTTCCAAATTTGCTGGCATATTGGGTGCAGCACTTTCACAGCATCATCTTTTGGGATTTGAAATAGCTCAGCTGGACTTCCTGCACCTCCACTAGCTTTGTTCGTAGTAATGCTTCCTAAGGCCCACTTAGCTTCACAGTCCAAATGTCTGACTCTAGGTGAGTGATCACACATTGTGGTTATCTGGGTCATTAAGACCTTTTTTTGTACAGTTCTTCTGTGTATTCTTGCCACTTCTTAATATGGAACCTCTTGACTATTTAAAATATGGTTTCTATTTATTACTCTTTACATTTCCTCCTTTGGAAATGTTTCTCTGAAAGCATTGCTGATCAACTGGCAGTTGTTTTTTTTTTTTTCCAGATACAGCAACTTTTTCCCTTGATGCCAGGGAGGACCTTTCCTGGATATTGTGTCCCTCGGGACAGGGAGCGTGCACATATGGAAATCTCTTCAGGTCAAATTCAAGTAACAGCACGGGTTGGAGGGGGCACTCAGAAATCTCCTGTCTGTAGTCTGTGTCTTAGAACAGTGGATGCAGAAGAGCACATTCGAGCTGGAGAGAATTAAACAAGCCCTCTGGGGAGACACGGTTGATGCAAGAATTAAGGCTAGGGGAGTGATTCCAGATTATATATAATTTGACTTAAACTTTATGCTAATTAGAGCAGCCTGTCTTATGGCCTGTGTATCTGCTTTAACACAATGAGGAGGAAGGGGAAAATGCATTACCCGATTGCTTAGAATGTCCAGTCTGAATATAGGGATCAATGCTACCTCCTGCCCCTTCCTCCCCAGCGACAGTGCTATCTATGCTCCTTCGAAGATGCGAGTCCCTTCCCAGACACCAAGGTCATGCTGACGTGCTGTGCGCCTGCTAATCTGTCTTCACACCTTGAGAAAATGAGTCCCTGTCACATTTGGTGTTTGTTGTTCTGACAAGATATAAAGCTGTGGTTCAGGCATGCACATTGGACCCGGGTGGCCACTGTGGATGTGGTTTCAGACAGCTCCTGCCTCGCTGGGAACTTGAATGTTTTCAACTGGATCTGACTCAAGGCCATCGACAACTGTTCTCTGCTAGTCACTACCACCTGCGACCTTAGGGTCTCCAGGTCTCTCCTTGTAACTGTGTGTTTTGGACCCCACTGATTCCTGCTCTACAAACAGCTTCCTCCTTGTCAGCTTCAGGCCTAATTCCTGGCAGTTTATGTGTCTTTGCAGTTTTTGCCTGTATAAACCTCCCTCCTCATTTTGCAGCCTGGGGAGCACAATCCAAGTGCTGCTTAAATCGGGGCCTTCTGCTCTCCAGTCCTCAGGCTAGCTCAAATAAAACTTCTCTATCCCTATTTTCAGTGTAAATCATCAATAACCAATCTAAGCTGATTAACAAGGAGAGCTGGAAAGAAAGAAAAGACACAGCTTAAGAAAAAAAGAAAAACTAGAGAGAGAGGGTGGGGGACTCCCCTGAGAGTCCGGTGGTCAGCACTCCCTGCTTCCAGCGCAGGGGGCGTGGGTTTGGTCCCTGGTGGGGGAATGTGCCATGCGGCGTGGCCAGAAGCAGAGAGGAGGTCTAGGAGGAGGTTTGGGAGGAGCCCGGTGCTGGGGCTGGGAGGATGTTGGAAAGGCTGCTCAGAGGCTGAAGCTGAAGGCTCCTGAGTGCTCAGGCGCGGAACAGTCTTTCTCCCAGTGACCGGGCTCTTGGCAACAACGCCAGTGGGGTCACCGGGGGCGCCTCGGTGGCCACCTGAGGTCTTTGG
>SJYV01029868.1:0-12813 GCA_006410875.1 Neotragus pygmaeus
ACTGCTGGAGTTTTCAAGACCAACTGTTGCGAATTCCCATGGAGTTAAGTAGGGTATGAATCTGGCTCTGAGTAAATATCATTACCCATGCGTTCTGACTTCCTGCTCTCGGGTTTTGCAGCGCGCGTGGGTTTTTCCCCTTCAGTGCAACCGTTGGGTAGCAGTTGGGCTGGGGGTGGCTGGCAGTAATCTTTAAAATGGCTCTGGGGTGGGCAGAGGCCCTGGTGTTTATTCCTGGAGCTTCCTGAGCCATAGAAAATTCATTGCGTTTTATTCACGTATATGTACCAGGTGAGGCTGGTGTTTTAAAAAAAACAAGTGTGGCTGGTCACTTTGAGTGTCCCGTTTTGGTGTTTAACAGCTATGAGATATGGTAAGAGGAAAAACAGCAAGAATGATCTGTGTTCTAAAGGTAGGTCCTCGTAGATCCAAACACTCCAGTACTAACACTTACTGTTCTGATGACCTGTATGAAGAAGATTTTTAGCAGATTTTTAGTGTGGTTTAGTGTAAATGTCAGCCTCTGGTTGAAATGTATCATAGAAAGTGCACATAATCCAAGTGTACAGCTCAATGCATCTTCAGGGTGGCCGCATCCGTGGTCCATTTAACCATAAATTCTGATCAACAGGACATTCTCAATGCCAGAAACCCCTCTCATGCCCTCCCCAGTCTAGACCCTAGGAGTAACCACCACGCTGAGCTCTAATACTGGGTTTGTTTGGGGGGATTTTTTGGTAAGGTTTTTGTTGTTGTTATTATTATTGTTGTTGGGTTTTGTTTTGCTTTTTGCTTGTTTTCAACTCTGTACAACAGGAAACAGTATATATTCTTTTATATCTGGCTTTTTTCAAATATGCAGAGATTTTACAAATATGTCATTGCAGCCTTTTGCACTGCTGTCCCTTTGACAAGGAAATCATCAATCTGCCTCAGTGCAACAGTTTGCTCTCCTCAAAATGTGTCAAGTAAAAATATTCACGTCGGAAATAAATGTATACATGGCTGCATTATATGCTTTAGCCTGCCAATGAGCACATCCGGTTTCTAACAGATGGGGAAAGGAACTTCCACTGGGCCTTTTTAAAGAAGGAGGATAATATGAGCTTTGCTATGAAGCTACAACAAAAAGTTGGAGGAGGATGGGAGATCAAGCTGGGGAGTTCTGAGTTCTGAACTGAAGCATAAAGCTGGTGAAATGCACAAGAAAGTGAGACTTATTGGTTGAATGTTGATGTGCCGGGATGGAAAATGAGAGCTTGCTGTATAATTGCAGACAGTGCTGTTTCCTCCTGCTTTACCTTGGTGTGTTCCCAGTAAACAGGCCCCTGCAGGTCATATTTGCTTCCTGCCATTTGTAGTTTGCCTTACTAGGCAAGTGACTTTCGTAGCCTCCAGTCAAGGAGAGGATAATAATAGTAATAATAACAATAAAATCATTGCTCATGCCTGAGCTGAATTAAAACAGTAAAACTTTGTCACTAATGATAATGCGAGACAAAGGATTTAGAATAGTTAGAGTCATAATTGCAAGTTACAAAATAATTAAACGTTATTGCTGTGCAAAAATACTTAGGAGCCGACTTTACAGCTAGTGTTATGGAATTCTCGAGTCACACACACGTGAACCACAGTTGCAGACGACTTTGACCATGCGTCAAGCCTTCCAAGAAAATCATGCACTTGTTTGAAAAGTAATCAAATATGGATTATTTCAATAACAGCCAAAGAGTTTCTTCCTGAGATCCCTGCCAGTGAAAGGCAGGGGATTTATGCCACTAGTTTTTGAGCAAGCCATATTTCTCTAATATGGCTGATCCCTCCCAGTCTAAACATTTTCTTTGAAAACCTGAAACCCTGCAATTAAATATTTCTCCCTGAAACAGGAGAGTTCACTGAACTGAGAACCAAGTAAATCCCCCATAGAGAAGACTGTGATTGGAGGGAGGCGATGTTGTTTGGTGGGAGGACCCACTGATGGAATGAAAACAGGAAGATGCTGGAGTGGAGGAGGAGAAAAACAGGAAGATGTTGGAGGGGTGGAGGAGAGGATAAAACCATGTGCCCATCTGAGGACCTTCTCTACTCAGACGTTAAGGCTAGTTGTACAGGTACTTGTCCCTGAGCCATAGAGATACAGCTAATACTCAAAATATTTTTTATGTTTTTTCGCAAAGATCACATTTAAATTAATCAAGCATTGCTACTGACAATGTTCCTTTGAATCATGTTTTGCCTTGTGAAGAAGGGGGGAAATCTTTAATAATGGAAATAAAAGCTTTGGTGTCGAATGTTTTGCAAATGTGATTTTCCCTTCCCGTGAATCTTATTTCCTTAGCATTTATCCATGGTGATGTTTCACAAAGGGTCATTTCCGAGAGAGATGCAGAAATGCATTTCCTCCCATGACCACAGTATCAGTAATTCCCTGGGAAGGATGCTTGGAAACAGGGTCTACTCAATAGCATGTAATAAGTCTCCAACAGATTGTGTATTAAGGAGTGGAGGTTGAGGAGTTGGGAGTAGATACTTGTTTAGATCGCCTTCCCAAAATACTCTTTCAGTACCTTGACACATGGCCCTAAATCCTTGGAATTTCCCAGGTGACCCTAGTGGTAAATATAAGAGATGCAGGTTTGATCCCTGGGCATGGAAGATCCCCTGGAGAAGGGCATGGCAACCTACTCCAGTATTCTTGCCTGGAAAATTCCATGGACAAAGGAGGATGGTGGACTACAGTCCAGGGGGTCGCAGAGTCAGACATGACTCGGTGACTTAGCACACGTGCACACCAGCCACATTATCCCACCCTCTTCTCCAGAATTTCTGTATCAGTGAAATTGGTATTTGTCAAATTGTTCTCCATAACACAGACAGGCACTCATATACGTAGTTTTGTCTATTATACAGTATTATGGATTATATATCTATAGAATATCTAGATCTAGATTATATAAAACACTTGATAATTGTATTAGCATGGGTCCTCCAAAAAGTATACGTTAAGGTGAGTCTAGCTGTGCATGAGACTGCCTCTGAGGAAGAAAGGGCAGAACCAGAGTGGGCAGCAAAGCCTTCAGGCAGCAGGGCAGGGTTGGTGCCTGTAGAGGATGAAGGCGGGAAGGCAGGTGGAGTAGGAAGAGTCTCGGGATGCAGCAAAGTTCCAAGAAAGATTCAGTTTAGACTGTTGAAGAGACTTTGAATCAATGTCACCAATCAGAGGGCTCCCAAGGATCTCAGGGACGCACCTGCATTAAATCCACCTGTGCTCAGTCATTGGCTGGGAGTGGCCCATGGGAAGCATGAACTTGGTGTAAATTGTGGTGGTGAACCAGGAGGGTGGCAGCTGGAGCCATCCCCTGTTATGCTCCCCACGGCAAGAGACCTCAGCGGCACCCCATGCCTGCCACATAGTGTGTTTTGTATTGCTGTGTGTGCATATGTGTGTGCGGTAAAATATACTCTATAGTATTTTGTGTGTGTGTGTGTGTGTGTGTGTGTATATATATATATATATATATATATTTAAGTCTCTCAGTTGTGTCCGACTCTTTGCAACTCCATGGACTATACACTCCATGGAATTCTCCAGGCTAGAATACTGGAGTGGGTAGCCTTTCCCTTCTCCAAGGGATTTTCCCAACTCAGGGATCAAACCCAGGTCTCCCACATTGCAGATGCATTCTTTACCAGCTGAGCCACCAGGGAAGCCCAAGAATACTGGAGTGGGTAGCCTATCCCTTCTCAAACAGATCTTCCCGACCCAGGAATCAAACCAGGGTCTCCTGCATTGCAGGCGGATTCTTTACTAACTGAGCTATGAGGGAAGCCCATATTTTGTATATATAATACATAATAATATNTATATATATATATATATATATTTAAGTCTCTCAGTTGTGTCCGACTCTTTGCAACTCCATGGACTATACACTCCATGGAATTCTCCAGGCTAGAATACTGGAGTGGGTAGCCTTTCCCTTCTCCAAGGGATTTTCCCAACTCAGGGATCAAACCCAGGTCTCCCACATTGCAGATGCAATCTTTACCAGCTGAGCCACCAGGGAAGCCCAAGAATACTGGAGTGGGTAGCCTATCCCTTCTCAAACAGATCTTCCCGACCCAGGAATCAAACCAGGGTCTCCTGCATTGCAGGCGGATTCTTTACTAACTGAGCTATGAGGGAAGCCCATATTTTGTATATATAATACATAATAATATGAAATATGTTGAAAGCATTAGATATATTTTGTAGTACACTATTTTTAATTATGTGTTCAAGAATTAAAGACTTCTTAATGGGAACTCAATGTTCATGAAAATCAAGGATTTCTTCTAATTAGGTGGTAGAATCAAAAGGACTTCATATGGACACTTCTACTCCACAGGAAGATGGAGTAGACATATATTTCCCTATTCCTCCCTTAAATACAACTAAAATCCCTGTACCTTATATGCAAAACAAACTTAAGAAAAGTCTCTAAAAGGTGAGAGGAAAGGGCAGTCCAACTAGGAACCTCGCACTCAAGGATTGATGTTGCATTAAATTCCCTACCTTCCCCCATATTTCCCAAACCGGGTGCTAGAGAAATTAACAACCCAGAGATGTCAACAAACACAGATTTTTTAAAGCCCTTACAAAAGCCTCATCTCTTGAGCCAAAGGACCAGAAAAGGGACAATCTAGCAAGAAAAAACAAAAATAATAGAGACAAACATCACGAGGCAGAGAAGAGTCTGTAGCCACATCCCACCCACACCAGCAAGGGCTAAGTTGAAAACCTAGGTTTCCCTCCTTTTTACATGTGGTAATGTATATGTTTCCATGTGCTATATGTATACTTGTGGCTGATTCATGTTGATATAAGGCAGAAATCAGCAAATATCTTTCAGTAAAATTTTTTTCAAGAATGAATTTTAAAAGTTCCAGAAGAGAAATAATATTTACTGGGGNATGTGGTAATGTATATGTTTCCATGTGCTATATGTATACTTGTGGCTGATTCATGTTGATATATGGCAGAAATCAGCAAATATCTTTCAGTAAAATTTTTTTCAAGAATGAATTTTAAAAGTTCCAGAAGAGAAATAATATTTACTGGGGCTTGCCTGCAGTTTGTTCTGTCCTATAAGTAACCGTTCTCCAGGATGAAGCTGGGTCATCAGAAGGTTGAACTCTACTCTTGTTACTTATCCCATTTAGCATCACAGAACTTCTTTTAATAGATTGTTTTTTGGGGATTATGGCATCAACCCGCTCATATATGCATTGTGAGAAACAAACCTGTGAAATTTGCTGTTGAATGTGCTTTCTTGATCTTACTGAGAGCTCCAGTCACTGAATCATCACACAAGATCTCAGTGAAGACCCTTGGGAGGAAATCCTTTCAGGACACCCTAGCAGGAAAAGCTGTGTCTTGATATTTTAAGTATTTTATGAAGTGGGTATATAATCATACCTTCTCTCTTTCTGATGGCTTTCAGTTGTATCTATGGTCTTCTAAAAACTTTACCAGTCTTGAAAGTGAAAGTCACTCAGTCGTATCTAACTCTTTGCAACCCATGGACCATACAGTCCATGGAATTCTCCAGGCCAGAATACTGGAATAGATAGCCTTTCCCTTTTCCAGGGGATCTTCTCAACCCAGAGATTGAATCCAGGTCTCCCACATTGCAGGTGGATTCTTTTCCAGCTGAGCCACCAGGGAAGCCCAAGAATCCTGGAGCGGGAGTGGCCACCCTCCTGTAGACTGACCTCTCCTTTATTTGTTTTGCTTTCTTGATGCTTGCTTATTCCTATTTTACTAGATCACTCTCATTTATTTTTTTTATCTTAATGTATTAGTGAATATAAATAATTACATATTCTGTAAGTCTCTATAAGTCATTTTTAGAACCAGTAATAATAGAATTCAACAAATAGCTGCTAACTGTAGAGGTTGTCAGCAAAAGGAAAATTTTAAAACCAACCGGAAGTAACTCAGACAAGATGAAGATAAAGGACCTGAAATGACAGCCAGAGTAGATGAAGAAATCCATAAAAATGTGATTTGAGCTGTAACCACTATTTAAAGTGATTCATTGAAAATAAATTAGGAAGATGCATTGTTCTGAATTGTCTTCTGGAAATACTTTGGAAGTTGGGAGATTGAGGGAGCAGGAAGTGTATGGGAATTCTGTAAACTGCTCTGACACAATAATCACTTCTCACTCTTCTGTGCACACATCGTGCTTCAAAATGTCAACAGAAATGCCAATTTATATTTTCTGGATTTTGAGAAACAGGAAACCTTTAGTTAATGTAAGTTCTATCTTTTGTTGAATTTAAATTAATCCCGCATTTGCTCAGTGATAGACTGTCAGCCCATAGTCCTTTACTTCAGAACTCACCCCTTAGTGCGCAGGAAAAAACTTGTGGTAGTTCCTGTTCCTTAAATTCTCAGAGATGGTGCGATGTGTTCTAAAGTACACCAACTGCTCTGTGGGAAATGACCTCCAGTGACCATTCTGTCCAATGGACAGTCTAGGGTTTTGGTCTGAGTAGACCACATACCTTGCCTTCTCTTTGCTAAACAAACTGTCATGTAGACAAATCACTCTCCTCTCCTGTAAGTTCATGTACTTCCAAGTGGAGTTGAGTCCTCTGCCAGCTCCAGCGATGGAATCTCACTGGACTTTAGGCAAATAAGTAAATCCCAAACCTGGTCATACTGATGGGTTCATAATCACAGCCAGTAGTACATTTAGATGAGTCTACTGGGAAAGATAGGAAGCCAAACTCTTTTCCACTAGGTTTAATGACATGAAGATTTAATTNCCTTTCCCTGTGTTCAAATGACTTTATACAAAAAAGCTTTTATATCATCTAGGATTTGCACCAAACATGATTTCAGCTTGAAGTGTGCTTCGTTCCCCAATTTTACGTCTGGGAAATGATGTCATGACAGCAAACATGACTCATGGTAGAGTGGATGCTGACTGACTCACTTTCGAGAAAAAGGGATGACATCTGAGTTTTAGGTTTTCCATGCAGAAGCCAGGCAATTTGCAGATTCAGATTCCTTTGCTGTTATTACAGCAAGTCACTGATAACATTCTTGTTCTGATTTTCTACTGTGTCTGCTGACAGAATTGCTTTGAAACTTATCTTCCATTCTTTCCAGCCTGTAACCCAGGGCCATAAAAATAGCTTGGATTCTATTTGTTGCTCCAATATGAATGTTTTCAAACCTACTTCTCCAACAAGAGGCCATCCAGGGGTCATCAAGCCCAAGTCACGAGGGTTGATGGAAGGTGGGTCAGGTATACACTGTCCAGTTTGCTTGGGATGAGGAGGCAGCTGGCTCTGGGGACTGTCGATGCTAAAATGGGGAGATCTCAGGGACACGGACTTGACTCCTGGTCAGGGAACTAGAAGACTGTCTGGCAAAGACTCCTGAGTGTCCCTTGGACAGCAAGGAGATCAAACCAGTCAATCCTAAATGAAAACAACCCGAATATCCACTGGGAGGACTGATGCTGAAGCTGAAGCGCCAATACTTTGGCTACCTGATGTGAAAAGCCGACTCATTAGGAGAAACCCTGATGCTGGGAAAGATTGAAGGCAGGAGGAGAAGAGGGCAGCATTTAATCGGTTGAGATGGTTGGATGGTTGATGGTTGAGATGGTTGAGATGGTTGGATGGCATCACCAACTCAACGGACTTGAGTTTGAGCAAGCTCCACGCGAGAGTGAAGGATAGGGAAGCTTGGCGTACTGCAGTCCATGGGGTCGCAGAGTCAGACACGACTGTGGGACTGAACAACAGCAGGTACCGAAGATTCCAAATGCCGCAGGGCAACTAAGCCTGCGTGCCGCAACTAAAGACTCCGTGTGCTGCAATGAAAGACCCTGCATGACACAACTAAAATCCGATGCAGCCAAATAAATATTTTTTTAATAAAAAGAACGTCAACACTGATTTGACTTGAAAGCCAGTTTCTTCTTAAAAAGAGTGTCTGTCTGGAGATCAGCCCAGAGCAAACTGGATCTCTGCAGATGTCCACTTGCCAAGTCCCAATCCTCCTGAATCCTCTCACAGTTACTCAGCAGCCACTGAGCCCCCCAGCCCCGCTGTGACCTGCCCCCTCCGCTGACCATGCAACCGTTAACAGTAATGTGCCCAACATGTGCACGGGTCAGCTGGGGGCAGTCGTGGGGAGCCGCCCCAACTCTCTCTCCCTCCACATCCCATCCAGTCACAGACCTGCCATCTCTACCTCCTGAATACATCACCTGCAGTCTGGTCCCAGGAGGGCAGCCACGTGCCAGCCTGAGGGTTTTATAATATAGTTGATTTGTGGCTGCCCTCCACCAGGTCCCTCCCGAGGCCTCCCATCCCACTGCAGGGAGGAGGCCAAGGCCTTACAACGGCCTTGAGGACCCACACCACCTACCCAGCCCTTCGGCACGGTGACCCACACCCACCCTACATCAGCCCCTCCCACCTCCATACTCAGCCCATGGGAGCCACAGGGCCTTTGCACCTACACATCCCCCTGCCAGACACTCTCCTAGGAAACCACGTGGCTCACTCCCCACTCCCTTCGGTCCCTGCTCAAATGTCCCCTCAGTGACCATCCTATTGCAAACAGCAGCGCCCTCCCCACCTTCCGNTGCTTCTTCCAGCCCAGCATTTCTCATGATGTACTCTGCATGTAAGTTAAACAAGCAGGGTGACAATATGCAGCCTTGAGGTACTCCTTTTCCTATTTGGAACCAGATTATGAATTTCTTTGTCTTTAAGTGATTTATATTTGTTTTTAAAATCTTTTTTTTTTTTTAGTTTGGTAAAGTAAATAAACATGATTTAAGATTGTGGGACATGTAGACAAAGCTCATTCTGCTTCTACAAAAAATAACTCCTCATGGTTAGACTTTTGCTATCCAGATGTCCTTAAAACATGGCAACAGTCTGCTCCTAAATCAGGAAATTAAAAATGGATAAACAACAGCTGAAAATCAAAGAGCCAGGGCTATGGGAAATCCAAGATGGCCGCTTGGCTTTTCCCGGCTCCCTGACAGACCTCATTTTTATTTGAGGGGTTAAAGATTTCCCTGGCTACAGTGTTAATGCCCTCACAATGAGTTCTCAAAAAAAAAAAAAAAAAGAAAGAAAAAATTATGTTTCACTGGATATTAACTTCCGGTTTCATTAAGTAAGTTCTGTGCTTAGTAACACTTCTGAAATAGTTCTTTGTTATGTTATATTGCTAAAAGATTTAATTAAGTTATTAAAAAGGACACTCTAAAGCTTATCTCAGGAACCAGTCTTTGGATAAAGGTCAGATGCTCTATGATGTACATCAGGAGATTAACACTTGACTATTATCATTTAACTGAGTTGGATGACCTGGGGTATACCAGGCTATACCCAGTGAAAGTTCTTGACTTAAATTCTTGCTTGTGACCTTACTAATAACAGCTAGATATATTATTTTCTATGTAGCTTGTTTCAGAAGATTATTTCTTACATTACCACATGTGTGACTGAGCCTGTGATAAAATGCTGATATGCAGTTCCATATGAGATCAATAATGGTAATAATATAGCCTTAGATATGGGAAGAAGCAGCAAGAGGAAATATTTTCCTGGACCACGAGGCTAGCAAGACAGGTATGGTGCAGAGACTTTTGTTACTTGCAAAGCCTGATCTAATGACAACACACTGAGTGGCCTGGCAATGGAATTTTTGCTAGACCCGGGAATGAGCCTTCCCAGCACCATGGGTCACAATGACCATGAAATGCCCCCAAAACATGGTCAAATATACGGCTATAAGGGGGCCCTGTTGACTGAAAGTTGGCCCTTGCCAGCTGCCTCTACAAAGATTAAATCATGACCACTACAAGATGCTGACCTTCAACACCCCTTTGAAAGGAGTTCAGGATAGAGACAAAAAATAGCACTCTGTGCTCTGGGGAAAAAAAGAAGGCAAACAAAACAAAACAAAATAAAACACAGGCCTTCAGATAGTCAGATGTTTTCAGGTAAAGAGTTTTATGAGTCTAAATTCTTGCATCTTTTCATACCTAGAGAAACACTAATGTCATGAATCAATGTCTGGACCCGGTTCTCCTGGCTAGCCCCTCAGCAGCTTTCCTACATCTATTAATCTTTGGGCCATATATCTAACTTTCTTGTTAAGTTTGTTTCTCCAAGTAGTAATACAACAAGAATATTCCCTGGCCAACACCCAGACAATGCTAGAACAAGCTGCCTTATCCTTCTGTGGACTCTCATCTCCCTCTGTGGAAATGTACCCCGAGGTCCTCGGGCTAGTCTCCCTCTGAGATCTTATGTGGGAGACCACCCCCAGTGATAGAAAAGCTCAAGGGAGACCAGCAGCAACTAGCTGACCTGGAGATGTCCTGAAACCTCCAGGCCCTGGAAAAGTTTTCTGCCATATAGCCCGAGAAACCTTAGCAAGGATGCCCGTTTATTTGGGCAATTGGGTTCATTCCTATCAGCCAGGAGATGAGGTATGGGTTAAAGACTGGAAGAAGGAACCACATAAGCCAGCTTGGACAGGCTCTCACACAGTCGTCCTGGCAACCCCTACTGCTGATAAAGTTACAGGCGTCATCCCTTGCCTCCACCACACCAGAATCAAGAAGGCAGCTACTTCCTGTGGTGAGGACACCTGGAAAGAAGTTCAGAACCCCAAAAATCTCCCCAAGGTCCGGTTCTAAAGACAACAGCCCTCACCCATGAGGGATGCTGAGCCCTGCTTTAGTCACTCCGGAAGCTGACTAATCAATGCATGGCAGAAGCTTGAGGATTCTTCAGCCTTGCTCCAGCCACACTCTGGCAGCTGGCTGGTCAACATATTGAGGAAGCTTGAGGATCTGGCTAACAAGATATTGATGGATTTTCACTGTCAACCCTGGCCTCTATCCCTAATCGGTATTATTGCTGTGCTCTTTGTTACAAGACCAGCTAGACTCCCTGGCTTTACAGAACTGTAAGACTCTGGTTTTGCAGAATAGGAGAGGGCTAGACCTACTGACCGGAGAAGGCAATGGCACCCCACTCCAGTACTCTTGCCTGGGAAAATCCCACGGACGGAGGAGCCTGGTGGGCTGCAGTCCATGGGGTGGCTAAGAATCGGACATGACTGAAGCGACTTAGCAGCAGCAGCAGCAGACCTCCTGACAGCTGAAAAGAGAGGACTCTGCCTTTTCCTGAATGAATAATGCTGCTTTTATGTAAACCAATCAGAAATAGTCAGGGACATGGCCCCAAAACTAAGGGAACAAATCATAAAAAGGAGAGAGAAACTAGGCAATTTCTGGGGTAATTGGAACAGTATCTGGAGCTCGCATCGTGGCTTCTCCCTTTAATAGGTCCTCTCTCTCATGCTCTTTGTGGCACTCTGCTTGGCTCTTGTATTCTCAGCGCAATCATCCAGTTCACAACCCAGTTCTAGGATTAAATCCATAAAGTTACAAATGGTAATAGCTCAATATAGCCCCCTAAACGATGGGGAGCTCTGAATGTCCTACCAAAACATGAGATGATGTTTTCTACAACAAGTGATAGAAGCATCAAGAGTGGGGAACGAAGAGGAAAAGTTAAAATTTTACATGACCTCCTGCTCCTTCTGACTCTGTAACTCAGCTTTCTCCTTGCAAAGTCTGGATCACATAGGTCACGTCGTAGTCTCAGAAAGTCGGGACTTACAGAACTAGGGAACTGGAGTTTATCTCACTCACCCTTGTCCTGCTCTTTGCAATGTTCCAGTCCCTGCGGCTGAACCATGCCTGTCTGTGTTAAGGTCAGGCATCTCCCTCCCCATCTTGACTGCTCTTCCCACACACACGAAACCCCTTAGTTTAAACCAGCTTACTAGCAAGTAGCGTTGCTCACTATAGTCTGTCTATAAAAACTCTGCAACCCCTTTGTTCAGGGCTCAGCGCTTAGTGTTAACACCTGCTGAGCCCGCCGGTGTAATAAACCTGAGTTCTCCAACTCTCCGAGGGTGGTGCCTGGTTTCTCGATTACTGGTTTGTGCAACAGAAGGAAGGGGATAATCACTGTGAATTATCTATTACAATACAGATTTCTCACGTAGGCACGGACATCCTAATTCATCCCCGGGCTGTCACTTTTGTTTCTCTGGAACCATTCGTTTGATTTTGAATTCTCNTGGTTTGTGCAACAGAAGGAAGGGGATAATCACTGTGAATTATCTATTACAATACAGATTTCTCACGTAGGCACGGACATCCTAATTCATTCCCGGGCTGTCACTTTTGTTTCTCTGGAACCATTCGTTTGATTTTGAATTCTCAGTCTCTTTTTGGGTTGTAAGTTCGTTGCCTTGTACGTCTACTTTTATTTTGCCTGGAAGGTACCTCATATACCGTGGTCTTCCTCTGCCTGAGAGACTTCCCTTGGTGTATGACCCTTCAAGGACCATCCCTGTGGCTAGTACTGTCATAATTGCCTAATTTCAGCGATGGTTTTTTAGGAGTGAGAGAGTCTGCTGTATACATGTGCTACACCTTGTTTCAGCTTTAGTCCCTCATTGCCGATTTTGCTGGTAGTGTGTCTCGGCTATCGGAAGCAGGGCTGAAGCTTTGTTGGGGGTGTCCGTGCCTTTTGATCAGTGGTTTTCTCAGGATATAGGCCACGGTGTGGGAATGCCAGATCCTAGTTTTAATCTTTCTGAGAGGTTTTTTCCAGGCATTCAGAAACTGTCCATTCTACTGACTGTTGCCAATGTATATTCCCAGAGATAGTTTAGGAGGATTCTTTTTCCTCTAGGCTCTC
>SJYV01029870.1:0-13107 GCA_006410875.1 Neotragus pygmaeus
TGCACAGTGTATTAAAAAGCAGAGACTCACTTTGCTACAGAGGTCTGTAGTGTCAAAGCTATGATTTTTCCAGTAATCCTGTACAGATGTGAAATCTGGACCATAAGATAGGATGAATGCCAAAGAATTGAGCTTTTGAACTGTGGTGCTTGAGAGATTCTTGTGAGTCCCTTATACAACAAGGAGGTCAATCTGAAAGGAAATCAACCTGTGACCCTTGCTGACTCAGTTGAGGCATCTACTGAGGCCCTCCAGGTGGAAAGAACGGATGCTTCCACTTCAAAATTGCCTACCCATGGCAGCTCCAAGCAAATAGTTTGTAGCTCCACCCCTGAAGGAAGCTCAGAAAGGCTGAAGGCTCTGAGTATCCTGGGTACCCCCAATTCATGCATTGCATTCTCCCCAGCAGCATTGGAGGCCAAGCAAAGGGCATTCTGGGCCCTGAAAGAGCAAGATAGCTCAGGGATCCACTGTGGCCACTACTTACCATGTAGGACTGTAGACAGAGCAGACATTTGTGGCAGAGAGCTGGTGACTGGGGTGTGGGAACAAGAGGGAACCAGCTCTCATGAAGTACATTAGCCAAAATCCCCTGGAGGACAAGCCCAGTGATAAGATCATCTGAGATGGGACAAAGAGAGTCTATTTCATTATCCCTTATAATTCCTCTGAATAAGGAGGTGGTGGAGTTGGTGGGTCATCACAAACTCTTCAGTTGCCTAGACCATCTGCCAGTCGCTATCCTTGGGGCTGCCTCTCCCCAGCTTCAGTCATATAGTTCTGAGGAAATTGACAATCATGTGTGCTGATGAGTCAGAGCCAGAGACAATGTAAAGCCAGTCATAATACCCCATGTCCCTGCCAGGATGGCTGATCCAGAGGTGTACATGTGATCTGAGGTGGGTCATTCATAGAACACCCTTGAACTCTGATGTCTGCAATATTCTTTCCTTACTAGGTGATGCCTTCAGGATTTAAAACCCTAGGGCAGGTAGCTTGAACTCCCTCACTTAGGTGCAGAAGCCTTAGGGAAGAAAGTTGCCAGGCTAAGACCATCAAAGTAGACTGAAAGGAATGAGCAAAGGTGAGAGAGAATTGATGACTTCTTATTTCTTGGGTCTAGTCACTGAGATCTTTGTATTTGCTCTTATTCTTGTGTCCTGGATTCCCAGAATCATTTCAATGAGTCTCTGTTTTCCTTGAAGCCCGTTTGAGTATGGCTCCTCTCAATTTTGATTCAGACTTGGTTCTAGATCCTTCACTCCCAGACACAAACAGAGGCAACCATTTATTTTAGCACCATTAAGAGTGAGATCCTTTATTCTTTACTGAGAATAGGGTGAGCAGACCAACAAATACAGTTCACCAGCATCCTGGGCAGCAGTGCCAAAAGTGTGAGGGAGTGTGTTAGAAGCAGCCTTACTGATTCCTGAACCACTCCATCCATTTACACTGCCCGTGCCAGGCCAATCCTGTCATTTCCTCGATCAAAGACCGAGAAATACAGCCTCAGGAAGACGTCACCCAGGTACCAGGTCTCTGTAGATGAACTCACTCGGTTTTTCTGAAAGGTGGTATAGCAGCGGCCTCTACCATCCTAGGGGAATCAGAGACACACACCAGTCAGCATGAGCCCTTATCGGTGACTTCCTCCAATATCAAGACCCAACACAATTCTTTGTTTTATTTCCCTCTTTTGGTAAGTATCAAGGGGTTTTCTCAGCAGCAGGGGATGTGAGAGTTCATCCAAAACCAAAGAGTGCCAAGCCGTGAGCTTGCCAAGAGGAAGGGTGTGGTGAGTAGAGGACTGGGAGTTGGGGAAACAGAGGAATGAAAAACAATAAAGTCCTACTGTAGAGCATAAGGAACTATATTCAATGTTCAATGATAAACCACATGAAAAAGAATAAGAAAAAAATAGATTTTTTCTGTGTATAACTGAGTCACATTGTTGTGCAGCAGAACTTAACGCAGCACTTAGGAGTAGCCACACATCAATATAATTTTTTTTAGAAAACAACAAGTGTGTCCATAGTGTGTCCATTTTCTCTGCAGAGAATGCTGGTTCTCCTCCTGCATCCCCACAATCCAAACTTTATTTTAAATAACTGTTTGTATTGCAGTATAGCTGATTAACAATATTCTGAGTTTCAGGTGGACGGGAAAGGGACTCAAACGTATATATCCAGGTATCCTGGTCCCAAGGGCACCTCTCCCACTCAGGCTGTTATATAACTGAGTGGAGTTCCCTGAGCTACAAAGTAACTTGTTGTTGGTTATCCATCTTAAACAGAGCAGTGCCCACAACACATTCTTGAAGACTTAACTCGGGAACTCTGGGAAGCCTCCTTCGGACTGCACTCACTCTCTTTGGCCACTCCAAGCTTGGTTGGGTAATGTACTCTGGTTCCCCATCCCCACTGGTCAGTCCGTACCCCTCATCACCCCTCATAAGTCCCCAGTGCCCCAGTGCAGACCACCTTCAGATGCCATTTTCATGGAATCCAGTGCATTTTTGCCTAGAACCAGGCAACCCTCCATATGACTCAATCAGTTTGTGGTTTTACAATTGCTGAAATCCCCTCTCTTCCTCAAAGCCTTCTTTGAGCCCATCAGCCTGCTCTGAACTCTTGCATGGAGCTGACATGCAGCCTCCACTTGTGCCGGGGCTGAGCAGTCACTGTGCACCCTTTATTCAACTTAGCATCCAACCTCCCCACAGAGGGATCGGATACCTCATCTCACAAAGGAGGCACCTGGCTGGAGCAATGGGAACATGCAGCCAAGAACTAGGCTGACCATGTAATTTATCATCCAAACCAAGAAGTTTGAGAAAGGAATGGAAATAGTTAGTGTATGCTGGGAATAACTGGGACTGTCTCCAGCCATTCTCCTTGTAACACGGCCTATTTCAGGGACTGCTAGAGCTAAATTTCATCTTCATGCACCTACGGGTTCAGATTGAGTTGAAACTCTTTGAGGACTGAGGACCTTAGTGTTCCCCTCTCCTTGTGACTTCCACCATGCCATATGGTGTGGCATATCCACATTTATTTCAGGAAGATCAGTGTCCCACACAGCCCTTACTTCTCAAGTGATTCATTTTGTGGGAGGCACTGGCCCAGCCAACAGGGCTCAGCAGCATCTGGAATGGTGTGACATGGCCTCCAGAGGGCTCCCCACTCCCAGCAGCAGCCCAAGGGTTCCTGCAAGCTCTAGTTTGAGAACCAGTGCTCAGTATTGTCCCCTCACCTTGATGATGTAGGCTCGACCTGGCACTGGGTAGTTGATACCATTGATGGTGAATATAATAGAGGGCAGGGTATTGACCTCAGAACACAAAACGTAGTGCTGTTAGAGAGAGAGAGAGAGAGAGGTTGGCCCTGGAGATCCTTGCTGTGTGTGGAGACTGGCAGTGACCCTGGGGCATGACCCTTCACCTTGGAACCCCGTGTCGTGGCGCCGATGTACATATGAATATTATTGACCAGTCTTCTTGGGCCTACGATATCTGATGTCCCGGTGTCCACAAGGGCCTTGCAGCCGTCAGAACAAGCAATAACCTTTCTTTCAATGAAAATGCTGAGAGACAATGGAAGAAAGCGGGCATCAAAGTCACTCTGAGTCTCCTCAGAGTTGTCCCCTTCCTGACTGTCTCATAAATAGCCCTTCATCTGTTGCCCTCTTTTCCTTTACTCTCGACACAACACCTTTCTTCACATCCTCAGATGGAGTACTTGATTACACCAGGATCTTTTGTACCTTGACACAAGCTGGTCTTCCTTCCTAGAAGACTCCACTCCCCTTCAACTAGCAAATCTCTTCTCATCTTCCAGATTCCATCTTAATTGTGTTGTTTTTGGGAAGTCTTTCCCATGGTGTTTATCAGTCTCCTATCTTGGTCACTCTCTGTAGACCCTTCCTCAGGTCTGTTCCTGCTGCTGCTGCTAACTCACTTCACTCACAGCCCACTAGGCTCTGCCAACCCTAGGATTGTCCAGGCAAAGTACTGGAGTGGGTTGCCATTGCCTTCTCCTCCTCATGTCTAGCATGTACCAAACTCACAATTCACTATATGGATGAGTCACTTCATGTACATCTGCCTTCTTAGATGTGAGGAGGAATTTTATTCTCCTTGCCTCCCTAAAGTGCCTGGCACACAATGGATGCCCAAAGCTTGTCTGTTAAATGAGTGAATGAAGACTGAGAAAATAATAAGAAACCTCCAGAGAGCTGTATCTGATGGGGAACAAATAATGGGTCGCACACAGAGTTAAGATGGAGATTCGCAGGGGCAGCAGACTCTCAGAGTAGGAGAGAGACAGGCTTCTCTCTGAGAGGGTGTCTGCCAGCACTGCTCCTACAACCAGCACAGACCCTGAGACCCTGGCCAGGAAACACATGACTAGCCCACAGAAACTCCAAAGGACAGGTCAGCTTTTATCTGAGGGTATCACACAGAATCCTATCAATTATGCCTCTTGTCCTCAGGTCACTCCTGGATCCCACCTTCCTGATTCTCTGTTATATCCCCTGTCCCACTGTGTGCCCAAGAAAGTGGGGTGTCCTTTTTATTAGTTACTTTCACATCTTAAGAATGCAGCCAACCTCTCTACACTGCTGGGTAGCTGCTCCCTAAGAAGACCAGTTCTCCCCATTTTCTCAGGACTGTCCCTGTTTTTAAAATGACATTTATCTGTACTGAGAACTTCCTATGTCCTAGGTAGCCCTGGACAGTCAGTCATCTTATCATAACTCTGTTCAGGCTGGTGAAATTCTCCCATATCCTCTGTTCACCACAATGTAGTCTTCTAACCATGCTCCCTACCTCAAAGGGCAGTGGGTGCAGCCTTCTCCCAGCTGCACAGACTTCTCTGGACCCTTTTAGGATCCTTGTCAGATTCTTGCTCAGAAAACCTGGAGATTATGAACCCATGGCTTGTTTGTGTATCTATGTGCTTGTGTGTTTGTTTGTATGTATGTTTGTATGTGTCTCTGTGTGTGCTTGTGTGTCTCTGACTAGCTATGTATATTTTTATGTGTCTGTGTAGGTTTATATGTGTCTGCTTGTGTGTTTCCATGTGTCTCTGTGTCTGTCTGTGTCTTTGAAGGTGGTGTCTGAGAGTGCATTTGTGTGTGTCTTCCTGTGTCCATGTACAGTAGTGGGACCATCACTTGGGCTGACCCTCAGAGAGAGAGGCTTACCGGTCGATGTGTACACTCCAGTCACCCGCTTGTATCAATGGCACCCAGTTGAGCTCTCCCTTGTAGTAGCGGTGGTCCACCCCACCAAACATCACCACACTGCCCTCCCGCTCATCTCTGTAGAGAGAAGGGTGGGGGGGGGATCCTTGGAGGACAGTAACAACAGCACTGTCTGAGAGCTGTGGTTGTCTACCCATCAAAGCCCTAATAAGATTTCCAAGTACAGATGCAGAAATAGCATCTAGGAGAGATTGAAATCCAAACTGAGGTTTGCAACTGGCTAATGAGTGGCAAAGAGGAGGTTAGAAGCTGAGTCACCTGGCTGGGCTCCAACAACTATGTCTTCTGAAGATGCCCTGGACCTCCAGCGACCTGAGTCCTCACACACCCTCAGAGGACAGGGTGCTGAAGTGTTTTGGCTTTCCCCTTGTCCACCTTGTCATTTTTTCAGGAAAATCAAGGCCTGGGAGTTCTAAGGGTGTAGGTTCAGGTCACCCAGAGTTGGATGCACTGGCCTGTGACCTCTACTGTCCAAAGGGCCCCACACTGAGAAGGAACCCCACTTCTGCTCTCCCTGTCTTGAAACATCTCATATTTCTTGAAAAAGGGGTCCCACATTTTGTGTCCCACAATTTCTTTTCTCATTGGCTCCTACAAATTGAGTAGCTGGTCCTGGGTTCCCAGTGAAATTATAATGAGGAAGGAAAGATAACCACCATCCTTCTCCGTTCTTCTTTATCAAATTCATAAGCAAATCCTAATGCATTTTCATTCAACTTGTTTCCTATTGCCTTCCATTAGCCTTCCTCCTTACTCACCCCCCCTAGACCATGTTACTAGTCTTAAGCCCAGGAGTAGGCTTGTGTTCCAATAAACTTTTATTTATAAAAGCCAGGGGTGAAGCCATTTGGGCCCTGGGTCCACAGTTATCCTGGGTTAGATTATCTCTCAGTATACTTCTTTATCAAGTGTTCTATAATTTTTGTGCAACAGAAATCATCTTACTACTAATTTGAAGAAAATGATTGTCCATCTCAGACTTACTTGCTCAAGTAGAAGGCAAAAACAGGCTCAGAAATGGCACCTTCATTCTTCAGCTTATCAAAGATTGGAATGGCTCCAGAGAAGAATATGTTGGGGTAGTTCAAGCCCAAGACACCATCATAAATTCTGCCCTTAAACCCATATTCCTCCACGCTTAGACCAAACGGCTGGTCAGTACTTACAAGGTCCGCAATCTGTGGAAGAGAAGAGTGTTCCCACTTACAGATACATGAAGTGGAGCTAGGACTGGGCTGGGGTGCATTGCCATTAGATACTCAGAGAAGAATTGAAGCTGGGCTCTGTCTTCGGTGGCCCACAGACGGTTAGACCAAGCTGGGAGGGAAATTCGGGTTCAATTTGAGATAGGCTGTGAACTTTATAACATCTGCCCCTCTGAAAAACACTACCTGAGTGAGTCAAATTGGCCTCGTGGCTTCTGTACAAGTGGGGCAACTGAGTCAGGTCAGGACTCATTGGTGCCACCTTATGGACAAAACCATCGAGAGCAAAATAGCCTTCTCTTTGACATCAATGTGGCCTAATGACAGGAAGGGACTGCATTGTCTGTAATATACTGTGGATTCTGCACCTGTCCAGGAAGACAGAAGCCAAAACACAATCTTGCTGGTAAGGTTCTATGAAATTACTGCCGGGGAAATTAACTTTTGGGGACATGTGTATATTTCTGTGAGTGTGTATGAGAGAGAAAGAGAGAGACGGGAACTACTCAAGTACTTTAGGAGAGGCAGGCCATAGATTTATTAGACTCTCAAGGGTCCTCTAGAGTGAGAACTCATTTATCATACCCCTTGACTTCTCAAGCCCCCAGTTTCCCACTTTGGATAGCTGAAGGCCTTGACTGCTCCCAGGGCCCCCAGATCAGTTTTATCCTGCCCCCAAACACCACACAACTTCTGTCCTGAAAAGACAGCCTAACTCCACCTTTTATCACATGTGTGCCCTCAGCAAGGCCCTTGCTGTCTGCACCTCAGTTTCCTCATATGTCTCATGAATTAATCACACCACCTGCTGTGTGGGGTGTTGCAGGATTAAACCAGTTATCACCTGAAAGTGCCTGGAACAGTCTGTGAATATGAAAGTGGGTGTTTTTATCCCTTCTTTTCGCTCCCAGCAAAATGAACCTTGAACTGCTCATGGGCAGAGGAGCTGCAAGTCCACACCTCAAGCCACTCTCTAGATTAGCTAATTTGTTTTCTCCTGTGTCACCACAGACCCTGCTTCCCCAGAGACATGATCCTGTGGATAAGATGGTCAATATCTATGGGAGTTAAGCTAGGAAGGGTCCTGCCAGATGGTCCTGCATCTGCTTTCAAGCAGTGGTCACTCCATAGTCAGTCCTGACTCAGCATTTGTTACACTGTTACCCGAACTGTGTCATGAACAACAACTCCTTTCATTCCCCCAGATCCATAGATGATCTTGAACGTCTTATTTGTAGGGTGGAAGGTGGAAGACTGAAGATGTCTGAACATAACGTGTGTAGCTGTGGACACAAGAGATGACTGTCATCAGGTGCTAAGGGTGGAAACACGGTGGCAGGGCAAGTGAAGGATGGTCCAGGTACAGAGTGTCTGTACTCACAACAGGCTGGACTGGTGCAAAAGTCGGAGGTCACCCACAAGTCAGATGAGCCTGTGTCAAAGATAACCTGAAATCCCTGAGGAGGTGTTCCAATGGTGATGTTACCCATGTACAGCCTCTACAGGGAGAAGGACAGAGTAGGTTAGTGCAGAACTGGCTACACTCTTTCCCATACTGATGCCTCCCTCTGGGTGTCACATATCTCTTGAGATCAGTTTCTAACCACCATGCAGTTGACAGGCTTTAGTCACAGATGATCTGCATTTGATATATTTTTCCTGTGCTACGGAGAAGGCAATGGCACCCCACTCCAGAACTCTTGCCTGGAAAATCCCATGGATAGAGGAGCCTGGTGGGCCGCTGTCTATGGGGTCGCACAGAGTCAGACACAACTGAAGCGACTTAGCAACATTGTATGCAGGACATTGACTGTATGAACAGGCGTTGAAGTGGTACCTCCTGCATGGGAAGCCCAGAGGCATAATCACTGGGCCTCCAGCACTGCTGGACACTCAGGGAATCCTGGTACCTTCATTTGAGAAGCTCTGTTGTCTCTTCAAACCCAACCTTAGCACCCGCTTCTCCAGGAGGTCCTTCTTGATCAACCCCAGCCACTCCCTCTAAACTCAGACCACATCCAATCAACAGTACACAGGTGACCCTGTCATTTGATATGTATTTACTCTTTGCCTATATCTCAGGCTGGCATGGGCATTTTTGAAGACATCTTGAAGACAAAATAAGCCCCTTTTTCTAATCTAAAAACAGGAACCACAGTAATTGTTATGGCCATACTCAGAATACAGATTTGGTAACGTTTTACTGCTGTCATTCTTGCATCTGTGGAAACTGAATTCCTCTACCTGGGGATTCACAATTGCTTTGCAGTTGGTTATATCTTTTGATCAGTGATGGTTCACTCTTCATTTGTAACTGAGTGGCTCACTTAGTTCAGAAGGAACAATCACCCTCAAACTAATGACACATCTTTGACACAGAAGTGGATGTTTACCTGCCACCTGGTAATTGCCGGGCCCAGTCACATAGACCAACAGTTGAGGATGAGAGTGCTTTCTCCTCTGGGTAGGGTCCCTGTTTTCCAGTGTCTCTATCTTCTACAGGAACCCCAACCCCAAAATCCCATCAGGCACCTCCAGATGAGCCCCAGTGCTAGGCAGAGTACCAGTGGGTCCTGTGGAGCACCATCCTCCCAAAATACTCACATCCCTGACATTCCTCAGCCGGTGAGTAGTTAGATTTAAGCCATGAAAAGAAATCTGGGACAGTCTGAAAGCATGCTCCTTCAGGATATTGTTCAGCATGTTTTTTCCCCTGACGGCATTTCTCATGGTCTTCACTCTCCTTAGAGGTATTCTTTCACCAAGCATTTCACAAAGAAAACAAAGACGATGTTACAATTAGCTATCACTGTGAAGGTATAACTGTCATTGTTATGGCCCTGTGTTTTTTCTAATCATTTTTATGAATCACATTATTATCAGAATTTTATGCATATACCATGGCAAGACATAGGTTTGAATACAGGTTCTGTTCTGCAATCTTGGGTAAACAATATGACCATGAGTGTCTCAATCTTCCCTTCAGTAAAATGGTGGAATGTAACAATACAACCCGACATATAGAATATCTTGGGGATAAGTGAAGTGATAGATATAAGGTACCTGATAAATAGTAAGTCTCAACAATGACATCCATTAGCATTGTTGTTGCCATCCTACACACTCCTTCTCTTAGAACCTCAAGGAAGGAGATATAGGGGGACTCTTATCCTCTTTTACAAGGGAGCAATTTGAAATGCAATAAATTTCTGAGTTGGCTGTGGTCACACTGCTTATCAGATATAAAACAGTGTAAAACAGTGTATCTTTCTCCAAACTGATAAAGAAGAGAGAGTTGAATGAAGAGTCCAGGAGATAGGGAACAAGTAAGGGAAATTCAGAGGCTTGAAAAGGAAGTAAGAGTCAAATGAAAAATTAAAAGAAAATAACACGAAGAGAAATACACTCCCAGTGACTTGCAAAGAGATGGAGAGATAAATGACAGTGATATAAAGATGCAGAGATAGACATAAACACACTGAAGTAGACAGTGGGGAAAAAAGGACATGTTGAATAAAATGTAAACAACTGCTATTCCACAGGACCACATCAACATCTGCATAGACTGTGCACTGAACAGTTGCAAGGAGTTGCATTTTCAGTAGGTCATGACATGACTGGACCACAAGATTTGAACAACACAAATCTACACCAAGATCTTGGGATCCACAGGTCCTATAGCAAGTTACTTATCAGTAATTTAGAGTTGAACTTTAAGACTCTTAGGGAAATATTCCATTCCCTTCTAAACCTGATGGGCGGAAGAATAATCAGATGAAAAGAAAAGTCTGAGAAAAGAATATGATGCGACATACAGTCCCCATACTTACTTGACTATGCACTCTGAGAAGGCCACCAGCCCGAGGAGCACAAGCCACTTCATGCTTCTTTCCTGGCTCCAAGTACTCAGGGAAGTTTGGGTTCTTAGCATGTAGTGGTGACCAGGAACCCCTAGTTATATATGCTCTGACCTACCCTAGTTTTCCCCTTTAGACCACTAAAGGATCTGAAAAAAAAAAAAAACATAAAGCTCTTGATAAAATCTTTACCTTCATCAGTGGCCTTGGTGAGTGGACTTTGAAGCTTTTCAGAATACAGAGAATTGAACCATAATCTCTTCCTTGAAGCTTGGTTGGAAAATCAAACTGATCTGCATGGACATCTAAGAAGATGGAAAACCTTGCCTACTTGGAGAAAAAATTGCTAAAAATATCATGAAAAATGGATACTAGGGGCCATGTTCGACACGCATGGTTCATGTCATCTTCCTAGCCACGTCATGAGATATTCATTGCTGTGTTCGTTGGAGAGGAGATTGCTATGAGGATAAGTTGTCAAATGGCAAAATGAAGACTTCAGGGACAGCCCAGGGAAATACACCTTGCCTTAGGTAGTGGGTCTAATGGCAGACATCAGGGGCACCTATAATGCCAGTCTGCATCAAAGATTTAGGGCAGAGCAGTACTTTAATTGCATGGTTTCAGTATTGGAAGAAATGTCATATGAATCCACAAGATATTTTATATCATCCAACAAATGTACAAGGAAGAACTGTGTGCTAGGTTCTGGGTTAAAGGCTTCAAAGTCAAAGTTGATCAAGACAAAAGTAGTCTTTATTTTAAGAGAGCTAGAAGTCTAGTTCTCACAAGCTCATGGCCCCAGGAGGCAGGAGATATGATACTAGGACTAGATGGCCATGTTGGAATCTGGGCAGCACAGATTCCAACTGGGATCAGCCTTTCCTCCACTTAACCCATGCTGGGATGTAGGTCAGTTGGCCATGTTTTCAAGAGAATTGGAAGTTTGGATATTTATGTACAATCTACTGATTTTAATGTGAGCAACTAATTATTTTTTTCCCAAAGAGAAAGTGGGAACGAATCTCCACAATGATGTGCTGGTATCAGCCCTCAGTCTCTGCAGGTTTTTGTTTCTGGCCTAGAGTTGGGAGTGCAGTGGGGACAGAGAGGAATTTAATTCATGTTGGTTGATTTTAAAAGAGACTGAATGCATACTAAACATGCTGATATTAGGAAAGGTTGAAGGCATGAAGAGAAGTGGAAGACAGAGGATGAGATGGTTGGACAGCATCACTAAGTCAATGGACATGAGCTTGAGTAAGCTCTGGGAGTTGGTGATGGATAGGGAAGCCTGGCATGCTGCAGTCCATGACGTTGCAAAGAGACGGACACAACTGAAGGACTGAACTGAACCGAACAAATTGAGAACAAAGACTAATAAATCTAATTGTATCAAGTTTTTGACTAGCTACCTATAACAACACTTTACTTAAATGGCTTTAAAATTCAGACATATGACTCTACATTCAGAGTGTAATATCTTCTAAGGAAAAAAACAAAATACTGCCCATCAAACGCAAAACCTAAGAAAACTCACAGGAAAAAAGGAAAGAAATCTGACACTATATTCAACAACTATATTCCCTTGGTATCTCTAATTTTCTTGAAGAGATCTCTAGTCTTTCCCATTTTATTGTTTTTCTCTATTTCTTTGCAGTGATCACTGAGGAAGGCTTTCTTATCTCCCCCTGCTATTCTTTGGAACTCTGCATTCAAATGGGTATATATTTGCTTTTGTTCTTTGCTTTTTGCTTCCCTTCTTTTCACAGCTCTTTGTAAGGCCTCCACAGACAGCCATTTTGCTTTTCTGCATTTCTTTTTCTAGGGGATGGTCTCGATTCCTGTCTCCTGTACAATGTCATGAATCTCCATCCATAGTTCATCAGGCACTCTGTCTATTAGATCTTCTCCCATAAATCTACGTCTCAATTCCACTGTACAGTCATAAGGGATTTGATTTAGGTAATACCTGAATGGTCTAGTGCTTTTCTCCATTTTCTTCAATTTCACTCTGAACTTGGCAATAAGGTGTTCATGATCTGAGCCACCATCAGCTCCCTGTCTTGTTTTTGCTGAATGTATAGAGCTTCTCCATCTTTGGCTGCAAAGAATATAATCAATCTGATTTTGGTGTCGACCATCTGGTGATGTCCATGTGTAGTGTCTTCTCTTGTGTTGTTGGAAGAGGGTATTTGCTATGACCAGTGCATTCTCTTGACAGAACTCTATTAGCCTTTTCCCTGCTTCATTCTGTACTCCAAGGCCAAATTTGTNGGAATTTAATTCATGTTGGTTGATTTTAAAAGAGACTGAATGCATACTAAACATGCTGATATTAGGAAAGGTTGAAGGCATGAAGAGAAGTGGAAGACAGAGGATGAGATGGTTGGACAGCATCACTAAGTCAATGGACATGAGCTTGAGTAAGCTCTGGGAGTTGGTGATGGATAGGGAAGCCTGGCATGCTGCAGTCCATGACGTTGCAAAGAGACGGACACAACTGAAGGACTGAACTGAACCGAACAAATTGAGAACAAAGACTAATAAATCTAATTGTATCAAGTTTTTGACTAGCTACCTATAACAACACTTTACTTAAATGGCTTTAAAATTCAGACATATGACTCTACATTCAGAGTGTAATATCTTCTAAGGAAAAAAACAAAATACTGCCCATCAAACGCAAAACCTAAGAAAACTCACAGGAAAAAAGGAAAGAAATCTGACACTATATTCAACAACTATATTCCCTTGGTATCTCTAATTTTCTTGAAGAG
>SJYV01029871.1:0-33725 GCA_006410875.1 Neotragus pygmaeus
CACAGCAACAGAGGCCCACGGCAGCCAAAAATAAATAAAATTTAAAACATCTTACAAGATGAGCAAAACGGGACGTTATTAAATGATGCCGAAATGCATTTGACAACATAAGTTCTCATTCCAAGATATAGATGCATATGAGATAAAAGGGAATCAGTGCTAGAAAAACCCTGGCAAACGAGCCCTTTGCCAACACTAAATAAACTAGTTTGGTACCTTTATAAGTGACCTTTGTTCTTAAACTTGCTCTTACTTGGAGCTTAGAAACCTATTCTTCTCGAGATGATCTTACCCAATGGTTAGTTTAAAAATGTAACAGTAATAATAAACCAATAATAATAATGACTGGCGTTTATTGAGCTGGAAACCTGCTGTATGCTGATGAATTATTCTAGATGCTAGAAAGTATAATGGAAGAAGATGGGGAACCTTAGTCAGAAACAACATTACGTGGGATTGTCTCTTTCGGACACCTCTAGAATCTTAACAAACATAGGTAGTCGTTGCATTCCTGGATAAATATCCTGAGGAAAAAAATGGCCATGGCGTTGTAGTGAAAGCTAAAAGGAAGAATGTATAGGAAGATGCTTGACATAGTTGTAGCAGTGAACTCAATAAATATCAAGATAAAAACTCATCCAAGGCAGAACTCAGTCTAAAGTACTGAAGTGAACATAGGACTTAGCATAAAATAAGCATGAAAGTAGAAAAAGTAATGCATTTTGCCCAGGTACTTAAGGATGGTGAGAAGGTAGAGCTGTACTTTAGCATTTGATCAACATATAGGGTAGTCAGCCTAGAGGGGTAAGGTGGAGGAGGGGTGGGAGGGAGGCTGAAGAGGGAGGGAATATATGTATACTTATAGCTAATTCACATTGTACAGCAGAAACCAGCACAACATTATAAAGCAGTTATCTTCCAATTAAAAAAAAAAGATCTAAGGTAGTAGAGATGAACAGATATCTGGTAGTAGAGATGAACACAAAATGTACAGATATAAACCAGGCAAGTGTGACCTGTTGGTCTTTAAGATAATTTAATGAAACAAAGTAAACAAAACCTCATTTAAAACAGCATTACAAATCACAAGAGACTTCAAAATAGTAAGAAAAGAAAACAAATACAATAATTTTTTAAAAAGTGTATCTACATTGCCTAATTAGGGCTTCCCTGGTGGCTCAGAGGGTAAAGCGTCTGCCTGCAATGTGGGAGACCTGGGTTCGATCCCTGGGTCGGGAAGATCCCCTGGAGAAGGAAATGGCAACCCACTCCAGTATTCTTGCCTGGAGAATCCCATGGATGGAGGAGCTTGGTGGGCTACAGTCCATGGGGTCGCAAAGAATCGGACATGACTGAGCCACTTCACTTCATTTCAGGAAGGGTGTATTTACATTGCCTAATATCTATGGGTGATTTAATTGATTCATTGCATAATCATTTCAATGTCCAGTGCCAAGCACTGTGCTGGGCAGAGAATACCAGATGAATCATACATAATTCCTGTGTACATGGAGTGAACAGCCTAGAATAAAAATATTTGTGGTCACAAACTGGAAGCAAAGTGCAGGCTCTCCTTTGATGTGTGGTTGAACACATTATTGAAGAAGACTCTTGAGAGTCCCTTGGACTGCAAGGAGATCCAACCAGTCCATTCTGAAGGAGATCAGCCCTGGGATTTCTTCGGAAGGAATGATACTAAAGCTGAAACTCCAGTACTTTGGCCACCTCATATGAAGAGTTGACTCATTGGAAAAGACTCTGATGGTGGGAGGGATTGGGAGCAGGAGGAGAAGGGGATGACCGAGGATGAGATGGCTGGATGGCATCACCGACTCGATAGACATGAGTCTGAGTGAACTCCAGGAGTTGGTAATGGACAGGGAGGCCTGGAGTGCTGCGATTCATGGGGTCACAAAGAGTCCAACACGACTGAGCGACTGGACTGAACTGAACTGAATGCATTATGATGTTAAGTCATCTTACAAGAAAGATGCATGAAATGATGTGATTAACAAATTTATATGAGATAGGAAAATGTTCTCTACAGCTTGATGAAAAACAAGGTCACAGAAACAGAGAGATCCTATTGTAATACATAGCTATAAATGGAAAGCCTCTGCTATCAAATAGAGAATTGTTCATTCTTTCTCTTAGAGCAAGTGTATGGAATAAAACTCTATATTTTCATGCTTCCAATGGACACTGGTGAGCCAGTGGTTATGATATTATGTCCTCTTTCAGTGCCCCAGGCACTCTACCTGTAAATGAGGAGAAAGCCCTTTCTCAGTTAACACGTAGGCTGGGTTCAAAGATGTGTGCCCCATACCTGCCCTCATGAAGAGGGTGATTAGGCATCAGCTGAGCTCTTTTTGGAGGCTTTGACCATTTCTAGACTCATGCTATAGAGAATAGTCAACCTACTGAAAAGTAGCTTTTCTCATTGGAAACGCTGTTCCTGGATTTTCTAACCATTATTTATTCTCACTGGCCAGGTTACCCTTTCCCTACTGCTCCTCCTGTGGATCCATTTGCCAAAATCAAAGTGGATGACTGTGGAAAGACTAAGGGCTGCTTTAGGTTGGTAGATCTGTGAGTTGGAGAACTTTAAAGCTAAAACTTTGATTTGCTTCTGAAGGTAGTATTAAAATTGCATGCAGTTCACTCTCACCAGGAGCCCACACCCCTCATAACTTCAGTACGAATGTAACCTATTTCCAGTGGCCAGCCCAGGTTGCAGCCTTAGAGGCCTTGAGCTGTCTCACGCCCCTTGGCCCTAGAACTTACTTCTCTGGTTCTTCATTTATGACTGTGTGCCATTGACTCGGGGGTCTAACCAGTTGGCTGTATGAAGAAGAATTACATGACACAGAATTTGTCTCTGCTCATTCAGTACAGGTGTGGGCAGGACAGGCAATAATATTGGGTTGGTCCAAATGTTCGTTTGGGTGGTTTTTCCATAAGATGTTATGGAAAACCCAAATGAATATTTGGGCCAACCCAACAGATGTGTCTAAGACCCAATTCCTTTTTAAAACAATGGTCATGACTGTGGATAGCTATATGATCCTAGCTAATCAGTTTGGTTACTTCAGATCTAGCGCCTGATTATTAGTCGTATTCTATCTAGATGTGATAGACTGGAGCTAGAAAACAGCTAGACAGTGACCTTCCATCTAGACAGCTCTGCTTTGTTGGGAAAGCCTCCTTTTCTTAGAGTCCTTTATTTCCAAAAAACAAATTGTCCTTGAGTAAAGATTTTGATGGCCATTGCAATGAATCTGTGTTTTGTTTTGTTTTGGTTTGGGACTCAAAGTCCAAGGACTAAAAACTGAATACAGGGGATTTGAGTTTTTGGATTGCAAGTGTATTTCTAAGGAATTTTTAAAAATCTAGTAATACTATTATTATTGCGGAAGATGGCCAGCAATGAATAATTCTGGTGATTAGGGGATATTTTTGAGAAGAAAAGGAGTTTTAGTGCCCTGCTGGCTTCAGGGAGACTTGCTTTCTGGCCCACTCACTTAGCTTTGCTCACCCGTTTCAGCTTTTTCACTCCGGTTCCTGTGGTCTTGAGCTTATACCTCTTGCCAGCCGCTCAGGGTATCTGCCTGCAAAGCTGCATGTTGTCTGTCTCCCTCCTCCATCAGTACTTAGCAGCCTTGCATCCTGTACCTTTAGATACCTTTTATCTGAGCTTAGATTATCCCACCCAGTGCTGCAGTTTTCAGTCGTTTCTGAAAGGCAGTATTCCTAAAACTAGGGCTTGCTGATCCTCAAAGGATCTGCAAGTTCTCTGTAAGAAAATTTTAAATTCATGTTTTCATTTCAGTGATGCTCCTTAAACGGATTAACGAATGCATAATCTGATTATCTGGATAAACATCTTACTTTAGTGTCTGAATTGTATTAGCCCCAAGCAGCTCCATAGAGCAAAGGCAAATTTTTTAAGTAAATGATGCATTCGCATCCAGTGAATATAAATAAATGAGGCATTTGTTTGGTGCCTTGTATGTATAAGGGTTTTGGAGCAGTTCAAACAGATAAGAGTAGAGGAGAATGGAGTCCTGACTCGTAGTAAGACACAGGCTCAAAATAAAGACCCTGCAGAGTACAATCAGACATACCAGGGGTGGGTAAGTAGGAAGTCAGTTTCAGCCAATGACATCATTTACCCCCTGAATGCTATGAATTTAAAAGGTCCTGGTTTTGTAGTTTAATCTGTATTCAGTTTGTCCATTTTTTGTTAATTGAAAATTTGTAAATGAAAAGAAATGGCAATCTAAATTATTTAAATTATTAACTCAGGATTTTTTTGTTCTCTAAAAGGAGTCAGAAATAATTTGGTAATTGTGAATATTTGAGAACTCTTAATAAGATGTAGAAAACCCTGGCTAGGACTTGAGGCCCGTGCCACAGCTTGATTCACTCTGCAAGTCCCTTCTCATCTCTGGACCTCATTTGTACATAGATAAAGAGGAGCAGATCATCTTCACAGTCCCTCCTGGATGAAATTGTGATTTTTAGATCCCAGGGAGCAGAGATCTAAGATTCATATTGCTTAGCATTCTGCCTGACACAGAGATGCTCTCTTAATGTGTTTTGAAGACGTAGAGGAGGAAGCAGTGATACCTGTTTTGGTATATCCTATAGATACGGCAAGCCGGGCTGTAACGCAGAGACCTGCGACTACTTCCTTAGCTACCGGATGATAGGGGCTGATGTGGAATTTGAGCTGAGTGCAGACACCGATGGTTGGGTCGCAGTTGGATTCTCTTCAGACAAGAAAATGGTAAGACACAAATCGTGGTGGAAGGTGATTTTTCTCTTCTGTCTGCTGTACCACTTTAGATTTTAGAGAATGAGTGTGGTTATGTTTCCCTAAGCACCCATGCCACTTTTAAATGGCAGAAGCCAATTCCTGGTATTTGATTTTCTTTATCCAAGCAAGTAAATTGATCGCAGCATGATAGCCGTTATACTAGTTATGTCTCTCTGATTACAAGTTAAAAAAAATAATTCAAGTTATTTTAAATGGAGAAGGAAAGGTTGGTTATGAGAGTACAGGGTATCTCCTGCTACCTGTATTCATTAGTTAATTCCACAGTCATGCTGCAAGAGAGCCCCACCAAAGTACATGGGTGATAACAGTCAGTATTGATTTGTTGCTGACATGTGTCTGGATTGGCTGGGACTCAGTTGCTTTTGGCTCCAGTTCATGGCTTGGATTCAGGTATTGTCTAATCATTCTGGAACCAGTGGCTCCCAAGGCATATTTTTTTCATGACAGAGGCTGAAGCACCAGAGTCATCCAAGCTGATTTCAAACCTATGTTCACATCACATCTGCTAGTAATATTCCATTGCCCAGAGTAAGTCACCCAGCCTAACCCAGAATGAAAGGGCAGAGAAGTATCCTTCCCAAGCAAGAGGACTTGTGAAGATATGTAATACGACAACAGGGGAGTGAAGAATTGGGTCCAACAATTCAATATTCCACAGCATACATTGTCAAGAATGCATCTGGCTCTCAGAAAGGACTGTGGACAGGATCAGGCAGGAACCCAGGTTGCTGTCCATTGCTTACCTCTGCTTCTCTCTGTGCTTCTGCCGCATCCTGCCCTCTTTCTTCCAGAGCCTTGTCATTTGCCATGCACTGTGCCAAGGTGCTTCCCAAACAGCCACACTCTCAGGCCGTTGAACCTTTGCATGTGCGGCTGCTTTGTGGATAAGATGCTTCTCTTCACCTGGTCTGTTTTGAGGTTCTTAGAATGAGATGGGGGCTGCAGGAGTGGTGGGAAGGGCCCAGGTTTAAGGTATGTTTTGAAGGTAATACTGACAGGCTTTTGCTGGTGGATTGGACCTGGGTTATAGGTGGGTCATAAGAAGAGATTTGGGGATCAGCCTAAGCAATCAAAACTCCATTAAGTTTGTTTTTGGAGAGATCGCTAGAAGAATGAGCTTCTCATTCCAGGTGGCAAAACAATGGTTCCACCTGGTAAGACTGCATGGATACTAGTCTATGTCACTTATCTCCTACTTAGGGTCAATGGGAGGGAGGGTGGTTGTGTGCCATCCAGCAGGCTGGCTGGCAGTGCAATTGACCGTTTCTTGTCCAGGAGTGGATGTGCACCCATGGCGCAGTTATTACCATTAGATGGCTCAGAGGAGGGAGGTTGAGTAAGAAGCATCCAAATTTCATGTTTGACGTTTTGCTCTATAAAGGCCTTTAAAATCTAGGTTTATTTTTCTCTTCCTATTACTCTAAGAAGCACAGATTTAAAAATTTTCAAAACCTGATGCATAGGCAAAGCAAAATAGAACCTCTTTGTAATAGTCATTGACTTTTTTGGGGAAATAATCCATTGCTTATTTCTTTATTAGATTTTACTCTTTAGAGAGGTTTTAGGTTCATAGCAAAATTGAAGAGGGTACAGAAAATTTCCATATACCCTGTCCCCACACATGCAGAGCCTCCCCCATTGTCAGCATTCTCCACAGAGGGATACATTTCTTATAGCTGATAAACACCTTTAACTTTTTTAGTTGTTGGTTTTTTTTTTAATGTTAATCCTATAGACAAGTTGCAGGAGTAGGACCAATGTTGTTCAGTCACTCAGTCATGTCTGACTCTGCGACCCTGTGGACTGCCGCATGCCAGTCTTCCCTGTCCTTTGCTGTCTCCTGAAGTTTGCTCAAATTCATGTCCATTGTGTTGGTGATGCCGTCCAACCATCTCAGCCTCTGTTGCCCCCTTCTTCTGCTCTCAATCTTTCCCAGCATCAGAGTCTTTTCCAATGAGTTGGCTCTTCACATCAGGTGGCCAAAGTATTGGAGCTTCAGCTGCAGTCTTTCCAGTGCATATTCAGGACTGATTTCCTTTAGGATTGACTGGTTTGATTCTTTGCTATCCAAGGGACTCTCAAGAGTCTTCTCTGGCACCACAGTTTGAAAGCATCAGTTCTTCAGTGCTCAACCTTCTTTATGGTCCAACTCTCACATCTGTACATGACCACTGGAAAAACCATAGCTTTGACTAGATGGACCTTTGTTGGCAAATTAATGTCTCTGCTTTTAAATTCACTGTCTAGGTTTTCTTTTCTTCCAAAGAGTAAGCGTCTTTTAATTTCATGACTGCAGTCACCGTCTGAAGTGATTTTAGAGCCCAGGAAAGTAAAGTCTGCCACTGTTTCCATTTTTTCCCCATCTATTTGCCATGAGGTGATGGGACTGGATGCCATGATCTTCATTTTTTGAAAGTTTAGTTTTAAGCCAGCTTTTTCACTCTCATCTTTCACCTTCATCAAGAAGCTTTTTAGTTCCTTTTCACTTTCAGCCATAAGGGTGATGTCATCTGCATATCTGAGGTTACAGATATTTCTCCTGGAAATGTTGATTCCAGCTTGAGCTTTATCCACCCAGCATTTTGCATGATGTATTCTGCATATAAGTTAAATAAGAAAGGTGACAAATTATACAGCCTTGACATACTCATTTCCCAATTTTGAACCAGTTCATTCTTCCATGTCTGATTCTAACTATTGCTTCTTGACCTGCATACAGATTTCTCAGGAGGCAGGTAATGTGGTCTGGTATTCCCATCTCCTGAAAAATTTTCCACAGTTTGTTGTGATCCACACAAAGACTTTAGCATAGTCAATGAAGCAGAAATGGATGTTTTTCTAGAATTTTCTTGCTTTCTCTATGATCCAACAGATGCTGGCAATAGGACCATAAACTCCTCTATACATATATATATATATAGATGTTTCACCTGTTGTTCGGTTGCTAAGTTGTGTCCGTCTCTTTGGGACACTATGGACTGCAGCACGCCAGGCTTCTCTGTCCTTCACTCTCTCCCAGAGTTTGCTCAGACTCATGTCCATTGAGTCGGTGATGCCAACCAACCATCTCATCCTCTGTCATCCCCTTCTCCTCCTGCCCTCAATCTTTCCCAGAATCAGGGGCTATTCCAATGAGTTGTCGCATAAACGCCTATATATATATGTTTCACCAAATGGTAACTTTTTATTGTGGTAAAACATATACAACCTAAAACCTACTATTTTAACGTATACAGTTCAGAGGCATCAACTACATTCATGGTGTGGAACCACCCCCATCTGGTTCCAGAACATTTCCACAAACAGTCACGTTTGCCGTACGTGCTTCCTCTCTGCTGCTGCTGCAGCTGCTACTCTGACTTCTGCAATTTTTACTATTTTCTACAAACTTGAGAGGTTAAATTGAAGGTATCATGACCCTTTAACCCTAAATATTTAAGCAGGTATTTCCTAAGATCAAGGATATTCTTTTTCATTATATAATTTATTAAATTCGGGAAGTGTAACGTAGATACTGTAGTATTATCAGGTACACTGTCCACTATCAAAAGTTGCCCTTTGCCCCAATGTTATGCTTTATAGAAAATTCTATTTTATGATGCAGGGTTCTGTCTAGGCACACCATTAGTTGTCATGTATTGACATGACCATATCTTTAGTCTTCGTCTTGATTTTGAAACAGTTTTTTAGCTTTTTCTTTTTTGGTCTTTCATGACATTGACCCTTTTGAAGGTTACAGGCCCCCTTTTTTTTTGTAGAATGACCTTCAATTTGGATTTAATTGTTTGCTCATGGTTGGGTTAAGTGAGAGAGCTGGTGACGTCATCTTCCCTAAGTGGCACATGAGGAGACACTCAGTGTCACATATGGTGGTGCAAACTCAGGTCCCTTGATTAAAGATTTTTTTAATGGCATTTAAAACAATTTTTGGAGTGGGCCTTCCAATTACAGAGGTCATGGAATGTATATTTTGGAGTGAAATTTCTTTCTAGCAGAAGAGTTTGCCTAAGATGCACCTTTAACTTTTTTTTCTCCATCATCTTTTCTGTTAGGGTGGTGATGATGTCATGGCCTGCGTCCACGACGACAATGGCAGGGTCCGCATACAGCACTTCTATAACGTAGGCCAGTGGGCAAAGGAGATTCAGAGAAACCCTGCCAGAGATGAAGAAGGAGTTTTTGAGAACAATCGGGTCACCTGCAGATTTAAACGGCCTGTAAATGTTCCCAGAGATGAAACGATTGTCGATCTGCATTTGAGTTGGTATTACTTGTTTGCTTGGGGTCCAGCCATTCAGGGTAAGCTTACATTTTGGCATCTGGATTAAACACCAGACAGTGCTGTGCTTGAGTCATTATTGACTGGGAGTTATTATTTACAAGAAAGTAATGAGCACTTTGTATAACATAGAAAAAGGAGACATGATCCTGCCTTCAGACTATAGTAATGGACTTATTATACACATGAATACAGAATGGGACAAGTTATACACACGCATAGTTAGGGTGAGATATACAAGATAATATATGATGAGCTATGGCTTGATGAAACAGATCATATGTCTGCTGTACATGGTGTATGGACTCTAATTCTCACAGTGGTCTCATTTACTTCCCACCATGTCCTCCAGAATTGTAGGAATTATCATCCTCATTTTAGAGAGCTTAAGAAATCTGCTCAGGGGATTCCCAGGTGGCACTTGTGGTAAAGAATCCACCTGCCAGTGCAGGAGACTCAAGAGACTCGCGTTCAATCCCTGGGTCAGGAAGATCCCCTGGAGAAGGAAATGGCTACCCACCCCACTATTCTTGCCTAGAAAATTCCATGGACAGAGGAGCCTGGTGGACTATAGTTCACAGGGTCACAAAGAGTTGGATACGACTGAGTGACTGACACTTTCACTTTTTTTTTTTTCTATCCATTGCCTAATATGATCTTTTTCTTTCCTTCAAATTGTTGCCATTGATTGATTGGAAATTTCATGCCTTTCTTTGCCTGTTTCTAGTTGGGAAAACATCTGGATGCCTCCAGATTTGTGACCCCTTTTTCATTTGCTTATTTCCCAGGTTACTGACAATGATTCTGCAGTTATATTTTTGATTACTCTTAGTACCCTGGGAAATAAACTATGTCTTAAGCTGGAGAAATGAACTCATTTTAAATGACGGGGTTTGGAAGCTAAAACGCTGAGTATCAGTGTTGATTCTGCCCCGTGGTAGCTGTATCTAGCCTTTATCTAAATTCTGAGTTCTAATTTCTTTTTATCTAAAATGAGGATAATAGTGATATTGAATTTATAGCATTATTATAAGGGTTCAATGAAAACAAGTATTTGACATTGCTGGCAAGTGCTGTACCTCCGAAGGTCATCTTCTTATACATACGGCATCATGGCTCAGTATTCCAAGCCCTCCCCAACACTGGAGACTTTGCCTGATAAGCACTCTCAGCATTCTGACATTGTTCTCAGAATCTCCAAACAGCACGGACGCATTCCTACATTACAGACAGGCTTGTGCTTTTCCTGTCTCCTGAACAATATTCTAATACCTCTCTGGTGATCAAACACTATCCATCCTCTTAAGGTCTATCAAAGAGGATAGACTGTGAGTTGAGCCTTGAAGGGAGGATATGGGATTAGATGTCTCTCAAGAAGGGCATGAACTGGAGGTACATGGAAAAGCCTGGGAATTCACAAAGGTGACCAGTGAGCAAGGTTAGGGAAGAGAGGTGAGTAGGACCTGTTGAGACAAAAATCTTGCCAACCCGAGGAGTTTGGTTTGTGTTAACAAGAGCCAGCATGGATACTGGGGTAGGGGCTGGGCATGTCAAGTATGGCACGGCTTCTCTGGCAGATAGTGCCTTCAAAACCCTGCCTTTGAGGCCCGTTTTCCAAGGAGATCTTTGCTCTGAACTCATAGGCACGTCTCCCTCACCCGAGTTTCATATTGGTTAATCCAAAGGTCAGGCCCTTCCTATCAATTTTAGCTTATGAAGCAGCCTTTACATAGAGCCTTTCCCTTTTTCCTCTTCTAACCAGCTCAAAAAATGCTTTCCGTCCAAAAACTTGTTTTTATCTTAATTCTCCTTTCGTACTGCTCCATTCCACTCCACCAGACAGACATGCAGACTTGTAGACACACAGCACATCCTCTCTGATCTGGCCTGGGCAGGCTACCACTTAACATCCCATAGACTTCCATCTGCAAGGGAGTCAGTCAGGAGTTGTTAGTGATTCAAATATTAATATTAAAAATATATTTGAAAAAAATAATAGCTCTTTGAAGATTTGTCTCATTTTTCTGTGGTTTGCATGTAAATTTAAATCTGTACCTTTTTTCTCTCGCTGCTTCCTTTTTCTTTCTTTCTTCTCAAAGGCTCTATCACCCGACATGATATAGACTCACCACCGACTTCAGAGCGCGTTGTCAGTATTTACAAGTACGAGGACATTTTTATGCCATCGGCTGCCTATCAGACCTTCTCCTCTCCGTTCTGTCTGCTTCTAATTGTTGCCCTGACCTTCTACTTATTGATGGGAACCCCTTAACCACAGTGGCAAAGCCAACAGAGTCAATGCATTAGAAAGCCTTTAGGATATTTTAAAAAAATATTCAGTATTATTTTAGCTTCTATTATGTAAAAAAATAAAAATAAGACACATATGATTCAGCTTTTTGGAAAAAAAGAGCAAGCTTCTTTTCTAATTGAAGAGTGTTGTTTAATAATGACCCATACTTTTAGAAAGTACTTAAAACTTTTCTAAACACTCATTTTCAAATATCTTTTCTTACTTGAGCTTTACAACATGTCTGAGTTGGCTTGACGAAAATGATTATTGCCATCATTATTATACTGATTGGAATTTGAGACCCAAGGAGACACTCTTTTTATGACTCTCGTGCCATGTAGCCTTGGCTGCTCAGTGAGATAACACAGAGCAAAGCAGAGAAAGCCAGGCTTAGAAACTATGTCTCTAAACAACCTTCACTCTTCCAACTACAGTTCAAGAGAGTTATTTGGAGTAATACTAAAGAGAACTTCGCTGGATGGCCCAAGTTCACAGTCAGCCGTCTAGGCAGAAGAACTTTCAAATTTCCACAGAGCATGAAGGTCTTTACACAGCTCATGAGGAGAATGATGGAGATAACAGTGATATGAAAATGGTTCAGACTTATTTGAAATGTCTTCTCAATTAGTAAGTAGCTAAGAGAACACATTTTTTATTGCTGCTTGGAAAGGTTAGAAACAAAACTGTGAGTATTCCTGAAGACGTAAAATTATATTAATGATAAAAATTTGGGGCATTATTAGAAGTTAGAATTTTGACTCTACTACCACTCTATTTAATAAATTAAGGTATTCATTTGTGGTTGCAGCTAATTCTGTTGTCAGAATCAACATATGTTAAGTACAGTTAAATGTATTATAATAGAAAAATCATCTTAAATTATCAAGGCATTTTGATAATAAATTAACATTTTTGGAGACTGTGGAAATTTGGAGTAGAAACCTTTTAAAGATGACATTTTTTAAATTAGAAAACGCCCCATCAAATGAATTTACTTAGAGTATCCATTCACATGTTCAGACTTGTAAATTGGGTTAGCCGTAATTTATACTAATGTCTTGACTTAATGCACTTCCTTTTTTTCAAAGGAACTCAAACGTTGCTTTACTCCAGCTGTCTGAGTTAACAGCCCATTTAGAGGGAAAGTGTCTATGGGTGTATGCTGCTGAGGCATTCCCATTGTTCTGGAGTCTTCTGGCTCCCCGCCATACCCCACCCCATTGCTTTAAAGCTGACTCCAATTTTGTGGGCTTTGTGATTAAACAACACTGGAGACTGTGATTTCTAATGCCATCCTTGGAATCCATGTCGGAAGTGAAAAACCACTTTCCCTGTGGAAAAGGCTTTCACAGTCTTCTGGAACTGAACAAAAATGAGGAAAGCATCCCAATTCTGTGACTTTGTACAATTTACCACATGCATCCAAGGGATGCAGGAGAAATGACCCTCATTGCAGGTGGAGAGAGGTCAAGTGTCATTGAGCAATGGCTTCAAACTCATCTGACTCAAGTCCCAGGCTCTGCCTGACTGCAGTGGCCTCATTACAAAGCCCGCCAGCCATGGCTGAGGAGGGCCTGTATGTCACCTTCTAAGGTGGTTGTGTAGTGGTTGTGCAGCAGTGAGGCTGAGTATGCAACACCCATGTTGTAAATAAGAAAGCAAATATTTTTATATTTCATCCTCTCATGTATAATATTTCCTCTCTAAATAGGTTAAAGCTGAATCGAGACTCAAGCTAGTCTCTGTAGCAGGCAGGGAAAGAATAAATTAAGGGATTTTCCTTCTTACTTTCAAGTCAGGCTAATAGTTTCATGAACTGTTTTTCCTTGGATTGCCAGTCTTGCACATTTGGGCTTTGAACTTTCAACGATATCTCATTTCCATTAGTGTAAACTGAGAGCCACTTTGATTACCTCCTCTGTCTTCTTTCGTCACCACTCCTCAGCTTGCTGCGTCCCAGCAAGACTCAATTGCTCTCAGTTCTTCACACCCAATTTCTCACCTCTCTTGACACTCCCTGTGCCCAGACAGTCTCCACTGCCTAGGCGTGCTGAACTCCTATGCCTCTTTCAGGTCACAGCATAACTGTTTCTTCCTCCAATCCCCTGGATTAACTAGGTTCAGGCCGGCCCCTGCCAGGCGCTCTCATAGCACACTCGGCTTCCCCATCATTTTACTCATCACACTTTCCTGTAATTGCTGGCTTGTCCTCCCTAACTCCCTAATGGAGGGACTATAGCTTGTTACTCATCATTGCATTGTAACAGACACTCCTACATAGTAGGTACTCAGCAAACATTTGTTGAACGAATGCATAAGTGAAACTACTTCTGTGGCAAGTGAACTACTTCTGTTCACAAAGCTTGTATTTCACATACATTGCCAGACTAGCCAACATTTTTATGTTCTTCTACCTGTGGTCATTCTCTTAGCAAACACTGAGCTTTTGTATTTTGAAACATAAACAAAAAGATCTTTCGTAACATTGCTATTTTGTCCTGTAAAACAGAGTTTGACATTTTTAACAATAATCTTGGTTCAGAAATGAGAATTTATAGACCAGAAATGCAAAACTGAATATCACCATCATCTCAGAGAATCATCAGTTTATGGACATACTAAAGTTAAAATTCTGTAGACTCAAATTTCATTAATTCTTACCTAGGATAGGAGAATTATCTTCTATTTTGTCTCTGTAGTCCTTATTCTAACATTGTACTTGTTACAGGGGAGATACCCAACCAGTGTATTTTTGTAAATGCCCAGGTAGAATAATAATGTTTGCTAAATTTATTTAGTGCTGTTTTAAGCACTTTACATGGATTAACTCATTTAATCCTCACAACAACCAGAGGAAGTAGATTCTGTTATTAGTCCAATTTAACAGATGAAAAAACTGAGGCTAGGCATTTGGCATGAATTACCAGGTTTGGCTTCCAAGGTGGCGCTAGTGGTAAAGAACCTGCCAACCAGTGCTGAAGACGTGAGAAAGGCAGGTTCAGTCCCTGGGTTAAGGAAGATGCCCTGGAGGAGGGCATGGCAACCCTCTCCAATATTCTTGCCTGGAGAATCCCCATGGACAGAGGAGCCTGGTGGGCAGCAGTCCATGGGGTCGCAAAGACTTGTACATGACTGAAGTGACTGAACATGTACCAGTGTTGGCAAGGGCTTGAGACACCATTTTATCCAATCCACTTCCTTTAAAAAGGCACATGCTCGTTCATTAAAACTTTCATTAAACGGAACCCACTATCCACACTCAAATTAGCCAAGTGCTTCCCCCCCCCACCCCCTTAAGCAATTTACAATGAATAGGAGGACTTTTTGTAGTTAGAATTAGGGAAAGAGGGGCATTTTACTTTCTTTTTCTTTTCTTAAAACATTTTGATTCTTTATTTTGCCATTTTAGTGCTTTTTATGTTATTTAAAAATAATACACAGATTGGAAAAGATTAGAATGCATTTGTCTTAAAAGTGACTTAACCTAAAACCCGGGTCTTCCAACTTAGAGCCCTAGTGCCCTTTTTTTGCTTCACTGTAGTGTCAAAGATGAATTTGCCAACATGATTTCAGATAAAATGCAGGAGCCATATTTAATTATATTTAGTTGGCTTCTGTCCTTAAGGAAATCTGACAGTTTGGACAACTCAGGGATAGATTGCATCCCACAGAGTTTTTTACTACTGTCTCTGTAATTAAGTTTACAGTCTATATTCAGGATTTTGTGCTTAAGAGCTATTACCACGGAGGTCATCAATTCTTAGTTCTGGCCTGAGAGTCAGCAAAGTTTTTCTGTAAAGGTCCAGATGATAAATATTTTAGGCTTTAAAGTCTCTCAGCTGTTCAGCTCTGTCACAGACAATACATAAACCAATGAGCATGGCAGTGTTCTGGTAAAACTTCACTGACACAAATTTTATGTAACTTTTACATGTCACCCATATTTTTCTTTAAATTAAAAAAATTTTTAATGTAAGAACCATTTTAGCTTGCAGACCATACAAAAACAGGCAGCAGGCTGTCTCTTATACACATCTAGATGTGTATAAGAGACAGCCGCCAGCCATGGCTGAGGAGGGCCTGTATGTCACCTTCTAAGGTGGTTGTGTAGTGGTTGTGCAGCAGTGAGGCTGAGTATGCAACACCCATGTTGTAAATAAGAAAGCAAATATTTTTATATTTCATCCTCTCATGTATAATATTTCCTCTCTAAATAGGTTAAAGCTGAATCGAGACTCAAGCTAGTCTCTGTAGCAGGCAGGGAAAGAATAAATTAAGGGATTTTCCTTCTTACTTTCAAGTCAGGCTAATAGTTTCATGAACTGTTTTTCCTTGGATTGCCAGTCTTGCACATTTGGGCTTTGAACTTTCAACGATATCTCATTTCCATTAGTGTAAACTGAGAGCCACTTTGATTACCTCCTCTGTCTTCTTTCGTCACCACTCCTCAGCTTGCTGCGTCCCAGCAAGACTCAATTGCTCTCAGTTCTTTACACCCAATTTCTCACCTCTCTTGACACTCCCTGTGCCCAGACAGTCTCCACTGCCTAGGCGTGCTGAACTCCTATGCCTCTTTCAGGTCACAGCATAACTGTTTCTTCCTCCAATCCCCTGGATTAACTAGGTTCAGGCCGGCCCCTGCCAGGCGCTCTCATAGCACACTCGGCTTCCCCATCATTTTACTCATCACACTTTCCTGTAATTGCTGGCTTGTCCTCCCTAACTCCCTAATGGAGGGACTATAGCTTGTTACTCATCATTGCATTGTAACAGACACTCCTACATAGTAGGTACTCAGCAAACATTTGTTGAACGAATGCATAAGTGAAACTACTTCTGTGGCAAGTGAACTACTTCTGTTCACAAAGCTTGTATTTCACATACATTGCCAGACTAGCCAACATTTTTATGTTCTTCTACCTGTGGTCATTCTCTTAGCAAACACTGAGCTTTTGTATTTTGAAACATAAACAAAAAGATCTTTCGTAACATTGCTATTTTGTCCTGTAAAACAGAGTTTGACATTTTTAACAATAATCTTGGTTCAGAAATGAGAATTTATAGACCAGAAATGCAAAACTGAATATCACCATCATCTCAGAGAATCATCAGTTTATGGACATACTAAAGTTAAAATTCTGTAGACTCAAATTTCATTAATTCTTACCTAGGATAGGAGAATTATCTTCTATTTTGTCTCTGTAGTCCTTATTCTAACATTGTACTTGTTACAGGGGAGATACCCAACCAGTGTATTTTTGTAAATGCCCAGGTAGAATAATAATGTTTGCTAAATTTATTTAGTGCTGTTTTAAGCACTTTACATGGATTAACTCATTTAATCCTCACAACAACCAGAGGAAGTAGATTCTGTTATTAGTCCAATTTAACAGATGAAAAAACTGAGGCTAGGCATTTGGCATGAATTACCAGGTTTGGCTTCCAAGGTGGCGCTAGTGGTAAAGAACCTGCCAACCAGTGCTGAAGACGTGAGAAAGGCAGGTTCAGTCCCTGGGTTAAGGAAGATGCCCTGGAGGAGGGCATGGCAACCCTCTCCAATATTCTTGCCTGGAGAATCCCCATGGACAGAGGAGCCTGGTGGGCAGCAGTCCATGGGGTCGCAAAGACTTGTACATGACTGAAGTGACTGAACATGTACCAGTGTTGGCAAGGGCTTGAGACACCATTTTATCCAATCCACTTCCTTTAAAAAGGCACATGCTCGTTCATTAAAACTTTCATTAAACGGAACCCACTATCCACACTCAAATTAGCCAAGTGCTTCCCCCCCCCACCCCCTTAAGCAATTTACAATGAATAGGAGGACTTTTTGTAGTTAGAATTAGGGAAAGAGGGGCATTTTACTTTCTTTTTCTTTTCTTAAAACATTTTGATTCTTTATTTTGCCATTTTAGTGCTTTTTATGTTATTTAAAAATAATACACAGATTGGAAAAGATTAGAATGCATTTGTCTTAAAAGTGACTTAACCTAAAACCCGGGTCTTCCAACTTAGAGCCCTAGTGCCCTTTTTTTGCTTCACTGTAGTGTCAAAGATGAATTTGCCAACATGATTTCAGATAAAATGCAGGAGCCATATTTAATTATATTTAGTTGGCTTCTGTCCTTAAGGAAATCTGACAGTTTGGACAACTCAGGGATAGATTGCATCCCACAGAGTTTTTTACTACTGTCTCTGTAATTAAGTTTACAGTCTATATTCAGGATTTTGTGCTTAAGAGCTATTACCACGGAGGTCATCAATTCTTAGTTCTGGCCTGAGAGTCAGCAAAGTTTTTCTGTAAAGGTCCAGATGATAAATATTTTAGGCTTTAAAGTCTCTCAGCTGTTCAGCTCTGTCACAGACAATACATAAACCAATGAGCATGGCAGTGTTCTGGTAAAACTTCACTGACACAAATTTTATGTAACTTTTACATGTCACCCATATTTTTCTTTAAATTAAAAAAATTTTTAATGTAAGAACCATTTTAGCTTGCAGACCATACAAAAACAGGCAGCAGGTTGGCCCGTGGACTGTAGTTTTCCCACTCTTGCTCTCTGCTAAATGACCCAGGTATCATGATCAATTGCATAGGATACTGCCAGTAATGTAAGTTGTTACTGGTTAACTGTAAAAATATCAATGTTAGTGAGTAATTTGTAAAATAAATTAGAATTGATGGATTGTTATCTTGATAATGGATTCCCATTAGAACATGCATTCTAATATATTTTCCAGAGTTGATGTGAAAGAGAGAGCAGTAAAGTCAGAGCTGGATGAACAGCAGTTTTATTTTATCTAGGTTGAGGCAATTGTGAATGACTTTTACTGTGCCATTGCTCTTCATGGTGGGATTACAGTTGACCCTTAAAGATCATAAAGGCTTAGGGATACTGATACTGTCCTTCAGTGGAAAATTCACCTATAATTTAGAGTAATCCCTCCAAAATATGTAGTTCCCATGTCTGAGGCTCCTCCTATCCATCGTCCCACATCCAAGGATACAACCAGCCTCACTGAGTGTAGCACTGTAATATGTACTATTGAAAAAGATCCATATTTAAGTGGACCTATTCAAACTAGTTCAAACTGGTGTTGTTCAAGGGTCCGCTGTACAATGTTTCAGACTAATGTATTTTCCTTTAGACAGTTTTTAAGCATTACCTAAATCTATTACATTCATGGGATGGGAGTGTTTTACACACGTGACTATGGCATCAGCTCCTGTAGCATAATGGAAATATGTTTGAGAACCACCACAATAGTCCAAATGCTGAGATGGGAATACTTTACTGTACAGAATTGTTCTGTTCTCTAAACAGAATTGGTTACGTTTAGCGAACAGTTTGATTATTCTCAGTGTGTTTGTATATACATGTATGCATATGTGATGAGCACTGTGTTTATACGTAAATGCCTGTATATATACCATTTGAAAATCTTTGTCAGGATTGTTTCTGTTTCTGATCTCTTAAATACTTTAAAACTCAAGAGGTAAAACATTGTGTGTATTATAGGCAAAACGACCCTTGAGTTTATGGTAGTTTAGTTTGTAGAAAGGATTTCTGGGTCCTTTATTAAACTTTGCCTCCTCCATTCAACATTCTATGACTTGTTAAGAATGTATAAAGTATCATTGTTGAGTTTGACTTTTCTATACAGTTAGTTAAAAACCAAGACCAATGTGAACTGAGTAAATGGCATGTTGATGCAACCTATCCATGCTTTATATTTAGTTAGAGTCCTTATTCATTTAATCGATTATTTAGTTTCAAGTTATACTTGGTTGTTTTTATATTTAATAGATAAGTATACATTCTTTTTCATGAAAATAGTGGCTATTAATGTGATTTTAAATATGATTAAAGATTTAAGTGAATCATTAAGCTCTTTGGGATTTTTCACTTCAACTATGCTGATACTCCATTAATGTTTTCCGTTTCCCCTGGATATTGGCCATTAGGCAAATAGCTGTTCCATTCCATTCTTCTGGAGAGTGATCAATTCTGTAGGATTATGGGGTGCTGTGGTGGTTGTGGCATTCACCCAGATCACTGAAGCCGTTATCTTTTCATCAGATAGAATGTCCTGACCACCTGGAAGAGCAAATGCAACTTCTCCACATGCCTTATTCCCCCAGATGCGCTGATATGCTGGAACAATCTGGCTCCAGAAGTATTAATAATACTTTTTTGAGACTTGTCTATCAAATACTATTTTGTAAGAACTATGCCTTTAAATAGACATTGATGGGTTATATTTGTTTTATAATAATTGTGTACCTAATGTTCACTTTTGATTGATTTTGAGATTTATGTATATTTATAAGCCTGTCCTATGTGAATTTTTACTCTATGATGTGTGCTACCTTACTAATAAAGACATGGATTTCTGTTTATGTAAAGTAATTGTAGCAATATTCCTAGATGGTTCCTAAGTGATTGTTCTGCCCATCTGACATCACAAATACTCCTATATTTAGAGGATTATGTTAGAGTTAGAATATATTAACTAGATTTAAACTTTAAAATATAAATTCTCAACATGGTTTGAAATCCTTCAGTTGATGTAATTAAAGTTTGTAATTCTTTACTGGTTTACTCTGATGCATTTTTTATTTTATGTTTGTTTGTTTTACATCCTTTCATCAGTAAAGTCTTTGTGAAGTTATAAACCTTGGAGAAGATGAGAGCCAGTCATCCTGACAAAGGAAAAATCATGTTGCAGTAGTCAGGTAAAAATATTTGCAGAAAAACAATTTGCAAAAAAAATCTGTATTTAAAGCTTCAGCCTAATGCCTTTATCAGATAGTAAATGGAGGCCAATAATCTCATTTAAATTGTATTAGTTGACTAACAGTGCATACTAGCTCTAAGAACTTCGTTATAGACCTTAGTGGTAACTAAATCATATTGTATGTTAACAACAGTTAGTTTAGTGGTAAAGGCTTATGAATCATCATGGGTGGTGTGGAAATTGCAGAATGCAATAGCTGAGCAAATTGAGAAACTGGGACTAGGTTGAAAAGTGCAAGGAATGTCATGTTAAGAAAGAATTACCACATTCTGCATTATAGGCTGTAATTCTTACCACCTCCCCAAACAAGTATTTGGTTATTTTTTGGTATCCTGTGGTATTTATTTTGCTGTATTCTCAGTGGGTAGCTCAGCTATCAGACCTGATCCTGGCTGATGATGTTTGACTTGTAAGTTTCTTAGGGCTCAGTCCCAGGTGCAAGGGCCAGGGGATGGGCTGTAAAAAGAGACTGCTGAAGTGGAGTGGACGTGAAAGTCACTTGCTTCAGGAGGTCAAGCAGCTTTAACCACCTGTTGATTCATTCATTCAATGAATGTTTATTGAGGACTCTTATGTGCCAGTCTGTATGTGAGAAACTACACATGAAGGACAAGTGGAAGACCTGCTCTTGATTTCTGCCTCTAGGAGGCTCACAGCCTATTCGGGGAGTCAAATACATTAACACCGCGATCATATCATTTGGCGTCTGCAGTGTAAGGAAATGCTTGGGTGGAGTAGGGATCCTCACCCAGCCTGGGGTAACCAGGAAAGCAGGTGTAGTACTGAGGCTGAATCTCTCTTTTTTAGTATTTATTTATTTGGCTGCACAGGGTCTTAGTTGCTCATGCAGGATCTTTTCGTTGCATCACACAAACTCTTAGTTGCAGCCTGTGGAATCTAATTCCACATGGTCAGGGGTCATGATTCCTGGTCGGGGATCAAACCTGGGCCCCCTGCATTGGGAATGCAGGGTCTTAGCCACTGGACCACCAGGGAAGTCCCTGAGGTTGAACCTTAAAGAAGGAATAGGAGTAAAGCAGGCAAAGGATGTGGAGAGGCATCTTCAGGAAAGGGGAGAGCAACCCAGGAGAAAGGCCAGCAGGATGAGTTGGGAACCACTGTCATTTGACAGGGTTTGTATTAGTTTCCGATTGCTGCTGTGACAAGTTAACATAAATTTAGTGGCTTCCAACAACAGAAATGTATTCTCTTGAAGTTCTGGAGGCCAGAGGTCTGAACGGAATTGCATGGAGCTAAAATCAAGAGGTTGGCAGGGCTGGTTTCTCCTGGGAACTCCGGGGGAAAGAACCCTTCCTTGGCTCTTGCAGCTTCTGGTAGCCATGGGTATACTTTGGCCCATTGCCTCATGACTCCTGTGTCTGCCTCTGTGGTTGGAGAGGTCATATTGCTTCTCCCCTTCTGTAGTCCAGTCTCCTTCCCTCCCTCTGATAGAGATACCTGTGATTACATTTAGACCCCATGCATATTATCCAGGATAATCTCCCCATCTCAAAGTCCTTAATCTCATCATATCTGCAAAGTATGTCAGGTAACATACTTCACAGGTTCTAGGGATTAGCTCCTGGATATCTTAGGGGCCACCCAAGTGCTGGAGGATAAAGGATGAAGCAGGGAGTGAGGAGAGGTGAGGCAGGGTGAGTATGGCTACATCACAGAGGACCCGTGACGTCATAGTAAAGAGCTTCGAACCTTCCCACACGTAAGGAGGATTTGAAGGGATCAGACTGTATTTTAAAATGATCACACTGGCTACAGGGTAGAGAACTGATTGGAGTGGAGCAAGAGGGCAGATAAGAGGGACCAGCTGGCGGCTGTGGTGACATCAGTGTGGCACCAAGGGTGTACAAACAAGTACAAACCCCCAGCAGGACTTGATTCTCAACTAAAGATAGTTTACTTGTAAATAAAAGAGGAATTAGTCTGGTCAATTTGAAATGCATCCACCATCTCCTGGTGGATCAGTCTTGCCCTGATGTGCAGCAGAAGGCTGGTTGTTTATACTCTGGGTAGCCTCAGTGTTGCTGCTGCTACTGCTGTGTCACTTCAGTCGTGTCCGACTCTGTGCAACCCCAGAGACGGCAGCCCATCAGGCTCCCACATCCCTGGGGGTCTCCAGGCAAGAACATTGGAGTGGGTTGCCATTGGAGTATATTGTTGGGAACAGAGCCAAGGTAGACTAGGAATTCCAAGACCTGATCCCTAGCTCTCATACTTCAATCATTCCAGGTAAAACATTCCAGAAAAAAATTACTTCTATGAAGATGTGAAGGAAAGGACACTTAGGGCCAGCCATTTTTCAGACAGGCAGTTCTGGCTCTTAGTAATAATTGTTAATCACAAAATTCATCTTGTAGATGTCAATCCCCTCTACCAAACTTCCTCCTACCCTGGAAGAGAAAGGGGGAGCAATTTTGGTTGCAGATTTTTTGTAAAGGGGGATTGTGTGCGTGTATGTTTTCCCCCAAAGAACTTCCCACGTTTCTTTTACTCATCTGGTCTGTTGCTGGATTGCTGGGTCTCACCTGGGTTGGTTGAACCAATTTAGTAATTTCTTCATTGACCTTTTTAGTGAACTGGTAAACTTGTCTTTGCTGACATGGCTTGGAAGGTCAGCTACAGTTGGATGGTACAAACTAGAAGGACAGGAATCTCGACTGGATGAACAGGAGCCTGGACACAGGAAAGGCTAGACTCCACTCAGTGAACTGGAAGGACTTGTGCTTTAAGTGAGGGCACATGGCTCAGAGCAGAAATAGAAGAGATAAGCAGGAGTGGTCAGGCAGGGCCTGATGGTATCAGACTTGGTTGCATCATTCTTTCTTCAGGCACTGAGATTTAAAAAAACAAAACAAAACACAACCTTTAGTAATTTCTCATGTTGATACTTCCCAAACTCTCTTCTTCTTAACCATTTATTTACATTTTTAGTCTGCCAGTTTTATCTAGTATCAGACACTAGATGGTTAGATTTTGAAATTATTTATTTGACTGCACTCGGTCTTAGCTGCAGCACTCTGGATCTAGTTTCCTGACCAGGGATTGAACCCAGGAGCCCCTATGTTGGGAGTGTGGAGTCTAGCCACTGGGCCAACAGGGAAGTCTCTGGATGGCTAGTTTGATATAGAAAAGGCAAATATGTTTCCTCTTGTTTGCTTACTTTGTGTCGTTGGTAGTGGTTCCCTAGTATGTTCTTTCTGCTAAGAAGGGTTTTGAGGCTGTATCTAGGCTCGGTGAGAAAGAGTTCAGTGATTTATTAGTGATGTCTGCTACCGGTCTTATAAAAAGAGAGTGGTAACTCATATTTGGAATCTAAATGCATGTCTGATTCCCTTTTCACATGGCTTCTCCTCCTGCACTGTACACACCTCTTTTATGTGTAATGTATACACTGCACTGTAAGCACAAGATTTTTGTTTAAAGGAGGTGCTTATTACAACTCAGTAAACACTCTAAGACAGACATGATGCCCTGGAGAATCCTCTCCTGTGTTTGTTTTACCTCTGGGGCTTTTATCTTGATGCCCTGGGAGTCTGGTTGACTGTGGCTTAAGAGATGCCTCTTGGCGTCTCTAGAACAAAATGAGGAGTCACCCTGGGAACCACTATTAGATTTTCACCAGGTCCCAGGCACTGTGCCTCTGCTTTAGACACGCTCTCCCATTTTATCCTCACGGCAGCCAATGATGGAGGTGTTATCATTTTATCAGCCAGAAAGCTTTCTGTTGCAAGAAATGTAAAACTGAACCCAAACTGGCTTAAATGGTTAGGAAATTCATCAGTTCACAAAACAAGCAGGCCAAAGGCAGTGTGATCCCAGGGTCAACTTGATCCACTCTTCTACACTGTCACTGTACCTGGATGCCCACAGAGGCTGTTCTTCCCTGAAGTGAGTTGCTACATGGCATTAAAAAAGAAAACCCAAGTAGCCTCAGGCTTCCCTGGTAGCCGGTAAAGAATCTGCCTGCAAGGCGGGAGACCTGGGTTGGATCCCTGGATTGGGAAGATCCCTTGGAGAGTGATAGGCTAACCCACTCCAGTATTCTTGTCTGGAGAATTCCATGGGCAGAGGAGCCTTGCAGGCTAATGTCCAAAGAGTAATGGAGTCGCAAAGAGTTGGACACCACTGAGTGACTTTCACTTCACTTCAGGTAGCCTCACATTTTGGAGGATGTGCCTAAAAGCATACACTCTGTAAGTTAGAGATTTGAGTAGACCGTGTGTACTCAAATTTATTTTGTAGGCCCTACATCCCAGTATTTTAATTTTTCTCTGCTCTTAATGATAGGACTTCGTAGGAGATACATTCCCAGTGTTTCAGTACCATTTCTCACAGGAAGCACAAACAACTTTTTTGAAAGGATAGCGAATCATCCATTCACTTGCTCAGCAAACCCTGAGCTTATGCTCTGTACTATGAGTGGCCCATACCCCTGCATCTCCTGCATTGATTGGCAGGCGGATTCTTTACCCCAGCAGCCCTGAACAAAGTAAAGAGGAAAAAACATGGTTTAGGACAACTGAAGCAAATTATTTACAGAGTCAACATCCAAGTGAAGTGAAGCGAAGTCGCTCAGTCGTGTCCGACTCTTTGCGACCCCGTGGACTGTAGCCCACCAGATTCCTCCATCCATGGGATTCTCCAGGCAAAATACTGGAGTGGGTTGCCATTTCTTTCTCCAAAGACCACTTGAAAAACCTGAAACCCAAAACAGGATGGAAAGGAATTACTTTTTCTTCGACTTGAAAATTTATTGAAAACAGAAGAGGGGTAACTTGCAGAGTTCCAAAGTACTCTCCTATTGAGTACTCAGTGAAACCTTCCTCCTTCCCTCCCTTCTTTCCTCCCAACTTTCTTTTCCATCCTCTTACTTCTCTTCCTCCCCTTCCTCCTCATCCTCTTCTTCTTCCCCTTCCTTCTCCTCTTTCCCTTCTTCCCCTCTCTTTCTTCTTCTAAATAAAATGCCATTGGAGGTGTTTTACAAGTAGTAGGCTTGGGTACCAGGACCTTTCCAACAAGAAAACAGAAGCACCATGCATTGTCTCAGAGCTTCCTTTTTCTCTTTTGACACAAGAGTTTCTATTATCACTCCCATGTGAAAGGGGAAATTAGGGTTGGGGGCTCAACTGACCTGACCTCAGGTCTCAAAAATGGAACAGTGGCAGTTTGAGACTCTGACCTAGAGTTCCTTCAGGAGTTTAGATTGCTCCAGCATTGACACCTTACATGGTCGTCAACAATACCTGCACATTAGAGTTTTCTGAAGAGCTTTAAAAAATATATGCTAAACTTGCAGTGGTCCCCAACCTTTTTGGCACCAGGCACTGGTTTCATGAAACAGTTTTTCCACTGGGGGTGAGGCTGGTTCTGGCTGTAATGCAAGCAGTGGGGAGCTGCAGATGAAGCATCTCTTACTCCCCCATGCTCATTTCCTGCTGAGCCACTGATTTCCTAACAGGTCCCTGATAGGTACCAGTCCGCAGCCTTGGGGTTGAGGACCCCTGTGCTAAAGGCTCCCTTGTCAGACCAATTTATTAACCTAGTAGGTAAGAATCGACTTAGGAGTCAGATTCTTAGTTTGAATCCTGCCTCTGCAGGTACCTTGGCAAGGTACTTAACTTCTTTGAGCCTCAGTTTTCCTCATTGAGAAGTGGGGATAATAACACCATCTTCTTTGTAGGGTTGTTCTAAGGATCAGATGAGTTAATAGGAATGAGACATTTATAAAAGGGTCTGCCATATGGTAATCGCTATTTTAAATCCTGCCAAACACACCAGAGCCAACACTGTATTAAATAAATCAATAAAACTGAATATGGTAATTGGTCTTTTTAAAGTATTCCCCCACGGATTCTAATGTGCAGCTTGGGTTTTCAATCTGTGAAGATAGTGACTCTGGGGATTCTGCAGCCCTAAAAGTTGACATTAACCAGCGAGCGAAGGGAGGGTTTGGCTTTATGATTCAGGGTGTGGCTCAGACGGTAAAGCGTCTGCCTACAACGCAGTAGACCCGGGTTAGATCCCTGGGTCGGGAAGTTCCCCTGGAAAAGGAAATGGCACCCCACTCCAGTACTCTTGCCTGGAAAAATCCCATGGACGGAGGAGCCTGGTAGGCTACTGTCCATGGGGTCGCAAAGAGTCGGACACGACTGTGTACTTTGTTATGTTATTGTTATGTGTAAAGGCTGTTATCTGACATTCCTCCCCTCCCCCCGGTTTGTGACTAATAGAACCCTTGAATTGAGCTAGCATACATTGCTCTTATATTGTGTGTTGGTGGGGAGAGGAAAGTTTGTTTTTTGCCCCTTCTAACACGCAGACCCCAGAAACCTGTTACCTGAATTCTGTAGGGACCAATGAACCACAGGGAGCCCGGGGGCGAAGGAACGCTCGCTATACTCTCTGGGAGTTGGAGTTCCTCAAAGGTTGTGTAGGCTTTCAGTGGTCAGTTAGGAACTACAGCTCCCACAATGCCGCGTGCCGCCCGCCCTGCCTCTCTCCAGGCCTCCCAGTGCGGTCTCTTGGCGGCGGCGGCGGCGGCAGCGGCAAAGGCACCATGGCCGACGATGGCGGCCCTGAGGAGGCGCTCAGTCCGCAGGGCTCCCCGAGCCGGGCGCCGCGGGTTCAGCGTGCGGTCGGGGCAGCCAGCGGCGGCGGCGGCTGCGGGGAGACCCCGCGGACAGCGGCGCTGGCGCTGCGCTTCGACAAGCCCATCAAGCAGGCCTTCTACAACACCGGGGCGGTGCTGTTCGTGTGCCTGTGCTGCGGCGCCGCCGTGCTCGTCTACTTCATCTTGGAGGCCTTCCTGCGCCCGCTGCTCTGGGCCGTGCTGTGCGGCACCTTCCTGCACCCCTTCAAGAGCTCGCTGACGCGCCTGGGGCGCCACTGGCTGCAGCGCCTGCACCGCGCGCACACGCCCATCGTGCTGGCCGCGCTGCTGCTGCCCATCTGCTTCGCGGACTACGGCGTGGAGGCCCTGGGCGAGCAGGCGCTGCGCCGCCGCCGCCTGCTGCTGCTGCTGGGCGCCGGCGGCCCGCTCCTCTACGGCCTCTACAGCCTGGGCAGCTACCTGGGCGTGCAGGTGCTGCTGGCGCATGCGGGCGCGCTCATCTGCCGCGGGCTGGACTACTTCAACAGCCTGTGGGTGAGTGAGCCCCGGCCCGGGCCCTCGGCCGTCCCGCCGGGCACGCAGTGACCACCACACCCCCAGCTCGCTGGGGTGCAAGCCTGCTGCCCCTCGGCCCGGTGCAAGGGCGGCCAGACGTCCAGACCCGAGCGCGCTGGCAGTGTCCGCCTCCGCCTTCCTTCCTGTGCACCTGAGGAAGTTAGCGCCCTCCCTTCCAAAGAGAAGACGGGTGTGCTTTGAAACAGTCTCCCCGTTAGGGGGACCCGTGCCCTGTAGGGAAGCGCTCTTCCGTTTTGCAGGGAGGGCTTTCAGCGCATCCCCAAGTGGACAGGAATTTATTCCTGGTCTTGGAGAGGGAGTGCTCAGCATCTTCAGTTCTGCTCACGTGGGACTATCCTGGAAGAGACCTTAGAGATCCTAGTCCAATCTGTCATCCTACAGTCTTGTTGGGACAAAGAAGGGACTGGTTGACGCAAGTTTCTCAAGTCCTGGAGCAAGTCTTTCTTAATAGTTCAGAGCTGCCTCAGTTCAGGTGATTTCGGTGTACTTTGTGCCAGGCATTTAGGTGCTGAGCCTCGTGGGCCTTTCTTGCCACATTCTCTTCTTGGGAATGCCTTATGCCTTGTGCAGGGATTGCTCTGAGACATTACATCACCTTCCACCTGGATTTCTTAAGCAGACTGGGTGAAGGAAAGGCATATTTGTGATTCCTCCATCATCTTGGGGTTATTCTTAGATAATCAGGGAGCTTTAGAGTTGGAAGGGATTTCAAGGATAATCTGGTGACACGTTTCCTAAATCAGGCCAGATTGTAGATCAGTTAATGATCCAAACATTTCACTTTGTTGTTCAGTTGCTAAGTCGTGTCAGACTCTGTGACGCCATGGACTGAAGGACTCCAGGCTTCCCTGTCCTTCACTGTCTCCTTGAGTTTGCTCAAACTCGTGTCCATTGAGTCAGTGATGCTGCCAAACCATCTCATCCTCTGTTGTCCCCTTCTCCTCCTGCCTTCAGTCTTTCCCAGCATCAGGTTCTTTTCCAGTGAGTTGGCTTTTCACATCACGTGGCCAAAGTATTGGCGCTTCAGCATCAGTCCTTCCAGTGAACATTCAGGGTTGATTTCCTTTAGGATATTTCACTGGGGATAACAAAAAATAAGTGGATATTTAGTGCATAAGACTGCTATTTCATTAAGAAGCAGTACCATCTAAAAATAAGTTTATTCACTTTTGTCCCTGTTAAGTGGACCTTGATTTCAGGTTGCAAAATAATTCCCTTTATTGGTCAAGCAAGGATATAACTTGCCTGAAGTTATAGGTAGAGTCGGTGACTGATACCAGAACTGTCTTCTCTAGCTCTATCAATGCAACTTCTCAGTTAAAGTTAAAAGTTGATTATGTTTTTAGGTACTGGACTTTGTGAGGGATTTAAAAGGATTAAGGTACGGGCTCTGTGTTCAAGGAATGTGTCATATGTGATCGTATTCTCATGGAGATGACAGGTACACATCTAAATGTTTATTTCCCACCAGTTATTGGCCAGCAAGGTATTGGGCAGCACCTCATCCATAATTTTGGGACGCTGCCTGTGTGTGCAACTCCGTCGTGATCAGACAAAATCCCTGGCCCCCAAGAAACTTGTATTATTTCAATTGTGATAGGAAGGAGAGGTGTGGAAGCACCCTCTTTCACTTCCTGGGTAGATTGTCAGGTGAGAGTGATCCTAGTGTTAACTNCGTGATCAGACAAAATCCCTGGCCCCCAAGAAACTTGTATTATTTCAATTGTGATAGGAAGGAGAGGTGTGGAAGCACCCTCTTTCACTTCCTGGGTAGATTGTCAGGTGAGAGTGATCCTAGTGTTAACTTTACTCTTTATTGTCTTCTTGCCTGCCACTCACCAGGAGCGGTTTCTGAGGTCCCGAGACTGTGATCATCCCAAAGGCACTCAGACTTTGAACAAATCCAAGGTTCACATTCATGGAGCAGCAGTTAGACGTTACTTCTCCATTACCTTGTTGTTTTAAGTTCAATTAAGTTGATTGAATGCCCCTTGCATAGAAGGCAGAATACTATATGCTGTTAAGAAACATAAAGATTACTATAACTTGATTCCTAGCCTCAAGAAATTCAGTTTTGTCAAATTCAGACATACTTATAGATCCTGCTAACATTTTTGACTGTTGATACTGCAGTATATTGTAAATTACTGTAGGCAAGATCAAGTAGTGTATCCACCAAACTGTAAGAAATTAGGAAAGAAAGGCCTAACATATATGAACGCTGTATTTTCATAGTGAAGTTAGAATTGAGTACATGGGTACATTTGGCATGACTAATGGAAACTGGGGCATTTGAGCCAGTCACTCATAGATGGTGGAAAGAGATGAAGAATTGAATAATTGTGAAAAAGTGCCCGCAGCTTAATGTATATAGCTATGACTATCTTTTTACTGAAGATAAACCCCTTCCTTATATTTTATTTACATAATATTTCTATAGGTTGTGGATTAGCAGAGGGGAAGGAAGGTAAAGACAATTAATTATTTTAGCTGATTAGCTAAAGTGATGGGAGGAAGGGATAAAAATCCCATTATAAAAGGCACAGAATGAATTAGTTAAAAGAAGAGTAGGAAGTGGTGGGGGGCCTAACTTGAGGGAGTAGAGCCTGGAGGTTGATCTGCGTTGGAGAGAAACTTGCGGTTGTGTTTCTTGAAGCAGTCCTTAGGAGCAGGTGGTTGGATAGGGGTGAGCTAAAAGTTAAAAGTGTACCTGGGAAGCAGCTCTCTGTCCCAAGTGCTGAGTAAGGCCTGACATAAAGTGAAAGTCAGTCATGTGACCGGACAGTTTGCCCTCTCTCGGACTTTTCTATCTCATGGTTCACAGTGGTTTGGTTTTGTGAGCCCAACCAGGGCTGCATGTGATTAAAAAAAAAAAAGTCTTGATGTTTTCTAGACAGCTTGAAAAGTTGAGCTGCTGCTGCTGAGAAATATGGATGGGAGAGGTACGAATGGGCGAGGTAGAGAGAAAAGTGAATTTAAGCAAATCTGCATTTTGGAGAGCCGACAGTGCATGCATTTAAGATCCAGTTTTTGAGCATCTGCCACTCACTGGTAGGCACTTTGATGTGTGTTATTTCATTCTCACGATAGTCATGTGAAGTCAGAGGGATGGATTTCATAGGTGGGAAGATTTCGAGATAGATCTGTTCATTCAGTAAATGGTACTTACTCAACAGACCTTTCAGCAGCTGAAGGCCCTTTGTCATCAAGACCTTCGCTAAAGATTTTAAAGCGTTTTCCTCCAGGATGTTGTGGAGGAACATTTTTTAGTTTAATACAAATTGATTTTAGTTATTAGGGGAAAAAATAGAAGAATATCGGGTTTGGACTACCCACACATGTTCCCCCAGACGCCCCTGAATTCCTGTCATCTAGAAATCTTAGTCGTCTCTCTTATTTCCAAGTCCTATCCCGTTTTCCTCTGTAGTGTCTTCAGTACCTGTGTTTTCCTTTGTTATCACATTATCCTTCCCATTCAGTTTCTCTTCCCCCTTACTTTGGGGTTCCTTCATTCTCCTAGCTCTTTTCTTCTCCTAGTACTCCATCCTACCTGCAAGTGAAATACTAATCATTTATAATATGGGCAATTGTAAAAAAAAAACCAAAAAACAACAGTTTCAAATATTGTATTGAATTAGTGATTTCTAAACACTGGGGGAAAAGAAAATTATCTATTGCAGCAGACTCAGGTATAACTCAGTCCTTAGGATCCTGGTCATCTTCACTTGGTGTAGTGCTGTCAAGATAAATCTAAAAAGCTAGCCTTCCTGCTCCACCATTTTTCTTTGCTGGGAGTGTTTTGGGTGTTCCTCTCTCCTTTTGTTCAGAATTGTTAGAACATTTGAAGACATTTACAGTTTTTGCAGTAGTAATGGATTTGTTTTCTCCATGGCCTCTGATTGCATTGTTTCCATTTTACTTTATAAAGAAGCATAAAGTGGAAAGAAAAGTGGCTGAAAGATAGGAGTGTAAATTCTAAACTGAACTCTGTCAGTAGCTTGCTTTGTGACTTTGAACAAACCAGGATCCATCTCTGGGCTACTCAGCCGTAGTTGTGTGAAGTGTTGGCTTATCTTGAATGATGTCTAATTATCATCCTCATTTTAGAGAGCTTAAAGAACCTACTCAGGAAATTCCTAGGTGGTGCTAGTAGTAAAGAACCCGCCTGCCAATGCAGGAGACATAAGAGACACGGGTTTGATCCCTGGGTTGGGAAGATCCCCTGGAGGAGGACATGGCAACCCATTCCAGTATTCTTGCCCGGAGAATACTAGAATGGACAGAGGAGCCTGGTGGGCTACAGTCCGTGGGGTTGCACAGAACTGAACATGACTGAAGTGGCTTGGCACGCGTGCAGGGTTCTTGGATATTCAGTGTTACAGATCCGAAGAGTTTTGTAGTGCTGCCAGCAAGGCTTTTGGGATTGTACATTAGCCAGCCGGCCAGGCCTGCCCCATCTCACTTCTAGGTGTGTTTTGCTTGCCTGGCAACAGTAAGGAGGAAAGTTCTCAGTGCTTAGGGTCTTTCTCATGTAAAGCCTTTGATTATGAAATATTCTTAACTCTAAGTTGCCACATCATGAAGAGAACAGAGTTTTCAAATTAGAATAAAGTGGTTTTAAAGGAGAATGAAATATCTGAAAAATGATCTGATTAGGGCTATGATTTGACCATGCATGTGTCCATGTTAAGTCGCTTCAGTCCTGTCTGACTCTTTGAGTTTCCTTTAAAAAATTTGAAGTATGCAATCTCTCATTTTTTCCTTGCTGTGCAAGTGATACTAATTCCGTATGAATACAGCTAAGAAACAAAAACTTGTTAGAGACTGGTTGAAAAGTATCACAGGCTTAAAATCTGAAAGCATATCCTCTGTGATTCTCTGGTTCACCTTCTCACTGAGAGCACATTCTCCTATTTGGTCTTCCCCATCAGCTTTTGCTCATAGTGATAGTCACTTACTTCCTTTTTAGATTTGTTGTTGTTCAGTCGTTCAGTCGTGTCCAACTCTGTGCAACCCCATGGAATGCAGCTCCAGGCTTCCCTGTCCTTCACCATCTCCCGGAGCTTGGTCAAACTCATGTCCATGGAGTCGATGATGCCATCTGATCATCTCAATCTCTGTTGCCCCCTTCTCCTCCTGCTCTCAATCCGTTTATTTGAAAAATTCATCGTATTAAGCTGAAATATGTTGCTTCCTAATTTCCACCTGTGATTTCTGCTCTCAGAACTACAGAAAATTGTCTGTTGCCTCTCTCAGATGACATTTCCCCAGCTATTTGAAGATAACTGTTGAATCTTGTTATTTCCTTCTCTTTCTTAAGCTGAACAATTCCCCCTGCCCCCACACCCTGCACCTGTATCTGTATCTCCTGTATTGTAATTTCCATTTCTTTTTGCACTCTAAATTTTATTGCCCAGATGGTTTGATAGTGCAAGTCCCTGAAACACTTTCCCTAATGTACTTTTACTAATAAGCATTCACACCAGTTATACTTCTGATGAGCTATTCTCTTCCCATTCTGTATTTGCATAGCTGAGTTTTGAACCTAAAAGCAAAACTTTGCATTCCTTTCTATTCAATTTAATCTTACTTGGTTAGCCCATTGTTCTAGTTTCAGAATATCTTTTTGGATCATTTATATTCACTATTCCCAACTTTGTGTAATCTGCAAGTTCAACTAATATGCCTTCTAGTCTTTAATCTAAATTACTGACTGCGTATTTAATTAACAGGGCTGATTATGCTTGTGTCACATACCTCTAAAGACTATCCATTTGCCGAGGATCATTTTAAAAGAAAATTTCAACAATTTGTAGTCATCAAAATCAACTGTTTTTATTTTCCCTTGTGAATATTGGAGCAGCTTTTCCTCTTTATTTTTCTGGCAGTACCCTTTTTTCTCCTTAATGTTAAGAAAGTAGATTCTGGACCCAAATCCCCAGGTTCTAATCTTGACTCACTTTTTAGGTGGGTTACCTTGTTACTTCTTTGAAGTCTCAATTTCTTTCATCTCTAAAATGAGAATGATAGCCATACTTATTTCCTGGGAATATAAGGGTTAAGTGAGTTAATGTATATAATGTGTTAACATAGAGCAAGCCCTAGCCCATGGTAAGTGCTATATAAGTGTATTGTTACACACAGATTTTGTTCTGAGCCCTACCAGGCTATCTCAAAATACTCTAAATTCCCAGGGTTAAATCTGTGTGGTCCTACAAGCTTGAATTTTTTTGAGGCATCTGAGAAGACTCCTGAGAGTCCCTTGGACTGCAAGGATATCCAACCAGTCCATTCTGAAGGAGATCAGCCC